>BMAU01019155.1:0-331592 GCA_019973935.1 Trichonephila clavipes
GATTATTTTTTATATAATTCCGTATAAATCTATTTCTGAAAATCATGATATACGTGTTGAATGATTATTTGTTTATATTTCAAATTTGATGCTTGTGATTTCTGAAACAGAGGATTGAAAATTAGGCAAACGAAAGGGAGTGGAAATTCCCCGGGTCTGAACCGGGAGGATGGTACCCCCTCCCGCTCTGATAAGGGTTTCGGGGCTCTGTAAATGGGTGTTACAAATGCATGCTTTTAGAGATAACAAGTTATATTCTTATATAGTTTTAACTAAATGGGTAGAATTCTGATTTTTTTTTAAGTACGTCATTGGAAGCAAATTTTAATTAGGATAAAGGGTCAAACATTTCTGTACATATAAATATTTGTGTATAATTCTGATAAAGTCTATTTCTGAAAATTATGATATACGTGTTGAATTTATTATCCTTGAATGTATTTATCCTTGAAATTCGATAATCGAGGGTAAAAACAGAAAACTTCGGTTAAAAAAAAGATCGTGTGTGTGCTTATGACCACACGTTAGAAGTGATAACTTCAAATTTTGTAATGTTATTTCAGAGGTTAGTTAAGTGAATAAAAAACCAGGAGATGTTAGTATCGCCCTATAAAATTATTTATTCATATGTCTGTACTCATAAAGTAATGTTTTTGTGCGAAATATACAATCATATTTGGGAATTAATTGTATTCTAAGAAGAAAACAATAGGTTTATGGTAGCTGAAATAGGTTATAAATCCTTTAGACTCAAAATGTTATTTAAATTTTAACAAAAAAAAAAACTCCTTCAAGCGTTGTTCCGTACTTCCTCGTGCTTCATTTGGATCATTTGAGATAATTAAATTGAATTTTGATTTTAAAAAATCAACTAAAATTTTGATTTCTTTTTTCAATGCATTCCCGACATAGTGAAATTTTTTTTTTTACTCTGAGGTCATTACGTTTCATTGACTCTTTTCAATTTTTAAATACTTCTCTAGAGAAACTTGCCCAACTTTAAAGCCTTGTAAATTTCATCTTTGGGATAGGTATTTTGCAAGTAATGCACAATTTATAACTAGAAAGGGTTGCTATCCATATGAATATTTTGTGATTCCTTTTCTAAATTTTATGAAACGCAGCTCCCACCTCAATCAGCTTTTTTCAACAGTCTAACAAATAAAAATGTATCCAGAGAAGACTACGAATATGCGCACCATAGATGGAACATGTTTCAAATGCGCACAATGGGAGATTATCGTGATTTGTGTGTAACCGTAGACGTATTATTTTCAGACATATTTGAAAACTTTAGAACTCTGTGACAGAATTACTACAAAATTGATCCATGTAATACATATACGATTCCTGGTTTGGTATGGCAAGCATGTCTTATAAAATGACAAAAGTACGATTGGAGCTTTTAACTGATATAGACATGCCTTTATTCATCGAAAAAGGAATTCGCGGAGGTGTTGCGATGATTGGTCATCGCTACGCTAAGGCTAACAATGTGTATTTATCAACCTATGATTCAAGCCTACCTAGTAGTTACATTATATATTTAGATGCAAACAATCTATATGGTTGAGCAATGTCGCAAAATTTGTCTACACACGACTTTTCCTGGACTGATGAATACGTTAATTTCATGGATGTACCAGACGATTCAGATATAAGTTGTATATTTTAAGTTAGAATATCCTGAATAATTGCACGATTTGCATAACTGCTATCCATTAGCATCGAATCTGTTGATATATCAATAATTTATTCATTCTCTTTTATTGTAGGTTTTTTCTCACAAATGTAAAAATGTGCATTTAGTTTTGCAAGACATTGTACTAACGATTAAAAAACCCGTATAGCAAACAATAAAATATTAAAATTGCAGTAGGTAATACATATAAAGATTTCTTTTAGCGTTTTATATCCTTTATTAAACTATAATAAATGTTTAAAAAGTATTGCAAAATAAAATTGTTGTATATTAAACAAAACATTCCTGAATAATTGCATGATTTGCATAACTGCTATCCATTAGCTCCAGAAAAAGTTGAAGTGTCTCTGAATGTTCCTCCTATACTAAAATATTGCTAAAGAATTCAGTATTTTAGAATCGAAGTCTGTGGAAAAATTGGCTCCTAGCTTCAAAAATAAAACTAAATATGTTCATTATAGAAACTTGAAGTTATATGTACAATTAGGTTTAAAAATTAAAAAAAAATACATCAATCTGTAAAATTCAAACAAAGTCCTCGGTTAAAAAATTATATAGATTTTAGTACTGAACATCGAAAACGCGAGCAAACAACAACTTTGAAAAATATCTCTTTAAACTTTCAAACAATGCCCGTGTTTGGTAAAACAATGAAAAATTTACGCAAAAAGTTAAGATTTATCTAGTGAATAGAGAGAAAAGAGCTAAGAAATTCATAGCATCTCCAGCATTTCATGCTTATAAAATAATTAATAACGACCTTGTATCTATTCAAAAGAAAATTCACTTCTTTTTTATTGAAATGACCCATATATTTGCTTCCAAATCATTTTCTTTATAATCCTTTAACTAATAATGTTCTCGGAAAAATGACAGATGAGTTAAATGGTATGGTAGCAACTGAGTTCGTAGGTCTCAATGCAAAAATGTACAGCATAAAAACATTAACTTTAGAAAAAAATACAGCAAAGAGATACATATATCTATTTTAAAAGTAAAATTTCTCATGAAGACTATAAAAAATTGCCTCATAAATAAGTATAGAAGTCGTGAAGAGTTTAAACCCATTAACAGTTCTATACATCAAATACATTCTGTAAAAGTAAAAAAAAAATTCACTTTGCCCCTTCGATAAGATATATTCTTGAAGATGGTATTACAACTTTAGCTTTCGGTAACTTCCATATAAATGAAAACTAATATTTTATATAAATGAGAATTTAATGAAATAGTTTCTTTTTATAAATATTGATTTCTGTATATATCTTATTCTTTCATGTTTAAGAATGTAAATGTTTCCTCTTCATTTTATGCATATACCTGTCGAATGTATTTATTATTCATATTGAATGATGTTACTTATTTCAATGCTTCTCATATAATACATTTTAAAAATATAAGATTAAATTAAGTTTTCTGTTAGCACATTGTTTTATAAAAGGAAAATTGTTGAGATCTGAAGGACTTTATTTATTGAGAAATGGATTAACCAAGGATATTCTTATTTCTATGTGGTCATTATTTTATATTTTTTCTTGTTGAAAATCAGTAAAGGCTTTTCAATGAATTATATTTTATACGAATTTGTTCGCAGCAAACAGAAAGATTTCAGATTGTATCAATATTTTAAGAAATGATATAATGTAAGAATAAATTTTAGAAGGTGAATAAATACAATATTTTTTTGTTCTCATATTTTGTGTTTGTATTATTATTATTATTATAAGATGAATAAGATTTTTTTTTGAATTTTTTTATAAGTTTACCATATATTTAAATTTATAAAGTTATTATTATTTTAAGATTAATATGAAAAAGAAATTTTATCACTATTGCTCTTAACTTAAATACTCAAGTCCACCAACAATATTCTAAATATTTCAATATTTTTCATCTTTTTCAATATTTTTCAACAATTTTTTTTTTTCAATATTTTTTTCAACTTTTTTAATTTTTACTCATATTAATATATTTAAGTGTAAGGAACAAGAAGGAAACAGACTAAACATTAAAAACAAATGTTGAAGAACACAAACCACACTTAATATTCTATCCATGACAAGGTTTTGCATGCAATGTTTTTGTTCTGAGATATTTATTCGTAACAAAACTCTATGGAAATTTTTTTCTTTTGAAAAATTCATTAAAATGATTCGAACGAAAGGTTTTATTTTTCTATCTCTCACAAAGTGGATAGTCAAATTTGCAACATTTGTATTTCGTATAGTTTTCAATCATAAATTTCGATTGAGATGGATACATTTGTCTTGCTAGAAAAGAGATCTATTGCTTGTCTCTAACATTTATAAAACAACTTAGGTAGGAAGTATTTAAAAAATATTCCTATAATTTGTTTTTCATTGCAAAAAATATTTTGTAAAATAAATATTACGGAAATATCTCTATGATGGCTTCCTTTCGTGAACAAGTTTGAAAGTTCTTTTGTCATCTCCTACTTCATTCATTAAGTCATCCATTATTACGAAAGCATTAGTAATATCTTCTACATCGAAAGGCATGCCTTCATGAAATTCTATGTCAGACATCTTATCAAACAATTTTGGATAAATTCCATAACGCCAAATAATTTTGGGAGGAAAAGAATTAATTAATTTTATTTCTAAGATTCGTCTAACAAAGAAAGTTTTACCAGAATTACAAGGTCCGCATATATTATCATAGGAAAGGGATGTTTCATGTAAGGAAACTACTTTGCAAACGAAAGAAACATATGCAGAACTTTTACTTTATATAAGCATAGTATTTTTTAAGTTATCTCAGAATTATATAAAAAAAATACATGCAAAATCAATGAAAAATATATTTTAGTTATGCACAAAGTATCAAATTTGAAATGTAATAAACAATAATTCAACACGTATATCATAATTTTCAGAAATAGACTTTATCAGAATTATATACAAATATTTATATGTACAGAAAAGTTTGACCCTTTATCCTAATTAAAATTTGCTTCCAATGACGTACTTAAAAAAAAATCAGAATTCTACCCATTTAGTTAAAACTATATAAGAATATAACTTGTTATCTCTAAAAACATGCATTTCTAGCACCCATTTACAGAGCCCCGAAACCCTTATCAGAGCGGAGGGGTACCATCCTCCCGGTTCAGACCCGGGGGGAATTTCCACTCCCTTTCGTTTGCCTGATTTTCAATCCTCTGTTTCAGAAATCACAAGCACAAAGCATCAAATTTGAAATATAACAAATAATCATTCAACACGTATATCATGATTTTCAGAAATAGATGTATACGGAATGATATAAAAATAATCATATGTACAGAAAAATTTGACTCTTTATCCCAATTAAAATTTGCTTTCAATGACGTAATTAAAAAATCTTAATCATTTAATTAAAAACTATATCAGAATATAACTCGTTATCGCTAAAAGCGTGCATTTCTTATCAGTACAGATCCCCGAAACCCTTATCAATCACAAACCATCTTCCTGGTTCAGATCGGGGGGGACTTCCATCCACTTTTGTTTGCATACGGCTCCACCGGCTCCACTGTTCCAGAACCGGTATATTATAACTACTCATGCGTGAAATATTTAAAAAATTAAACTTTGCAAATTCTAGCAAAATAAATAAATAAATAAATCCTGTATTATAAAATGAATTGATTTAAACTAGGGCACTAAAAATTTCAGTCTTAAAACAATAAAAACTATTTAAAATTATTATATATTGTACATGATCAAATGACGAGATCGGTAACTAATTTGGCAGCCTACTTTATGAACTTTGAACCACAACATGTTTAAATGTTTTACGAAAAGTTTTACAAAAGAATAGCTATAGTCACGAAGAGGTTATGTTATTTTTTAGTTTTAAAAAATACTTCGATCGAATAAAGCTTTATGTATTACTTCTCATTGATAAAACCCTCTCGTACCCTTAAAAAGTATATTATTGGAAAAAGCGGGCGCAAACACACACACAGAGAAAAAAGCGAAATAGAAGAGTGGATTTGCTTACTATCTTTTAAAAAGTACATATTTGTTAAGAGTAACAAAAATTTTATGATGTAAATCTATGATGTTTATTAAAAATGCATTTATCATGTGACCGTCATGGATTTATTCACTGGCCTATTAATAGTTAACAGTTTTCAAAAAAAAAAAAAGAAAGAAAGAAAATTATAAGAAAAAATTAATAAATCATTAGACCACAAACACACAAAAAAATGCGAAATTGTGTAAAGAAAAATATCCCATTTGTAGATAAACTCTTATTCTTTTGCAATTGACATAACAAATAATGGGAACAGAACTGAAGACTTCTTGAGGCCCTGGGCTTCAGCACAAATGTAGGCCCCAACTATGATCTTTACAGTTAGAGAGTCAAATTACTGGTCAAACACTCGATCTACTACTCGTACATGCAATTACTCGTCAAATACTCGTACAAACAATAACCCGAAACAAATAAATGTGCATGACTTACAAACGCGCAAACCGGCGCGACCAATTGCCGTCTTTCCACTGAATGAGTAATGCTAGTGTATGGTGGTAGGCCTAGGCCTGTAAGTGGACAATGGTCATCACATGTAACTGTTTGACATATCTTACGAAATTCCCAGTTTTTCGTAGAATACAACCACAAATAACATTTGACCCTTAAATTATTCGAATTATGATCTTATTTATACCCCCATTGCGGCCGAGGCCCTGGACCCATGCCTTATGACGTCCCTTGTGTGCAGTTGATTTAATAATCTCTTATAACTACAATAAGTAAAATCCAGCTGCTTAAATTCTCTTTTTTGCCATTTTTATTAACACATTTCGTATACATGTATTCTATTGGTTTTAGGTTATTATAAATTCCATTTGATTCGATCTCTACTGTTTATTGTACACTCTAAAACACAATTCAGGGAATTAGAAGTGTGTATTGTTTGTGCAGGCTCTGTGTGTCCTCCGGCAGCGATGAAGGAGAAATCGAAGAACGCCGCCCGCTCTCGCCGCGAGAAGGAGAACGCTGAGTTCCTGGAGCTTGCGAAGTTGCTGCCCCTCCCCTCGGCCATCACTAGCCAGCTGGACAAGGCCTCCATCATCCGACTCACCACCTCCTATCTCAGGATGAGGGAAGTCTTCCCCAAAGGTCAGCTTCATCTTAGATCGATAGAGTTTACTCTTGTTCTGGTTCGCTAGGATTATCATCATTGCCAATGGATGAGAAATTTGTCAATTTTTGCTTTGAAGAAATGTTACAGCTCTTAATGGTTACAATTAATTTGATTCGTTAAATTTCTCGGCAATGAACGTCCAAATGTTTCAGTATTCACTAGTAAGAAGTAGAGAGTGTTTTTTTTCCAGGTATAGAAGTTTAAGTTGGCATTACTTTCCCAGATGGCGACCAATTTAACAGCTGTCAAGTGATTTATTCTCAGTTTGGTTTGGCAATTTATCAAAACGATCATCAAGCAAGGCGTAGATTCGTCGAATGGGCCCAAAACGAGATTGCCGTTGTTCCCGATTTTCATAAGCGAATTTTGTTCAGCGATGAAGCGCACTTCTGGTTGAATGGCTACGTCAACAAACAAAACTGCCGCATTTGGAGTGAAGCTAATCCACAAGTGTATGTCGAAACACCGTTACATCCAGAAAAACTGACTGTTTGGTGCGCTTTATGGGCTGGTGGAAACCTTCTTCAAAAACGATGAAGGCCACAACGTTACAGTCAATGGTGATCGGTATAGAGCCATGATTACTAACTTTTTCATTCCTGAATTGAACAATCATGATGTCCAGGAGCTGTGGTTCCAACAAGACGGCGCAACATGTCACACAGCTCGTGCCACAATCGATTTATTGAAAGACACGTTGGGTGACCGTCTAATTTTACGTTTTGGACCTGTGAATTGGCCTCCCAGATCTTGTGATTTAACACCGCTAGACTATTTTCTGTGGGGCTATGTAAAGTCATTGGTCTATGCGGATAAGCCACAAATGCTTGACCATTTGGAAGACAACATTCGCCGTGTTATTGCCGATATACGGCCACAAATGTTGGAAACAGTCATCGAAAATTGGAGGTCCAGATTGGACTACATCCGAGCCAGCCATGGCAGTCCTATGCCAGAAATCATTTTTAAAATGTAATGCCACAAGATTATCTTTCGAATAAAAAAAATTCATGTCAATCGAATAATACATCGTTGTTTTAGTGCAATTTAAAGTTCTATACCTCTAAAAAAACACCCTTTACAAAAAATTCTTGTCGAAGCAAGGATGTGTAGTACTTAATTACGGGTTTTAATTGGCAAGAGTAACGTAGCTTAAAATGTTGGTTGAAAAAATCATGCATATGTTTATTTCCGGTTTGATTTAAGGATAAAATTATACCGAAATGTAATAATTATTTATTGTAATTTAAATTGTTTTCGTGGAAATAAAAGCGACGTAGAAGATAATATGAAATGGAAGTTATATTAAAAGATTTTTTTTAAAAAAATATAAAAATCATATTTATAATCTTATTGTAAAAAATTTTCATAATTTGATTCATGTAAAAGAATTATATTCTTAAAAAAAACTTTAGTATCTCTCTCATGTTTTAATATCGTTAAAAAATACATAAAATACGTATTACCATATTTTAACAATTAAAATTAATTTTTATACAAAATTAAGTTAAATTGTATTTAAAAAAAATTTAGTATTTATATGAGCACACACACAAATGCAATGATATTTTTGTGTTACTTGTACTTACTTTATTTAAGTTATGGAATTCTTTATTTTCCAGAATTTGCATTCATTAACAACTTTAATAGTCTTTTTTTTTATTACTTCGTACACGGGCAGTGGATATTTTTGTTTCACTAAATATTGAACATTTTAGTTTCACTGCAACGAAAAGCACAAATTCTTAATCCAACAAGCATAAGCTCTTATTTTGATTGAACATTTTATACATACGTTTAAATTTGTTTTCTGTTTTAAAGTAAATTTACTTATATGGTTTTACGCTCTGCTATCACAGATTTACGTAAAAACAATATTTTTGATTTAAATACAAGATTTAAATCAAAGCAGTATAGTAAGTAAAATCATTATATTTGATCAAATATACTTTTGATATTGAAATATATTCCAAAAAAATAACTACAGAGAAGAAGGCCAGTGAAACTTTAATAAGAGTTCTCTGATGAAAAGTGCCTTATTTATCTAAGAATACGAGTAATGTGCCGATAATTAATTTTTTCCATTCTTCAATTTGAACAAGGAGATGTGTAAGAAATGCGATAATTTATGAAACAGTTTAGCAGAATATACCACACATTTCCGCAAATAAAAGGACAAATAAATCATAAAAAAGACCCTTAAGTTCCAGAGTCATCTTATGGGACAAATATATAAATAAAGAAAGTTAAATAAATGTAATTTAATAAAATAAATCGTTGAAATTCATACAAATTATAACTACTGTAAAAACAAAACAATTTGCTCCCCAATCTATTTAAAATCCTGCAAAATCCTCGATTCGCAATCGCCGGTCTGCGAAAAAGATTTGGCGGTCCATGGACCTGCCAATTGTCTGAATTCCATAAATAAGTTGTATCTGAAAGACCAAAGTAATAAATTTGCCGATACACTATAAAACACTAAAATTATTTACCGGTTATCAGATTTAATTGGGTTGAGAAACACTGATCTTAGCTAAATAGTTCCTCAAATACATTCTCACTTTCGTAGTTGAGAAGCTCGCCATTCTGCATTTAGCGAGTAGATTTCTGTTCCGACATCATCATTTAAAATTGTCCTATTCTATATCACTACAAAATAGCATTTTGTTATGATATAGAACAAAATTTGTTCAAGATGAAGATTGCTGAATAGCCGTTGATATTTTGGGGATCATTTTACACATGCTAAAGGTATAAAACGTTGCCGAAAAACTATACATTGTCTTATCTAAAAGTCGCATTCAGATAAAAGTATTTATTTATGTATATATATATATATTTAATGGTTTAATTTTAACTTTTTAATTTTTAAATTTTTGAGCTTTGGATAGTTTCCGATTAACTTACCAAGTTGCAATAGGGGGAAGGTTGGCGCCCTCAAACTAGTTTAACCCCACTTATCGGTCCTAAGTTCGAGGTTGCACTTGGATATTTTATAAATTTTTATAAAATTTTAATTTTATAATTTTTAATTTTGTTTGAAAACGATGGAATTTTATCTTCTATATTCGCCATTGATATTTTGAAACAGGATTTAGTATTATAAGATTCGTATATTTCAATTTTTAATTGATTATTGAGATTGATTGCTGATGATTGATTTTATGTATTTAAATATATATATGTTTGTGTGTGTGTGTGTGAGTGGTGTGAGTGTCGTCCACACGAGTGGTAGTTTTATTTGTATTGACACTATTCTGTGAGTAGTTGTGAATGTAGAGGATATATTGAATTGATGAAGCATCATTTTTTTATTCCACTTTATTTCACATTTATTCAAATATCGTTTCAACAATACAGGAAGCAGACACGAAACACAAACCAGGCTGCAGACGATTACATAACGAAGGACAAAACAAAAGGGCGGAATTTTCCGAAATCTCGATATTTATACTAAGAGGGAAATGAAAGTTCAAATTTCATGATCGGTGTGAATGGATAGATGTAGTTCAAAAGATTCCCATTCGGCGGGTAGCTAGTTATTATTCAAAAGTTGGTCCTGAAGTAATGGACCATCAATAATTAAAAAGTTATTAAGGATTAAATTAATGGGAATTATCATATATATATATATATATATATATATATATATATATATATATATATATATATATATATTTAAGTGTGGTTAATCTTTCTGCGTTCTTTGTAAAGTTTTGTATAGAACTTTTTTTTTTTTTGCATTTATAAACTATTTTTTTTAATCTCCCTAATAAACTAAATTTATTGCTAGATTACTATATATAAGTAAAATAAAGTTGTATGTCCACTTATATTGCGTATAGAGTACAACTGAGCGGATAATATTTTAAAAAGAATTTTTTTAAAATTTGCTTATAAATCCGATATGTTCCTGAACTTTTATATCAAAACAACTTACAACTATCTATATATAATGATTTCCTTTGTAACAAGTTGCACTGGTAGCGTGGAAACATCAACAGCAGAACGGGGGAAGGGGTGGAGAAGGAATAAAAAGAAAGAAAGAAAGAAAGAAAGCAAAACCCAAACGCTATTCAATCCCTCTTCACCCATTTAAAAAGCCACCTCTCAAAATGTATACCTACGGGGACAAAGCTCTCTCTCCGCGCAAGAACAACTATTAGCGGCCCCCTGCGAACAAGATCACGTGCTCCCAAGTGGGATGCGGGCTCACTCCTCTGAAAGAAAGATCGAGGAGGTCATCCCTATTAGATCGACCATCATGCTCTCGAGTGGTCCCATATGCAGAATCTCAGCGGGACGTCGTCAAAAGCTACTGGGAGAGTTATGGGAATATCCCCGATGATACAGAAGATGAATTAAGTGGTATAGGAACTGAAGGGCGTGGATCGAGTTTTTTGTTTCGTTATGTTAATTTTTTTTTTTCAAAGTGGCTTTGAGTACTTGTACAGTTTATAGGTTTCAACTCATTTAAAATGGTTAGGGTATCATTTGGAACAAAGGGGAGAGAGAGAGATCTTGAGGTATTGATCATAAGTAATACGCGACGAGAGGGATTCATGAAAAAGCGATATTGAGAGCAAAATAGTGCAATGTTGATTCTGTTGGAAGCGAAAGTGATTATTTTAAAATATTGAGATGAGTAGTGAGTTATATATTCTGCAACAAACTCGGGGAAATAAAGATAATTGTATTAATTAAAATTAATATTGTGGCTTATTACTGATAACTTATTACTTTGCAAACATACTTTGCAAAGTGTTCTTTTTTTATTCATATTGAATATAATTGCGAGATATTCTCATACAGAGAAAACGCTTCGCAAATTAGCTTCGATGGTTACAATTTCACTAATAGCAATTATATTTGCTAATGTCTATATATATGTTAAATATCTATATCAATTAATCTCTTTGAATTTTCCTATTCTTTTCATTTTTCTTACACTCTCTCTTGAAATCATATCAGGTAGAAAAATATTAAATAAAATTAAAGTTCATTTTTTTTTCCTGTTTGTAAATGTGGACTTTTCCCAAAGCATTCATTTTCCCATTAACTTTGATACCAAGGGGATTATTTCATTTATTTTCGAGAAGTAAAATTGGATGGATTTTATTTATATAATCTTATATGAACATTCGATTCAATAGCAATTTTGGAATACATTAAAATAAACTTTGAAGTAAGTGTTTCAGAGGTCCTGCTTACAATTGTTTACATTGCTTTATTCTTTTTTGATGGAAATTATATGTTAATTTTAGATAATCCCATTCTTTTAAAGTCATTATTAGATTTGGAAATTCCCCCATGGATTTAACTAACAAGGAGATGGTACGACTAAGGAAATTCATTTGGGATCCAGACTTGGTGTAATAACAGTACTCCTTTAGGGTGTTCACCCCTCAATGTAATTCCGCCGAATGGCCAGGCAATTCGGAGGAATCAGCCTTCGAAACTCACGCTTAGCTTTTATACAATTAAATTTTAAGTATCCGCAACGAGTTCGTAGCTTGATTGGTAAATCGTTTGCTTACTAGGCGCGAGGTCTGGGTTCGATTCTACGCGATCAACAATTTTTCTTCAATTCATTTAATTATTTTTTTAATCAAATAAATTTATTTTTGAAAGTTTTATTAAATATTAAATGATATTTTTTGTAATTATTTTGTATTTTATAAAGTAAAAAAAAATTAAAAATATATAACTAAAATTATTATTTATTAGTAAAATTATTATTTATTAAAAATATTTCAAATTATTAATAAATAAAAATATTTCAAATTATTAATAATTAAAAATGTTTAAAATTATTATTAATTAAAAATATTTAAAATAATTATTAAGTAAAAATATTTAAGATAATTGTTAATGAAAATTATTAATAATTAAAATTAGTAAATTAATTATTATTTATTAAAATTAACTAATTATTTACTATTTATTATAATTAATTAATTTTTTTAATATTTATTTTAATTAATTAATTATTATGAAACATTAGTATTGATAAGAAATAATATTAAATTATAATTAAAATTATTATTAATTTATAATTAAATTATTATTAACTTCTTATTAAAATTATTAATTTATTATTAAAATTATTTTTTATTATTGAAATTATTATCAATTTATTGTAGAAATTATTTAAATAAATTTATAAAAATTATTTAAATTAACTTTTTGAAATTAAATAAATTTATTTGAAAAAGACTTATTAAATATTTTATAAAATTATAAAATAATTAAATTAATAATATATAAAAAGACATATTTTTATTATATTTATTATAAAATAATTAATTTGATAATAATATATATTTTATAAATTATTTATATTATATATTATATTTAATTTATAGTATATTGTATTTCCCATTATAGAACTATTTGTAACTAATTTGTTTGTATAATACCATATAATATTTAATAAACCTTTCATAAAGAATCTTATTTAATTAAAAGAAATAATTAAATGAATTTAAGAAAAAAGTTGATCGCGTGGAATCGAACCCAGACCTCGCGCATAGTTAGCAGGCGATTTACCAATCAAGCTACGAACTCGTTGCGGACAATTAAAATTTAATTGTATAAAAGCTAAGCATGAGTTTCGAAGGCTGATTTCTCCGAATTACCTGGTCATTCGGCGGAATTACATTGAGGCTTGAACACCCTAAAGGAGTACTACTATTACACCAAGTCTCGACCCCAAATGAATTTCCTTAGTCGTGCCCTCTCCTTGTAAGATAAAAATAAATTTTTTGGTAATGACTCGCTTGATTATTTTCAACACTCCTCTTCTTCATTCTTTGCGGATGATGTGAAGTTACTGCCTAAAAAATTCGGTTTTTATCATTTGCTACAGCGGGATTTGAATGCGTTAATTTCGTGATGTTATGGGTGCAGTTTGCAATCAAAGCTTTGTTTTAACAAAATGTTTTGTCATCACTTACTAGTGAAAGAAAGGCTTTTTAGGTTTAATTACGAAACATATTCTGTTTGATTAAAAATATTTTTTATTGGAATAACTATTGTTTGTAAATAAACATACAACTATCGAGGATCTTAATGTTCGATTAGAAACATATCTTTTATATAGATAGAGTGTTAGCTAGGGCAGTGATCCGCAACCCCCGGTCCGTGGATCAAATGCTGCCGGGCCGCCTAAAGAACATTGTAACGAGGTGGTAACAATGTTGATAGCGTAGTGTTGCTGTCTCAATAAAAGGCTATTTAACCAAACTTGGTTTTTATTCCCACACACGTTAACAGCACACACACAACAAAATTTTAAGGAAAACATTTAGATTCTTAAAACTATACATTCACATTCCGACGTTCTCTCGAAGTTCTCGTCCCGCCTTTTCTCTCCTTCTCCTTCGTGTTGCCATTCAGCACCAACTGAACTTAGCGTTCCTGTTGCGTCCTCTCACCAAAAGGCTAGTTGTTCCGTCCTTGAGTGGGCTAGTCCTTCAGGTCTTTACATTAAACTATTGCCAATTTATTTAAAATGGTGCATTGCTCTCAGATTTGCGCAACTTTCCACTGAAATCATTTTATATTCCACGTTAAATTATTTTTATTCAGTAACTATATTTTGTTCTGAAGGCAAATTTAAATGCAACTAAATTAAAACTGTAAAATCAAAACAATCTAAAATATGAACAATCAACGTGTCCCACCCTCAGTGGTCCGCGGTAAAATTATCAAACTTTGACCGGTCCGCAGCGATGAGAAGGTTGCGGAGTAATGAGCTAGGGTACTTTTACATTTTTGTGTTATTCTTTGTCAATCGAATGGAAACTACATAGTTTCAATGCTTTTTAAGTAATTGGTATGTTTTGATTTGAATTATAATATCTGTATCGCAGGAAATCAGTTTTATGATGTTCGTTCTTATGCCATCAAGAAAATTCAGAAAATATTTTTGAAGCTATTATTTTCTAAAAAAATTGACCTTTACATGAATTTTTTCGATCTAGTTTAAAATTTAAGATTCCCTACGACTGCCAATTTTTAAAAATTATTAATAGGGGTTTTCTTTCCTAAGAATTTCGAGCAATAACTTTTAATAAAAATAACTTTTAACACTAAATAACAACAGACTTTATGAGAAGATAATCAAATCTTATCAAATTACTCATGGAGACGTCAAAAGATCTTATGCAGTGCTTTTACCAGATAAATTATTTAAGAAACTATTTAATTGATTAATTTAGTTTCTTAATAAATGAGTATTTAATTTTTATGAGTCTCGTGTCTTATAAAAGTATAATAGGTTAAATGATTTGAGCATTCCTTTTACAATTTGACTCTCTCATCAAACATAAAATATTGAATCTGCGATTTTTTTTCCTGAGCATTTCTGAATTCCACTTGAATTTGAGTATATTGTATTCATAGGGTACTTGCATTTTTATCAGTAATATGCACGTTAAACGAAAAGACAATAAAAATATTAGCATTAAAGCCGAGACAAAAAATGTAATAGATTCTGTTGATTATTTAGGATTATAGAAGCTTTTACCGTTCATTGTTTTTAAAAAGGAAACAGTAAGACTGTATCATTTATTTTCAAATGCTCTCTACAATTTTGGATTCGCTTTCGTTGTAAATTAATGTCTCTTAAACAAAGAAGTAAGTTTACCTATGTCATTTACGTGACTTGTTGAGTAAAAGGAATAAAACTACCTTTAAAATCTTGCTTTTCATACTATGCACCGATGATCTTTTACTGAAATCACATGTATTGAAAATTAATTTTTTTAGATAAATGTGTGATAAACCTTAAAAATCTTTTATTATCATTCATACGTTTAGGTGAATTTTATTTTTATAATGACAGCTCTTATACAGTGGGAGAAAGTTTCGGAAATGTTTGGTGGCTGATAATTTCTTCATGAAAAGGAATATTTAATCCCATTTTCGTGTTTTCATTCGTATTTAAAAAGTAGGTTATATGAATCATTTAAAATAATTAAGAAACCTGACTTAATAAAAATTAATTAACCTGACTAATAAAAGAATTAAGTAATTAATAATTAATAAGTAACCTGATACTCAAACAAGATTGACTAGAGAACTGAAACACATAATTCTTTTTGTGATTTCAGTAAAATATTCGCAAACCTCACTCCTAAATATATGGCAAAATTTAGCCTAGCTTGAGGAAAGCATAACAATAAATAAATTGATAGAAAGGGGAAGGAAACGTAAAAATTGTAATTAAAAAGCGTTTGAAACTTACCCTAAATCAAAATTCTTCGAACGAGTTAAATTCGTGGCAGCTATTAAGGCTTTGGGTGATATTTTCACCTCAAAAGAACAATTCCTACATCTTTCCTCAGAATTGTGTCTATGAACGCCTGAATGTACCAAACTAGAAAATGCAGTTCCTACAGCTCAGATCTATTTTTATCAATATCTTTGCAAGTAAATGTAAAATCACTAGAAGAAATAGAATCGAAAAAACTAGAATGAAAATATTATTTTATGAAATGTAAAGCTATTATATAAAAATAACAGTGAGCTTAGAGAAGTTAAGTTAGCAATAGTCAATAACATTTCAGAAACATTTCTTAAAATCTATTGTTTTTATAGAGTTATGAAAGAAAAGAAATGTATTTTTACTGGTAACATAGCGTACACTCTTAATTTCTAGTTAATTTTTATTATTTGTTTTTAAGTAAAGAGGAATGTGAAGAGTTATCAAGATTACGGATACTGCTGCATAGGATTTTCAAAATAGACTGAAATATTGGGATTCAGATAATAAAAACAGAAGTATTAAAGTTATATAAATTAAATATTATTGAGCCACCCATCCGGCATAGTGGTTCGTGATGCTGATTGCTGTGTCGTAAGGCCGGGGTTCAAAGGCATAGATGTTTGTAAATTTATAGTGTCTGTGTAACATGGAGCGAGCCGCAAGTTCTATTGTGTGTTTGGTGGAAGAGAAGGGGAGGTGGGAGGCCCCTGACCATCTCCCCAGAGTGTTCTCCTCAAAATTGTGGTGGAACCGAGCCAAATCGTACTCAGGGACATCTTAAGACTCCTTGAGGCCATAGCCCTTACTCAAAAGTAGGCCCTGGGCCCCTAAACAAATGTAGGCCCCACCTATAACCCATACAAGTACATAGTGCGTAGCATTCCTTGTCAAATACTCGTACAAGCCCGAAACGAAAAAAATGTGTATGACCTACAATCGCACATACCAGCTCAGCTGACTGCCGCCGTTAGACTGAATGAGTAATGATGGTATATGGAGGTAGGTCTAGGTCTATACATGGACGACGGTCATCACACGTAGCCAGTTGACATATTGTCTGATATTACCAGTGTTCCAGAGAATACATCGGAAATAACATTTGACCGTAGAAATTATTCGAATCATGATCTTATTCAGGCTGTGTCGAGAACGAGATGAGGCCCCCATTGTGGCTGAGGCCCCGGTCCCGGTTGGCCTATCCAATGGCGTATGCCTTAAGATGCCCCTAGTCCTACTGTCACTTGCATGGGGCTGAAAGCTACGGTTAACGGCAGGCGTAAAAACTAGCCACTATGAATTCCGTGGGCCTCGATCTAGCACTGCTAATCAGGTGGCATTTGCAACAGCAACAAATATTATCGAAAAGTATATGAAAAAATGTCAAAATTGCACGAGTTTATTGAATTTTCGTTCTTCTTTAATAATCAAATCTTTAGCAAGGAGAGCAAAGCTTGCATTATTTGAAGAATGACATATTTTTTTACAAGCACATCACTCTTTTAATACATTTAATACATTAAAGGTGAAAGTTTTCACTTGTAATCATCTGGGTTAAATATTAAAATGTAATAAAAGTACAAGTTAAATTAATGGCATCAAAAAAATATATTTACTTAAATCAATGTATCTAATACTTTCAATTTTTTTACTCTGAATCCATTGGAATACATTACCAATGTATTAATAGCAGCCCCCAGCGTGAGAAATTTTTATTGCAACAAAAAACATGTAGAAAGGCTTTAAAATACCACAAACCCCCATAGCTGAGAGAACCATTCATCGTCAACTACACGGTAGTTCAAAGTCGGCAAGTGGTTCAGAGGAAACAAAAAATAATTGCGATAATCCGAACAATATAGTCACTGAGAGTCAGTGGTCCATATTCATTCGCGCGTAGAGTTAATTTGAAGTCGGGGGTCCCCCGAGGACGCGTGTCGGTTTGTCAGTGCGTCTTAGCGGGGAGCCCCCTGGATCAGCCCTTCCGATGAAAGACAGACACCGCTGGGGCACAGGGCCCCGGTGATTCTGCCTGACCTTTCTGTTGTAACAAAGGCAATGGCAAGGGGGAAGGAAAGAAGACATATAGCCCCTAGAAGGGTGGGAAAAGAATAATAGACGGTCACGTGGGGGGAGGGAGATGCCCGTATATAATTGGATGTTCGAAAGATGAGGGGCAAATTGGCTTCGTTGTCTTGTTCGAACACCCCCACCATTTCTCCCCCCTCCGAAGAAGCCCAACGATTTTCTCTGCCGGTTTTTTTTCCTGCACCCCTCTCACTTTTTATTCTCTAGTTTAGAAGGTCTTGCCTTTTGTAGTTTTCTTTTCTTTATTTATTATGCTCTCACATTGACAGCCGGCTTCCCTTCTCTTTTTTTTTACAACTCTTGAAATCTTTTTTGCTGTATCTTTTTCTCGAGACTTTTCCACTTTTTCCATTTTTTATCCCATTTTGTCTCAGTAGTTGTCAGAAGGATTATTTCTGTGGACCGTCTCTTTCTTTTCGTTTTTTTCTTCTTTTTTCATTTTCTCCAAATCTTCCAATAACACGCATTTATTTGTTGTAATAACTTGGTTGTGAATATATGAGTGGGTGGAGAATATCCTTAGTTAGAGAGGCAAACAACAAAAATTGAGTATAAGTTTTGACTAATTTTCCGAGAGTTTAAATTATTTATTTATTTATTGAATCTACTTAAAGAGTTAAGCTTAGGATTAGTAACTTTTTGATTGGGCCTTAAAACAAAATTCGGTGGGAAAACAATGTTGGACCCATGCTTGCATCAATTTTCTCAAAATAAATAATAGCAATAATAAAAACTACAAGAAAATGTTATACTTAAAACTAATGGATTATTCTCATTCATTTTTGAAAAATATGTATTACTCGTACATAAGAAGTTATTTCTAATTTGTGCTTTAGAAATAACTTTTAAATTTATGAATAAAACATAATACTGACTCTTTTTAAATAAGAACATTACATATTACGACTAAACTGTCAAACTTGTTTTTTTTTAATCGATGGCTGAAAACGAAAAAAAAAATAATTTTTTTTTAAATTTTCGAGAGTAAAAATTACAGAAAGAGAGAGAGAGAGAGAGAGAAGGATATAGAGCAGGAGGAGGCTAGCCTTTTTTAAAAGAGTGCCACTATCTGATAAAAAAAATATTTATGCGAGCCACTTCCAACAAATAAAAGAATATGGAAAATTGAAAAAAATGTTACTTATAGGCTTATTATGGAATTTTTAAGCAAATAAGCCATTTTTTATGCAGGTCCAAATAGCGGACATTTAAAAATAATGTAATAAATAAGATAAAAGTACAAACTTCATGTTTTATTGTTTGTACTTTTTACAGGTTCACAAATCAGTTAGGTTAGATATAAAATAAAAAGGAGTAAAACTTTATTATGTTCATAATAGGAAATATTTTTTCATAAATATGTTGATACAAACCCACAACAATATCTGACAGTCAAATCGTGTAAATTTGGAAAATTGCTTGTTGGTACAACTTTCCAAAATTCAATATTTCGGTTCTCTTGCAGTTGAAATAAATTCCTTATATTTGCTTATCAATACAGTATGGTGTTGTTGGTCAATGATTTCGATTTGTATTTTACGGAAGTAACAATTAACGTTTTGCAGAGAAATCACGAAAAAGGAATCCATGTAAAGGATGTAATACTGAATGAATCCTGCAAAATGGATATTAACTATTTAAATCTATCTTGGCTCGTAGTAGTATTAACTTCGGTGAATAATTCCTGCATTAATGTGAAATAAGTTAATCTTTCTCCAAAAAAAAATGTGTTCGTGAGAAAAGATATCTGATCAATTAGAGAAGGAAAAGTGAAATATTTTCTTTGTAATCTTATATTTAAATTATTTAAATGTACTATAGTATCGGTAAAAAAAAAAAAAGCTAAATCCCAAATCCAATCTTCATTTTTGTGTAGCAAACACTCTCTGGATATATATAATTCATTGTTTCCTTCCAAATACTTTAAAACACACTTCACCAAATTACAAAATCTCACGAGTGCCCTTCCTGTGGAAAGTCAGCGCATACAACAATGAAGGAGTATTTTCTACACAATAATTTTTAGTGTAGTGCAATTAAGTATATTTAAAATAAAGTTCGATGTTTTTTTTTTGTCTTATGCAACCACATCTCAATAAAACTTTAAAAATTTGGTACTTATTATCTTTTGAAATTTTTTGATTTTTCGATAAGTTTTCGCGTACCATTGTCACAGCTCAGCCATGGCGCGGGTTGGCCACCTCTGCTCTACGCGATAATTTTCTATTGTAATTAATTTAAGTGTATTTAAAATAAACCTTGAGGATTTTTTTTGTTAGAGACAATCATATTTCAATCTAATTGTGAAAAAAATTGTTATTTATTATCTTTTCAAATTTTTTTTATTAAATATCCGCATGCCACTGAAACAATTCCGTCGTACCACATTGTGGCACGCATGCCGGGGGTTTGTAACCCCTGATATAGAGAGATTGAGAGAAAGTTGTAATATGCAGCTTCAGTCGTTCGCTTAAAATATGCAATATCATTCTTAATATTATTATAGTTAAGCCATGGCCCTTTTTCTTATTAAATTTCTATAAGTACAAGACTAAAGTATCTGAAAACGTTAAAATGAGCAAATTCGGTCAAAACACGTTTTGTTTTTTTATTTTATTGAATAGAGCTATATATTTTGGCTTTACAAAACAATTTTTTTTTTCTACGCTGCCTTGAAGCCTAGTTATAATCAATTTCATAAAATTAGAAAAACCGAAAGTGGGTCTTTAATCTACCAGAAGAGGGCATTTAAATTGTTCAAAATCTATCATGGTGGTTGAGCTACTAAAATTGTAAAGACCGAAAGAGCCATTGGACCAAAATGGAGAGTTTAAAAAGAGATTTTGGTTTATTTAATGTGCTTTTAAATGGAAATAATTAAATTTTTAAAAAAGTATATCAAATGCTAAATTGATTATATGTATAATAAGGTCTTGCTTAATTTCATTGGATGAGTTTTAATTGTAATCTTTCTGCTGCATTAACCGTCAGACACGGCACTAATGCTCCAAAATGTCACACCTGCGTATTAGACGGGGTAACTTTTTCGGGTGTATCTTACTGTTATACCCGAATACATATCGGGGAAAGTTTATTTCGGCTTCATCTCTTTCTCAAACCAGAATTCATAACGGGAAAAGTTAATTTTGGCTCAGTTCAATAGATGGTGTTTGATGAGTAATTATGATACTTCCATGTGTGTGATCAACTTCAAAAATAAAAAGAATGAGGACATACATAAGCCAAATATTATTTTTGACTACAATCTAACTATAGGAGATGTAGATCGCTGTGATGAGGAAATATTCTGTCATCCAACAATCCGAAAACGTCTCAAAAAAATATATAAATATATTTTTACATTTACTAGACAACGTACTTTGGAACTCACTTTTACTCTTAAAAATGTAGTTGGAAAACGTATCACATTTTTAGAATTTCGAACCCAAGCTGTAGAAGTGGTTTTTTTATTAATATGATGAGGCAGTATCTGGATACTAAGAATCTTGGTATGTCACTTACAGTAGATAACCCTGCTTGTTTTAGTGAATGTCATTTTATATCTCACAAGGCAGTGCAAAGTTTGCTGTTCGAAAAAGAATGCAAATGGAAACACGATTCTAGTGTAAGGATTGTGGAGGTTTATGCTTGAAAAAGTGTTTCCAGTTATCTCACACAAAGCTGAATTATTGAAGCGCTAATAGATATTCCTTTTTATTTATTTTTATTTTAGAAAATAATGCTTCACTACAAATGAAATTTACCACTGCCCCGCTGTGTGACAGCCACCTCAAGAGAATATCATTTGCTACAAAACCTTAAAAATTCCTATGCATGTAATTAAAAATTCCAATTTTAACTGCGGAAAATATTTTATTTTATATTAAATATTTGATGCTTGCAATAAAAAAAATTGACAATTTATGTACCTAAATCATCAAAATAACTTGACAGTTAAGGAGCTAAAAGAGCTCTCATCGAGTTTAAAGTTTTCTTTTCGTTTTAAAAACTGGAAGCAATGGTTAAAGAGGAAACGTGGAGCACCTTTTAAGATAGACCACTGTTGTTTGTTATTATTATTATTTCTTTGTTTTTGGAAAGCTAAAAGTTTTTATGATATGAAGCGCATAAAAAATTACTCATTTTGAGCTAAATGAACTCTCTACCCCCATTCTACATTCGTTTTTGACTCCTCCTCCCTTAATATTGTAATAACTTAACTTAACTCAGTGGCGCAACAGCCCATGAGGGCCAAGCCCTACTGTGCCTATCTCAGTATAATGTGACCTTGGGCCCTGAAGTGCAAGAGAAGATGTTCCGGTCAAGTTGTCAGTCTGGCGCTAAGCCCCCAGTGTTCAGTTCCCAAGCAAGCTTGGTACTCATTTATCGACCCACTGAAGGGATGAAAGGCTGAGTCGACCTTGCCCAGTCCAGGGATAGAGCCCCGGACATGTGGTGTGGAAGTGCGATACACTACCACTCAGCCACTCTGGATCTCAATAATATTATAACAAAAATCAAAAATACAAAAAAAAAATGAATAAATGAAGATGAAAAGAAAGAAAGAAAAGATTAAAAAAAAGAAAAGTTGTTAATTATTATAAATGGCAGACCATTCAAATCTCGAGTACAGCTTTTTAAAACTGTTTTAAATGTAACCTCTATCGGCTTTAATATAAGTAAAATATTGTCACACATTCCGAGAAAAGCAATGTGAAAACGCTCGAAAGAATATGTAATAATAGAAAATACATTTTTGTTCTTTCATCTCCAATGTCTTAGGAGAGAATTAAATAACCTTCCTAAACTCTTCCCCCTTGATGGGCCCCTCCCTCCCCTCTTTCCCTGTCGTGTGTGATATCGCAGAGAACACCCTCTTCCGGAAAACCCTTTCACGTAAAATAAAATCGAATACTTCAGTTTCCTTTCAGTCAGCGTTTATCCAGACATAAAGAGAGGGATTCAAACTGGCGGCAATTCTTCAGATAGTGCAAAATCAGCCTTAGGGGCTTCGAGAGGCGTTTTAAGAGTTCCGAAAAGGTGCAGATGAAAAGAGAAGGAGGTGTAGGAATGTCAAAGAGTCGGCTTATTGTGTTGCCACATTTAAATTTAAAAGATAGCGTGGTCGGAAGAGAGGTTTTGGAGATTAGAGTTAATTCTGAAATCTGCAAAGCACTTTAGGATGACAGAAGTCTGTTCTTGTGGTTTCAAATAAGATTTAGGAACGGAAAAGACTTTAGAAAGTAATAATTACTCAATTGGCTTATGTTTAATTCCATATTGTTGAAGTAAATCATTCAAAGAGATAGCTGAGAATTTTATTCAGTACTTTAAAAATATTCTTTATTTGTCTGAGTATTTTAATGCATACACATAAAAATATTTAAACAAAAAGTTACATGAAAATCTAAGTCGATTTCTTTTAGGAAAATTAATTCCGCTATTCACAAGTTTATTTAAAGCAAGGAAATGTAAAGAACGCATATTATTACAAGAAAAAATTATTTTAATACAATTTTTCGACGGAAAATGAAGAAAGAATGATATATATTTAAAAAAGTATTCACTTTTATGAAGAACGCTCCCCAACAGTTAAACTATTTTGCCTGCATATTCAGGGTGCGGCAAAAAAACTCGGACAAATTTCTTGCCTCCTAGAATAGTTAACGAATTTCTTTTTAATTGGTGTTTTCTCATGTTTCTTTATCTAACACTTTAATAATAAAATATTTTTAAATATATTTCTTAATTTTTAGTTTGATTTATGTGTTTTTGATAATGTCGAGCAAAAGGTCTGCTATTTTAGAGTTGTTTCAGCAAGGGAAACGACAGTTCGTTTGCTGAATGTACCTCGGCAAACAGTGTTTGATGCAATCTGCCGTTTCAAAGAGCTTGGCAATGATGGTCGACGACCAGAAAGTGGGCGAAAACGTGTGACGTCTTACGCGTCTTTTCTTTAACAAGTCCTTTGGGTTCTTTGGGCCAGAATTAATGGCAACTCTTTTCCAACCAAATCCAAGAAACGAGAAGTGAAGAGATGCAAATAATATAGGATGAATATAGGATCTTAGAGTAAGCGTGATGGCAATGTAAAGGAATGTTAGACAATTGACGTGCGTCGTGGCAGTGGATGATTATTGAAGTTCGTCGTTCAAGATGTTCTACGTGTCGTGGATAAACATATTGGTGATCGATAAGAAGTTAAACGGCAAGCTACATACCATTGTAGATAAAAACAAGTTTATTACAGAATAATTTAAGGTAGGATTATTTACTTATTATTATATTTGAAGATTAGGCGGTTCAATTATTGAGATTGGTCTGAATTATATTGTGTGTTGCGTATTGCGTCATCGTAGATTCTCTCATTCATTATTAATATTATATTTGTTCAAAGTTTAAGTTGAATATCTTAATAAAGTCATATTAAGATAATGTTTGATTCTAGTTCTTTCGTTAACCCTACACCTCTAGCTCACGCTGATACTTCGAGGGATGTACTTCCAAGGGGAGGTACATCACAAACGCACTGTTAACACTTCAAGGAATCGTCAGCGAGTCCAGAGAAATCCGAGGATTTCCGTGGGACAGATCGCTCGTGACATGGGCATAAGTGACAGATCGGTGAGACGAATAGCAAAAACGGAGCTTGGACTGAAGCCTTACAAGTAGCGAAAAGTTCAGCTTCTTACTGGAAAAAACAAACTCGTTACGGCTCCGAAGATGCCGAAAACTTTTGAGACGGGCCGCAAGTCATCGATGGGGGATTCTTTTTCACTGATGAGAAGCTCTTTACGTTTCAAAAAGTTCATAACTCCCAAAACAATAGAATCTGGTGTGCGGACGCTCCAAGCCCCTCGGCAATTGTTGAACATTGCCAATATCCTAAGTCGGTCATGGTCTGGAGCGGTTTTTGTGCAAGTGGCAAAACACCTTTGGTTTTTGTGCAAGAGGGAGTTAAAATCAATCAAAAAGTGTACCAGAGGGACATTATTGAAGATGTTGTACTTCCATGGGACCAAAAGCATTTCGGAAATGCAAATTGCACGCTTCAACAAGACTGCATCAGTTTGCAAGGCTAAAAAGAGACAAGAGTGGTGCAAGGCGAATTTTCCAGACATGATATCATCTGAAGAATGACCATCCTGCTCACCGGCTCTTAATCCCATAGATTACAGTGTATGGTCCATTTTAGAGTCCCAAAAGAGTTTGTGAGGTTTAGTCCAGGGCCTGCACTAAACCTCACAAAACTTTGGACTCTAAAGCAATCACTTCTGCGGGAATGGAGTAAATTAAAGGTAAAAGACTTGAGGTAAATTGTTGAAAATTTCTGCAAGCGTTTGCGCCTTTGCATTGTTGCAAATGACAGTCCCTTTGAAACCTATTAAATTTATTTATTAGTACGAGTGTACTCTAATTATTATTTTGTTATATTTTGTTAATTTCTTAATTTTTTTATAAAATTATATAAAAAATTGTCCGGTTTTTTTTGCTGCACCTGTATCTAGTACTTCTATACAGGGGCTGAACTAAAACTTTTAAAACATCTACATTATTTTCAGAGTTACAATTAAATAAAATTATAAAAGGTGTTTTTTTTATTTGTTAAATTCTTTCTGCTTTGATATATTAAAATATGAATAAACCTACTTCTAAGTCATATGTTTCAAAAATCCTAGTTCATCCCCTGTATAGATGTTCTTTAGCTATATATAGACAAATAATTCTTATCATATAATCATTTTTCATGAAAGGAAAGTATGTGTTTTTACCTTCTTTCTTATTTTTTCTTTTACTTTTTTCTTTCTTTTTATCAGAAAATCACATTTAAATAATTTTTTCCTGTAATAATGTGTATACTTAAAACAACTTTATATGTATATTCAAATTCAACTGATTCTAAATATCGTAAAATTTATCATTCATATTCCTAACGTAGTCAGTCACCTTTGAAGCACGAGTAATACTAAAATGCATATAACTAAGATATATATTTTTTAAAAAAATAGGATTTTATTGAATAAGTATAATTTTTCCAAAGTTTTTGTATCACAGCATTCAATTTATGTCGTAATGAGGTATACTGATAAAATTAACACTGGAAGTTATATTGAATTGTTATTCACCATAAACCTGTATTGAGCACATGCAAAAAAAAAAAAAAAAAAATAAGTAAAACTTTCTTTGATGACGGTTAATACATTATAAAAATTATAAAATAGCATAAAGTATGTACTCTAAATCATTATTATTATCATGACTAAGGAAACGTTTCTTAACATTTTTTCTCACAAAACAAATTACTTCGATTTAGATTATTATTATTATTATTTATTATTATTATTTGCGTTTAAAAAACCTACCCAAACTGTGAAACATTCAAAATTAAGAATTTTTTCCAGAAAAAGTCACTTGACACAAAGAATTTTTCTTTTTATTTTCTCCAAGAAACTAGGAATTAATTGAATATAATTCTTAATTTCGAGAAATGTTTACAAACATTTCATACGTTATTATCACAGATAACTACAGTAAATAGTGTTCCATATTTAATAAATTATTTTACTCCCAGCATGAGTTCGCAGTGTGAAACTATTTTAAAAGAATTTATAATAAAGACATTGTGTGTGTGTGTGTGTGTATCAAATAAATTATAACATACTGAAATTAAAAATAACCTACGTAATTTCAACATTTTCAAATATTTATATCTTTAATTTCTGAAGTTTATATTCTTTACGTTGAAATTGCATATCTTAAAAATCATTAAAAATACATTATTAAAATAGCAGATAAGACAGTCAATTCAGAACATTTCCTTACAAATGCCACTATAAATTTTCATTTCATCTCAAAAATAAAAAAAATATTTTGAAAATTTCGCAACAGTAAGTTACCGTTTGGTATTTTAAAAAAATTATTTTTCATATTTTTACAAATTAATTAAAATTAATCGCTTTTAATATAATTTGAAGAATTTTTAAAAACGTTTTTACTTTATTTGATTGATTGATTGTTTACTTACGTCACACGACACAGCCAATAGTCAGCCATTAATTAATTATGAAATTTTTAGATAGAAAGAGTTCTTTTGGAAACATTAGGCTTAAGTTGTCAAAATAAAAAAGCCGAATTAGCAATGATAATATTCGGGTTTTTTTAAAAGTTGGACTGGAATGCTATTCATATTGAAATTCATAATGCTATTCATTATACAGCATATATATATGATTTCTTTTTTTGTTAAGATTCAAAACGTAAAACAGTATTTACTTAGTTTTCAAAGAATTTGAAATTAACTGTTTCAGAAATATAAACCCCACGTTCTTTGATTACTTTCAAGTAAGTGAAAAACTTAGTGATTCTTGTTAATCACACATTAAAAAGATTTTTATTAGAGAGTTATTAATAAATAATTCATATCAATCTTTAAGGATATTATAAGGTACCTTTTTGATTTTTAAAAGTTAAATAAAAATTAAAAATTACTCTTAAGAAACTGCGTTCGTAATTTTGTTAATTATTAATAAGAAAAAATTTCGCTTTTTTTGTATTACAGTGGGCACAAATAAACTGAAGAAAGTAAAATATTAAATAAAATTTAAATTATAATATACTCAACCATTTTTTATAAGGTTTTGGAATTAGCTCATTGAATTCGAGCATGACGGTTGTTGCAATACTTCAAGGTATCCGAAAATGACCGAATTCGGTAAAAACATACTATTTTTTATTTTTATTTTATTGAATAAAGCTATTTTTTGGCTTTACAAAACAAACTTCGTTTTGTTTCTACGCTACCTAAAGGCAAGGTTTCAATTTAATAAAAATTAGAAAACCGGAAATTTAATAAAATTAGTCTGATAACTCAAAAACCGAGTGGTATAGGTATCGGACTGTGGGTCATTTAAATTGTGTCAAAATCTATCATGTGTGAGTGACCATGACGTGGTCCGTAACTGAACAGTGCGACGTTAATATTCAATCAATAAATGATAACTTTTAAATGTTTTAACTATAAAACTATATCTATAAAACTTTTTGAACTTGATATTTATATTATTTCCTAGAGAATGAACTAAAATATTTCTTATTGTATGAATATTTTTTTTGAGTTATAGTCTGTTATTTAAGTAATGGTCTCTTAAAGAATTTAGATAAATTTATATAAATTTAACATTAGATAAATTTAGATAACTTCTTATTCTTAGATTTAGAAACCTTTAGATAAATACATCTAATTTGTTTTAGTTGTACTTTTACTGATATGAGTTTATTACTTTTTTTTTCTAATTGTTTTGAATTTTTTCAAAGATATTTGTAAAATTTCATTTGTAATTGTGATTTTTGTAAAGTTTAGATCATTTTTTAAAAAAATATTGTTAGTTAAATGTTAATATTTATTGGTTTTGATTCTTAAAAAAGTATTTATATTGTTTTAGTATGCTATTTTTTTTTTAAAAAAAGTACTTCGAATGTGTTCGGATACCTTAAAGAGAGGACTACGAGATATTTCGATTAATGCCACCATAACCATATGCATTTATCATTAACAGTTAGAGACGAGAGAATTAATACTTTTTCTATTATCTTTTATTCAAAGTTTTTATAAATATTTAATTGTAAATATATTTATTTTATCACTTATATAGTTGATTTTTGTTCGTTTTTTCAAACACTAAACAAAGCTTCTTTTTTATTTAACCTTTTACAGCTTTTGGATGAAGTAGAGCGCATCCTTTTTTTAAACGTTATATGAATTTTTTTTCTTTTCTTTCTTTTTTTTTGCACAATTATCCCTCACAGCTTTTTGTAGAACGTTATCTTCTAGGTACAAAATAGTCTAACGTAACTAAAGTCCTCAAAAAGCCTCTAAACTTTTATCAACAAAAATATTGCGTATAAATAAGAACAATAGTATTTTTCTTATTCGTCTTACATTCCTTTCTTTTTTTAAAAGTTTATAGTTTTTTTAGAATGGTTTTTTCACACAGTTTTTCGACAAACGTATCTACCAGGTCCAAAAAAGTTAATTGTAACTAAAATACTCAAAAAGCGTCTATACATTTATCAACACAAATATTGCGTATGAATAAGAGTAATGGTATTTTTCTTACAAATTAAATTTTGAGGAATATAAATTTTCTGGTAACTAGCGACTTGAGTTTTTGATTAGATTTTTATTAACGCAGCATTTTGTAGCTGCGCAAAGATTGTTGGCCATATAGACCTCCTGATTTCGAATCTCTATCAAGTGATGGGGATGGTAACTGAGCTGACACCTCATTCTCCAAACTCTCACACTACTCCAACAGTGATTTGTGGGAACGAGGCAAATTGATGTAACAGTTAAATTTGATTTATTATATCAGAGACATTTATTTTATTTAAAAAAAATCCTTATTTCAATATGAATTCGACAAACAAAATGAATTTTTAGTTTTTCTGTATCCATCCATCCATCCTATTACCAGTATTTGGATAATGTAGCCTTAGTTTTGGTTTGACCAGTGGCGCGTGGCCGCGGTAGCCTAGTGGTCAAGGTATCGACTTGTCACAAGTTCGAGCCCAGTACCACTAAAGACCCGCCGTGAAGGGCAGCGATGCACATTAAATCTGTCGAGAGCTGAAACGACCTCCCGTTGTGTGGTGTGGTAGTTAGGAGAGGGGGTGCCAGCTCAGGCGTCGTCCTCGTCACTTGACTATGGTTCAAAATTACTAGGTCCGTCGCCAAAAGTTCTCGTGTAGCTGAACAGTGCGACTTCAATCCTCACTCACTCACTTGAAAAGCACTCAAAGGAATTAATTTATCAAGAGGTGGGAAAGGTTTATGGTCGAAAGAGTCCACCATTCTCGTATCATGCTGCGATGCGCCACCCAACATATTTTTTTGATTTTGTCGATTTTCGGGAACAAAAAACAGGAAAAATTAATTTTTGAATAAATAATTAGCATTAATTAATAAATTAATTGGGGGGGGGGGTCGGACACGGGTATCCCCCTTGTGTGGGCCACTGGTTTGACATACATTTTAGCCCATATTTATTTCAAACATTTGAAGATTTTTTTTTGCTTAGAAAAGAACTATAAAAAGCCAAGATAAAGAAAAACGCCGTATTTATCCGAATCTAAGCCGCATCCCGGATTCTCAACATGTTTTTGTGAAAAAATAAAAAATAAAGTATTGTAAAAAGATTTATCGATATCCGATATTTACCAAATTATAAAAAATTAAACTGAGAAGTAATAAGAAGTGAATACAATTAATTTATTTTACCAAGAATAAAAACTTTTAAATACATACATGAACGTGTAATTACTCCAACCGTTAGAATCACATTCAATTGGCCCCGCCCAAAGATTTTTTTTTCGCCTTCGATTCTAAGCCACACCCGATTATCTGTAGCATTAACATTGAAAAAAAAGGGCTGCTTAGATTCGAATAAATACGGTATTTTTTGTACTAGATTTTTACTTTACCCACGTCATCGGAAATAAAGAGCATAATGAAAAGTATGTGTAGTTATTTAGACGCATATTCCAATGATGAAATAAATACCAAAATGGATGACATCGAACAAAGTGTTGACAATTTGATGCTAAGGAAGACAATGCAAAGAACACCAGATTATTTTCCAAAGACTCTATAAATATTTCATATTTAATAAAACTTGTAAATTTTGTATATTAAATTTCATTAAGTTGTGTGATTGACTTTTATTAAATAGATGCATCTATACATACTATGCAAAAAATGTACTCTAATAATCTTAATTTTGATGAATATATATGAAATGCCTCTGCAATAATTCCGTTGAGTGGTAAATATGTTGTAAGACGTGGCGAGTAGTTGATTAAATAATGGAGAACCAAAGGTTGGGCGTGGCCGGTGGTGTGATTTTCTGTGTTACGTGGAGCATGGTCGAGTACGGTATTAGAGGCACTCATGTAAATCGTTATTCCTTTTTATTGACATCCGGAGACACATAAAGATCCAGCAGGGACGGCATTACACATGCATGAAGCAAACATCATGGCACAAACACAGACAAAGGCACACACAGAACGCGCTGCAGCCGGCTACATGACTACAGAGAAAAACGAACGAAGAGAGCGCGTGGTTTCCAGAGACATCGGTTTTTATACCTGACGTTGAAGACCACGTGACACTTTTGCTTTAAGAGCTCTGATTGGTTACAATGCGCAGGAAAGTGATTTATGATGTAATAATATTAGTCGATTACGATTAAGATCAGGGTGTTAGTTTTGAACCAAATAATTAAAAGATTATTTTCCTATTATTAAAGAGTTAATTAAAAGGATGCCAGGGGGAATTATTACATATATTTATTTTTTTTACGAAACTTTATACGATATATCCTTTAACACGAAAAAATATTTCAGTCCCCCTCAGTTTCGTGTAAACGATTTTCACTCTACTTTTCAAAACATTAAAGAAGGGATAAGTTCTGAAGTTACAAAAGTTATACATAGAATTCCGCTTCTAGCTGGAAAGTTATTGTTTTAAATTCGCTATCATTCAAATAAATGACAGAACTGTCTAACAGGACACTGATTTTTAAATTAATGAATGTCCACGATCGCACCACAACCCTGCTTATTTCAAAATTCTCCACCCGCAACGTCAATTATTGCAGCATTTAAACTTGCATTCCACCTTAAAAGCATCCTTATCCGGGGAGAGACATGTAAATTTACCTTTGTGGAAATAAGGCGCACATTAGCATAGGATTCGATTTCCCAAATGCATTTGCCTTCTGCTCACCTAAATGTATGCTCAACTGTTCCCGAAAATACCATTGGGATACATTTGCTTGGCAGAACGCAAATTGAATATTGTAGTTCGGAAGTGTGATATGGAAAATGTATTGTAGAATTCTACACTGTCGTTGGCGATTATGGAGAGGCATGGCAGAGGAAGGCGAGGTATGCAAACAGTGTATCCCGTTGAAAGCTCCAGGTAGCCAGTCAGGAAGGGCGTGGCCAATTGAACACTCTCCATCACCGATTGGTTATGGTACTCCGCCCCTTCGCTTCCGCTCGTCACTTCCTGTTTCTAACACCTCTAGGCGTACATTGCTGGGAAAATGAGAGCTGGATCACAGGAGTTCCGACTGTTCGCTTTTAGAGAGTATTTTGTTGTACAGTGGAATAGTTTCCATGCTATAAAGTCGTGATGCATAAAACATGAGTATTGAATTATAAACAACAAACTGTATATGAATTCGGAAAAAAAAAATCTAAGGAAACAGAACGTAGAATTCATGAAGTAAAACGTTGAAGTGAAAGTATCCAAGAAATATGTGTGTTTATAACTTTTCTCTCTCTCTCTCTCTTTTATATAAAGAACTCATAATACTAATCAATGTAGTTGCTACAAAATAACGAGAAATTGGCGAAAGCGCAACCGATATGTATTTTTTTTTTCGTTTGCTTTTATTACAACAGAATAAAATAAATTTTTATTGCATTTTATAAATACACTAGCGGTATACAGATTTCTCACACATAGATTTGTTATTATTCTATACAATAATGGGCTAAATTCATGCGACGTCATAGTCACATGATAAATGCAATCACGTGTTTTCATCAAATCAGTTCATGCTCTTCACTGTTGCCAATTTTTGCTTTTATAGAAATTTTCTTTCAAAAATATATATTTACTAACAATAATACAGCACACGGGTAAGAAAAAAATTTACTTAAATTCAAAATATCTATAATATAAGATTTTTGTATTTATTTTGAAAAATCTCAATCTTTTAACATCTTTTCCCGATAGTCAGATTTAAAATTGAACTGAATTTTACAAGTAAGCAACAAGTGCTAGTTAAATGTCAGCTTTGAATCCAACTAAAATCACTATAAATGCAGCTATCACGTGACCGTCAGAAATTGAATCCATTAAAGAAATAAAAAAACAAGCAAACACAAGATTCGTGTACTAATTTTAAAAAAAAACCCAGAGTGTTACTCTAATAATCTTAAATGATGCATTTGTACAAACTCACACTCAAGTATAGTGATGTTTTGAGATTTCCTTAGGCCCTGGGCCCCTATGCAAGAGTTGGTCCTTGTGACCCTTTTAAGTAGACAGCAGTGGCGCACACAATGGGGGGGTGTCCGAGGGATCCGGTTGATTTTTTTTCCGATTGATTATAATTCTAAGTATATAGTAGGTAAAATTTTACTAAATATCTTTTATTAATGAGAGAGAGAGAGATTAATTTTATTAAATATCTGTTATTAATGATTAATTTTATTAATTAATGCTAATTAATTATTCAATAATTAGTTTTTTACTGTTTTTTGTTCCCGAAAATCGACAAAATCAAAAGGAGCATGATGCAATAATGGTGGACATTCGATCCTGGAGCCCCCCCGAAAAATTCCTATGTGCACTACTGGTGGACAGTATATATAAAACGTACGTTATCAAATACTTATACAAGCGATGATCCGTAACAATTAAAGTGCGTTTCTCACAATTTTACAAACCGACTCGACCGACTGCCGCCTTTCGACTAAATGAGTAATAATGGTGTATGGTAATAGGCCTAGGCCTAGATATGGACAATGGACATGACATAATAATGCGGTCTTTTCACTGTTGTTCTTAGGTATACTGTTCTAAATTCCCAGTTTTTCAGAGAATATCTCTGATCATAACTATGACGATTAAAATTATTTCAATTTTGTTTTTGATGTCAGAGTCGAGTACCCTCTTCGGATACCGGGGACCTGTACCCGGACCAACACGCGACCCGCCAGTACGTAAGTTGCGGCCCACCGATTCCTTTTTTAAAAAAATTTAAATATCAGGTTTTTAAAGTTTTTTCATTTTGAAGTTTACTTCAGGAGAAATTTATATATATATATATATATATATATATATATATATATATATATATATATATATATATGTACACTGGTGTGCAAAAATTAAGGCCGAAGTCGAAAAATTAGCATATCAGCTGAACGAAGAGGCAGAGCGGACAGAAAGACCAATCAGGAGATTAAGTAAGGTGATGTACGGTAGCACATGTGCAGATATGCAGGTAGACGTAATGGGGGAGTGTCTGAGTAGTATAAAGCATGTTGTCGGTGTAAGATCAGTATTTCTAGCAAAGAGATTGCACGCCGTATAGCAGTTAAAATCACACCGAGTTGCTGCCTCGGCGAGAAATGGCGAATAATCAATCTGTTAGACGACATCTGGATGCTTTTACCCGAGGTCGAATCATTGGGAAGTTGGAGGAAGGCCGCAGTGTGACAAGTGTGGCTGCAGAGTTCGGAATTGTTCACAGCATCGTTTCACGACTTTGGAGACAATTTCAAACTACAGGAACAGCTATCCGGGGGTTCAGTAGTGGTCGTCCACGAGGAACCACACCCGCAGATAACAGGTACATTGTTTTACAGGCCAGAAGAAACAGGCGGCAGACAGCGGGAGAAATCGCTAGACACACGACACAGGCGACTGCACGACTGATATCGCGTTTTACCGTGGCCAGAAGACTGCACGGTGGTGGTCTGTTTGTACGACGCCCTGTACGGTGTGTACCTTTAACGCCTGCCCATCGGAGAAGGCGTTCTCTGTGGTGCCGGGAACACCGGAATTAGAGACAATGGATGGGGACGAGTACTCTTTACAGATGAGAGCAGATTCAGTTTGAGTAGCGATTCTCTTCGCATACTCATCTGGAGAGAGCGGGAAGCCGTAATCATCCCTCGAACATCATTGAAAGGGACAGGTATGGAGGTCACGGTGTTCTCGTTTGGGAGGCATCATGCTTGGTAGTCGTACAGACCTTCACATCTTCGACGCAGGTTCAGTCAACGGGTCTCGTTATTGTAACGAGATTCTTCTTCCATATGTGCGTCTTTTTAGAGGCGCTATGGGTCTGCAGTTCCTTTTTTCATGGACGACAATGCACCATGTCATCGCACAGTAGCTGCCGAACAGCTCTTAGAGAGTGAGGATATTGAACGTATGGATTGGCCGGCACGATCTCCGGATCTCAATCCCATCGAGCATGTATGGGATTTTCTAGGCAGACGCTTGGCAGCTCGTACCTTACCACCAGTAACGATTCGGGAGCTTCGATTGGCGCTGCAAGACGAATGGGCAGCAATGCCTCAACAACTCATTGACACCCTCATTCTCAGCATGGGCAGACGCTGTGAAACCTGCCTAGCAGTCAGGGGAGATCATATCCCCTACTAAAAACCGGATGTTTCTTGCTGGACATCCATCACAGGGATGTTTCGGCCTTCAGTCGCATTGCGCTCCATGCTACTTTTCTATCAAGCTTCTTTTATCCCTCTGATTTCTCTTTTAGTAAGTGTTGCTTACATTACACATGTCCTTACGTATTGGGGATGTTACGGTATTAAATGTGTTGATTTGGAAAGCTTTTGTACAAAGTTATATTGAAAAAACTGTCTCGTCCTTAATTTTTGCACACCAGTGTATATATATATATATATATATATATATATATATATATATATATATATATATATATATATATATATATATATATATATATATATATGCATATATACATCTACAATGTATTTGCCTGTTACCTGTTCTTGTTTCAAAATAAATCCTTTTTGATGATAATAGAAATGTCCTTTATATTAAAATATATTTATATTTTAACAAACAGTTACATTTGATTTTCTATAATAAATTAATTTTTAGTAAATTCCGCGAATTGCATTATGCATATCCTTTACTATGGATGGTACTTGATTCTTTGTGTGTGCGACTTTCATTTCTCGTCATCCTTTTCGTTTGGAGTGCCCAAAAAAGCAATCACGTCTCGAAAACAACAACAACATCTGGTGTCGGTTTCTTTGTAGATTCGACGCCCACACGTGCAACTTCCGATGCAGCGCAAACCCTGTTTGACCCCCCCGAGGAATCTAGCGACCCGACCGGAAGATGAGGAGAGAGATGCTTTGAACTTGCACGGGAGCGGTAACCAACGAAACCTCCTCTCACAAAATAGTGGACTCTAACAATCTAATTAATTTTAATAACTTTAATGTATCATTTTGTAAATAATTTTCAATAGTTGTGACGTAAATAAATTCCCTATTTTAATTCACCAAGAATACGCTACCGTTATTCTTTCAAACGTTACAGCTTAGAGTTTTGGTGGCAGCGCTTTGGGATAAAAAGTTAGCATTCAGGACCCGTGAGAGGAGGAAAATTTTGGATTTTTACGGACGGACCGCAACGCAGGGAGAAAAAGAGATCTTCGGAAGAGCCGTGCTGCGATTCAAGTCAGCTTCGGAGAAAGAGAGCGTCCTGCTCATAGAAGATCAAACTGATCTATAGTGTTAACGGCTAGTGTCCGAAGGAAAGCGAAAGCGATTTTCGGAAGCCGTTCTGCGATTCAATTCAGCTTCGGAGAAAAAGAGCGTCCTGCTCAAAGATCAAACTGATCTATAGTGTTAACGGCGAGAGTGTCCGAAGGAAAGCGATTTTCGGAAGCCGTGCTGCAAGTAAATTCAGCTTCGGAGAAAGGGAGCGTCCTGCTCATAGAAGATCAAACTGATCTACAGTGTTAACGGCGAGAGTGTCCGAAGGAAAAGCGATTTTCGGAAGCCGTACCACTAGTGCACATAATTTGCTTCTGACAGCAAGCTGAGTACTTCAAATGGGTGAGTACTGTTATATTTTTGAGTTGCAAACTGCATATTGTATTAGGAATTTTGGTTAAAGTGTTCTTTAGAAATTTTGAAATACTTAGTGTTTTTTCTTGCATGGGAACAGTGTTATTTTGTTTCTAGAGAATTGTAATTGTATTTCAAGCATTGTGTGCAATTTTAGCTTAAGATTTATTGTGTTTTAAGTCTCTTGAATGATTTTGATTATTTTTAGTGTTAAGTTTTTTTCTTTGTGTATTTCTGTGTATGCATGGGACCAGTGTTATTGTATTAATAGAGAATAGTAACAATAGTGCAAAATTTAGCGTGACATTTATTTGATATTGTTTAAAAAATGGCTTTCCTTGGTAAAGGGAAAAAGCAAGACATGTTGCAACTTGCTGAGGAATTAGGAATAAATGCCACTTTAAATATGACTGTCCCTAGCATAAAAATTGCAATCACTAACAGTGAAGGTTATGAAGAGGAATTTGTTAAAAATCTGTATGAGACTATCATTGCAAACGGAAAAAGATTGGAAGAGTTAGAAAGGGCTGAAAAAAAAAGTTAGAAAGGGCTGAAAAAATGAGATTAGAGGAGTTAGAAAGGGCTGAAAAAATGAGATTGGAGGAGTTAGTAAAGGAGCAGGCATTAAAAGAGAAAGAATTACAGCTGAAATTTGATTTAGAAAGGTTTAAAATAGAATCCGGATTTAGGGTAAACGATGAATCAAACGATTCTACAAATGCATGTTCTGTAACCTCTAATTTAAACTTAAAAAAATTGATCCCAGATTTCGATCCTAAGCAGTCAGATATTAGTTTATATCTAGTGATCTTTGAACGCCAGGCTAAAAGGGCGTCAATAGAAAAGAAAGAGTGGGTGGGGCAATTATTGGGTTTGTTACCCCTAGAGATCGTGCAATTTATTGCTCGCGAACCGGAGGAACAAGCCGAAAATTACGATTATGTAAAAAGAAATTATTACTTAAAAGATTCAAGTTAAGTCCGGAGGTCTTTCGGCAAAAATTTGTCCAACACCAGAAAAATCCGATAGCACCTGGAAGGATTTCACTTTTGAAATTACGAATTATCTAGATGAGTGGCTGATTGGCTTAGAAATAAATACCTTTCAAGATCTTAAAGATCTAATGGTGGTAGATCAATTAAAAAAACGCGCCAATGCTAGTATGAAAGATCATTTTTAGATAATTGGGCAAACCTTAAATCAGCTACTCAAATAGCAGAACTCTTTGATAATTATGAGGACGTCCGAAAGGTAAATTCGAAACCCATGGATAGGTGGGGCAGAAATGATAAAATTTTGACATACTCAGGGATCAAGGAAAAAGAAAATAGATTTGGGAAAACTTCCCCCAGATTAGGAGCTTCTGTTCCGGAGAGTACTAGAGAGAGAACTTTTGAAAAACGCGTGATACAAAGATGTTATCATTGCAATATGCCTGGACATATAAAAGCCGGTTGCCCTAAATTAATAAAAAACAAAACGACGGAAACTCTCAATAATATTGAAGGAAATGAAAACCCGGATTTTCTTAATTCATATACAACAAAGGGCTCTGTGAATGGTCACGAGATAGACATTCTTAGAGATACGGGAGCGACAATAGATTTAGTATGTGCAAAATACATAAATCCTTCTTCTTTCTCTGGTGAAAATGTTTGGGTAAAACAACCGTTAAGCCCAGAATTAGTTTGTTTACCTTTGGCGGTCGTGGAAATTTCCGGAAATTTTGGAACGGTGCAGACTAAGGCAGCGGTTTGTGGAAATCACTTAAATCAACACGGTCGATATTTGCTTGGAAATAAAACGGCCGAGCTAATAAAAGGAAATTTAGGCTATAATTTCCTGCCAGTCGAAATATTGAATGCTGTCCAAACAAGGTCTCAAGTCAAAGCGGCTAGAGAAGAAAGGGGAATAGATAGTGGTGATGCTAAAAAGGGGAAGATGAGGTTATAATTGTTTCTTCGGATGCAGAGGACGAAATTTTAATACCTGCACTCCAGGAATATGTTCCGGAATTAGCGCTGCTAAGGGTTACGCGAGAAAATTTAATCAATGCTCAAAAAATAGCGAGGAGATTAAACCCTTATACGAACAGGCAGCCAGTCAAGTGCAGGTTACCAATCAGGTTTATTCGCTAGAGAAGGAATTATTGGTCAAAAATCGTGAAGATAAGTTAGGTAACGTGGTGAAGTTAATAGTAGTGCCGGAAGGGTTGCGCGACCCTATTAAATCATTGTGTCATGAGGGAACATCTGCACACCTGGGAATTACGAAATCCAAAGACAAATTAAACCGATATTTTTACTGGCCGAATTGCTATAGAGATATGGAACAGTTTGTAAAAACTTGCGATCAGTGTCAGAGGGCTGGGAAGCCCAATGATAAAAAAGAAAGCTCCACTAAAATTGGTCCCTGTTATTCAGGAGGTTTTTACTAAGCTAAATATTGATGCATGTGGGCCTCTCCCGATCACATCTAAAGGGAATCGATATCTTATCACGGCCATTTGCATGTCTTCAAAATTCCCTGAAGCTATTCCGGTGTCTGATATTAGTTCCGTTAGTGTCACAGATGCGCTGTTAAACATCTTTAGTCGGATGGGGTTTCCCCGTGAAATACAATGTGACCAGGGTACTTCTTTTACTAGTGCTCTGACTACCGAGTTTTTGAAAGATTCGGAATACTTGTCAGGCATAGTTCTGTGTATCATCCACAGAGTAACCCTGTTGAGCGATTTCATCGAACGTTGAAACGACTCTTACGAGTCTTATGTTTAGATGCAGGCTCCGAATGGGACAAACATCTTCCGTCAATTCTTTTAGCGTTACGAACTGTATCGCACGAAAGTACAGGGTATACACCGTCAGAGTTGGTGTATGGGAAAAATTTGCGAACCCCAGAGACGTTAGTAATGGAACATTGGATGGAACCGGAAGAAGAGGGTGATCTCGTCACTGAATATATGTTTAAGTTAATAAATAGATTAAAAAGATGTCAAGAAGTAGCTATAAATAAAATGGAGGAAATGCAAGTTAAGCGGAAAACTTGGTATGACAAAAACGCAGTAAAACGTGAATTTAAGGATGGAGATTTAGTCCTAGTGTTAGCTACATCCAGAGCAAATAAATTAGCAGTGCAGTGGATAGGTCCTGGGACAATTTTAAATAAAATTTCGGAAACGAACTATTTAGTCGAAATCCCCGGCAGACGCGAAACATCTCAAATCTATCATATAAATATGCTAAAACCATATTACAAAAGGCCAGAACACGTTAACGTAATTATTAATGATGAAACAAAAACTCTCTCGCAGACCAGGAGTTAGAAATCCCATACTTAGAAAACAATTCTCTCATTTATGATTTCGAGGACGTAATCCAGGCTAGCGAGTTGAACAAACACCTTCACGACAAACAAATGGATCGACTGCGCGAATTATTAAATAAATACTCTAAATGTTTTTCAAACAATCCCGGTTTAACTAATCTGGTTGAACACGAAATCCAGTTAGTTAGCGATCAACCAGTTAGGACGAAGCCCTATCGAATGTCGCACCGACAAAATGAAATCTTAAAAAACGAAATTAACCGAATGTTAAAATTAGGAATCATTGAGGTAGGAGAATCGGATTACATGTCCCCTATGATTTTAGTTGAGATAGCTGGGAAAGAACCTCGTCCATGTATAGATTACAGGAAATTAAACGGGATCATTAGAACGGAATATTTTCCTCTTCCGAATATCGAAGAACGCGTAGAAAAAGTATCGGCGGCTAAATTTATTACCGTCTTTGACTTATCTAAAGGATATTGGCAAATACCTTTGAGTAAAACAGCACAGCGATACGCAGCCTTCTGTACTAGCTTTGGTACATACCGACCCCTAAGGATGAGTTTCGGATTAAAGAATGCTCCATATTTCTTTAGTAAACTCATGGCTGAATTACTTAACGGACTAGAGGATTTCGTTGTCCCGTATCTAGACGATATCGCAATTTTCTCAGATACTTGGGAGTCGCATATTAAACATATGGAAACGGTTCTGCAGAGAATAAAGAGAGCTAAGTTAACGATAAAACCTTCAAAGTGTAAGTTTGCGCAACAAAATGTCAAATTTTTGGGTCACATTGTGGGTCAGGGTTTTCGCACTCCTTCCGAGATCAAAGTTCAGGCTGTTCTAGAGTTCCCTACCCCTCGCACGAAAACCCAAATACGTGCTTTCTTAGGTATAGCGGGTTATTACCAAAAATATATAAATCTGTTCTCGGTAATTGCTGCTCCGTTGACGGATGCGTTGAAGGGAAGAGCAAAGAAGGGAGAAATTAAGTGGACGACCGAGTGTGAAAACGCATTTCGAGAACTAAAAGGGAAACTAATTGATAAGCCCGTCTTGTACGCGCCAAATTTTGAACGAGAATTCATTGTTCAAACGGACGCTTCGAACGCAGGTATGGGAGCAGTTTTAACCCAATTAACTGAACAAGGTGAGGAGCATCCAATCCTTTACCTGAGTAAGAAATTTTCAGAGGTAGAGAAGCGTTATTGTACGACGGAGAAGGAATGTGCTAGTATTGTTTTCGCAATTAAAAGGTTACATTATTACTTAGATGGAAATTCATTTTTAGTTATGACCGATCACAACCCGTTGGTGTGGTTGAATAGAAATGTTAGTTCTAACCCTAGATTGATGCGATGGGCTTTGGCTTTGCAACCATATAATTTTAGAATTGTACATCGGTCGGGTAAAAGTCACAAAAATGCAGATAGTCTCAGCAGATCGGTGATAGATAATTAGGGATTGTTAACAATGTTCTCTTGCTCATGAATAATAATTGTTGCTTATGTTTTTTAGTTAAAGGTTAATAATTGTATTAAATTTTATTTATTTACTAGTACTGTATATCATATCGAATGGCGATGCGTGTCAAAAGATAAAGCCATGAAAAGCAAATGTATTAATATGCTTAATTTTGTGTACAGGGTTTTAAAATATACATGAGTATTTAGTTTACGCAAGAGGCATATGGTGAAAAATATTTTGTGTGTAAGGTTGTACACTTCGCATATCATATCAACACATGTCGTTAGTATAATTTTATTTAAGTATTGTGGCGAAGAATATTTTATGTGCAAGGTCTTACACTAGGCATTTGATATAACATGTTGTTAGTATAATTGATACTAGGCATTGTGATAGAGTGTTTGTATTTTTATTTAATGTATAGTATGTTTTCTTACATTGCTATTTCGTAATATGGATTTGTGTAAGTTCCCTAGCAAGAACACTCACTCACTAGAAATAAGTAATTCCAAATTTAGTTCAGCGTTTTCTTTAGTAATTAAAATTGCAGCTCAGAAATATAGTGGTGCTTGATGAAGGGATGTGTCGGTAATCTGTCAGTTGTCTCATCGTCATCCCATTAAACTTTTCTCAACGGAAAAGTTCCATAAGAGAGGGCGAGAGCTGTAACGTCACGTCTCGAAAACAACAACAACATCTGGTGTCGGTTTCTTTGTAGATTCGACGCCCACACGTGCAACTTCCGATGCAGCGCAAACCCTGTTTGACCCCCGAGGAATCTAGCGACCCGACCGGAAGATGAGGAGAGAGATGCTTTGAACTTGCACGGGAGCGGTAACCAACGAAACCTCCTCTCACAAAATAGTGGACTCTAACAATCTAATTAATTTTAATAACTTTAATGTATCATTTTGTAAATAATTTTCAATAGTTGTGACTTAACTATATTATTTGTTTATTGCATTACTATATTATATAAACGTTATTATATTATCTATGTCTGTGTACGTGAAAAATAATGAAAACAGTAATAATAATTCATTCTGCTTTAAATTATCACTCAATAAATGTTTTTTTGTTTCCAAATCTGGTATAAATGTACATATTTTATGTGCGGCCGGCGAGATTATAATGTTTTTCCGAAGTGGCCCGCAAGGTCAATTGGGTTGGACACCCCTACCTTAAAACGTCCCTGTTCAGGCGCACATTTATATTTGCGTGTTTGTAAAATACATAAGTGTGGATTTACAGAGGATATTTACACATTTTCTACACAGTGGCATAACGGAAAATATTAGCCCTCCCCTATAAAGTCAGGTTTTGATCCCCACGCCGGATCTTACAAAGGACTGCAAAACCATAAGCTAACATAGGATTTAGGGCCCCTAGAATCTTGGGCCTCCCCGCAATGCGGGGTGTACGTTGCACCATGGTCTGTATACATTAGTTTTACTAAATGCTTCAAATTTAGAAAAATATGTGCTGGTTATGCTGACATTAATATTAGCTTCTAAACATAAAAAAGCATTTTAATAGTTTTTATAGTAGCATTTAGTATCCAAATTTAACCAGGTATCTGCATTTCAACTTATGAAGTTTTTGAAAGAGCAGTGAAATCAAATTACTAAGATTGCAGCTGTAATGCAGAAGGCATGTTATCTTGGGAAAATTATATAAATTCTAAAATTCTTTTTACAATTTAAGATACCTAATATCCATGAAAACCGAGCGTAAAAATACGCCCTAAGGTGAACTGATGGAAATATGTCCTCTATTAAGCCGTTAAAAGTTATGGTTATTATAAAAATATTAGAAAAGGGATATGTTTTTATTCTCAAGTCCAATAATAATAATTAATAAAATGGGATATTAAAAAGTATGAGACAGAGAAAGAAAAATATATATAATAAAACAGAACTAATAGCAATTAAAACTATTCGATCATCTCTTTTATTCAGATAACAAAGTGAGTTGCTTGAAATCAAATGTTACGAAGTATTATTTTTTATATAAATGAACTTTGATCGCATTTACGCACAACTTTTTTTTTTTGAAAAAATAAAAATAAAATTTCCAAGATCTTAGTTTTTTTTGTTTTTTTTTCAAGTCTTCCCATTGGCGAGGTGGAGAAGTTATTTATTGAATACATCTATTTTAAATTTATTCCAACCTATAAATTCGACTTTCATGGTTCAGTCATAATTATTTTTTTTAAAAAAAACAAAACTTTTTTATTTTATTTTTTAAAAAAAATTGTAAATTTTTTTTGTTTAAACTTTTAATGCTTTAACTTTCCCCTTCTTTTATTGTGGCCGTGGTTGCCCAGTGACCATAGTCATGAATTCTTGACCAACGTTGTTGAGTCACGGGTTCAATATCTGATGCACATTAAATTTGTCGTGGCTCAAATTCCTTACTTTGGCGTGGTGAGGATGTTAGGAGAGCAGGTGCCGGTTCAGGTGTCGCCCTCATGACGTGACCACTAATCGAAATTACGAGCTCGTAGCTAATAGCCCTCTTGTTGCCTTAAGTGCGACGTTAATAATTATTCACTCGTTTACTCTTTGTTTTATTAATAATGTTTCTTTTCTCTTTAATTTCATTTAGGAGGAAAAGGATTTGTAAAAGTATAATTCAGTTTTTTAAATTCGAATTAAAAAGAGTTGCATCTTTTTAATGCTTAAAAATAAGCTTATAAGAATGTGCTTTTCTATAATTTATTTCTAATCCTTATGATATGATGATAAGTTTAGAACTATATTGTACTTAGGCCTTTAAAGTTAAGGTAAAAGGGTTTTTTTTGGAAAGGTCTTCACTATCTAAAGTGCATCTAAACCAGAGGTTCCCAAACTTTTTATCTCATAGATTCCTTGCCATATTCTTTAGTTTTACGTTAACCCCTGACTACCTAATGTTGAATTTTTGCAAATTTTTGAACCTAAATGCGTTTTCGACAGCTGGTATAGAGCTAAAGTTACTTTGAAAGATTTAAATTTCTAACTGTAGTGAAGTATAATGTTTGAAACTTAAGAAACACATGTTAATTAAATTAAAATTTAATTAATCCATAAAATAACTGATCAACAAGTAAATATTCATAACGGGAGGAATTAATCTAGTGCTTCAATAACAAATTTTAAACATTTGGTATCAATCTTGTTAGGTTTAACCCTAAATCTCCTGGGTTAGTGATGTCCAATCTTTTTAGAGATTGGAAACCACACTGGAACTCCTCACTAGGAAAAGTAATTAAAAACTTTCTCACAATGCTGCATAACTCGGCATAAATAACAAGTATATCTTTTTGAAGCCAAAATTGCTGACATACATTTCTAAACTTCACTTTAAGATCTCCGCTACTGCCTACCCTTTGTAATATGACCTTTTTTTAATGTGACCATATGTATTCATTGCCTAATGTGGTAGTTATCGTAGTCAAAGCATTCTCAAACCTAGTTTCAAAATCTGAATAAAGGGCATTTAAAAGTTGAACGTAGGTTAAAATTTTTCATTTTCCTAGTAGATTGTCTGTGGCAAATTGAGAAACTGGGAAAATTCGCGACGTCCAATATTATAGTCCTTTAGCTTAATTCTGACAAGAAACGCTTAAATGAGGGTCCTTGTTTTAATAAAATTTATGCTGTCACCTTGTAACTACAAGATAAGGTGCTTGAAACTAACTTATTGAATTTAGTAAGTAAATCTATTAAATAGGTAAAATCTGGTTTTTATTCGATTAAATTTTCTTTTAAAATACATTATAGTTAAAAAAAAACTAAAAACCATTCTTTTGTAGTTAATAGATCTAAAAAATTTAAAAATAATTCTTAATATAAGAATAAAATGATTAACGAGAAAATTAATGTTTTGGGGGTAAAAGCGCGAGGTGTGCTATAATTTCTCACTAATTCTATTCCGAAATGGAGAGTTAGTGTAAAAATGTACTACAAAACGCCCCACGCTTTTACCACAATGACATTAATTTTCTCTCGTTTATCATTTTATTCTTATATTAAGAATTATTTTTTACTTTTTTTTGTTCTAATAACTATAAAAGTGTATTTTTTTTAGTTTTTTAAACTATAATTTATTTTCCATTTTTTAGTTCGATCTACAATAAAAGCCTGCTTTTTTTAGTTTTTAAACTATCATCTGTTAATTGATGAATTAATTGACAAATCTGGAAATGGGATCTAGAATCAGTCGCCAAATCTGGAAATGGGAAATCGTTATTTCTGATGATCCTGATCAAGACAATGGAACAAAATTATTAAATTATTCTATTGTCATCGGTCCTTGTGAAGTGTGCAAAATTTCGAATTAATCTAACCTTTTAAAGTGGATAAAAATCAAGTTCGAAGATTCCGTTACATACAGGTGAAGCTAATAAAAGCATGTTAATTAGAGTCAGGATCTGGTTTAATGAGAGCCACTATCGTAGACCCCCATTTGCACCTCATGGACCCCCAAATTTTTTTTTCGCTGACAGGAGCCCTTGCAGGTCGTCATAAACCCCTGGGGATTGATGTTAGGATAATTGATTAATAGGACGCATTATTTTTCATAAAAGCTTACTATATAAAATTTACAAAGGGTTTTATAACAACATTACTCGAAGTACATGTCGTAATTTAATCTTAGGAGGTCAGTGTACAAAACATTTTCTACGAAAATCTGCCTTTTGAGATTCTGATTATTCTGTTTATTTTACTCTTTTTCAAAGACTAGTTTTGGAATCAAAAATTAATTCAATATAAATAATTTTTAAAACGAAAATTCATTTGAAAATTGTCAGTCATTGAATGTCTATCATACACTTAAGATTAGTCTGAATGACGTAAAAAAATTAATTAAGTTAAAGTAAATGATTAATAACAACTTATTTTGAATCAATTCGATTTCCCTCCCCCGAAAAAAAAAGCTGAAGCTACCTCAGACTTATTCAAAATCTGAAAAATAAAGGGGAAAGGGGGGGGGAATAATAATAAACGATGTTCTTCAAAATGTTCCTGTATTTAATTTAAGCTGGAACTGAATACATCCCCAGACTAATCTCGGTGCTCCCATCTCCATCATTCATAAAATACTAAAGACCAGTCAGGAAAGCTTTTTCTTCGGAAAGCAGCTTTAAAAGCACGCGAGAGCATTTTTAGCGCTCGGTGAAGGACCAACCCGAAAACTTCATCCGATGAAAAGTCGTAAAAATAGCAATAAAATGTTTCCAAAGAAGAGGAAAAAAATTAAAAATGCAAATTAATAAAGATAATAATAAAAATTTTCCCCAAGAAGGAGAAGAGGCACTCCCTCGCTCTAGCGAGCGAATCTTTTCTTTTCAATCTCTTCACTTCGCTTCTGTCTCATTCATTTTTTTCTCCCGCGCTGCCTTTCTTTACTTTTTCTTCATTTACTACAACTTCGAACTGTCTTTCTTAAGCGAAATCTGCTAATGATATAAATTTAGCTTACAGATTGGGAGAGGAGAGGGGGGGAGATGCTGACGAAAGAAACGATTGGAAGGAAAGCGTTGAAAAGCTTGAAAAAGCGGACTAAATGGTTTACTGTATTGATAGGGAATATCGTAATTTGAAAAAAGGCTAAATAAATTAGTACAATTAAAGAATAGCTTCTAAAAAATAAGGTTCGAGAAATCTACCAAGGTTTAATTTTGTCTAATCAATTAAACAACAACGAAAAATTATATTCATACATATATCCTGTATTTTAACTACACTGGTGTGCGAAAATTAAGGACGAGACGGTTTTTTCAATATAACTTAGTACAAAAGCTTTCCAAATCAACACATTTAATACCGTAAGATCCTCAATACGTAAGGACATGTGTAATGTAAGCAACACTTACTAAAAGAGAAATCAGAGGGATAAAAAGAAGCTTGATTGAAAAAGTAGCATGGAGCGCAATGCGATTGAAGGCCGAAACATCCCTGTGATGGGTGTCCAGCAAGAAACATCCGGTTTTTAGTAGGGGATATGATCTCCCCTGACTGCTAGGCAGGTTTCACAGCGTCTGCCCATGCTGAGAATGAGGGTGTCAATGAGTTGTTGAGGCATTGCTGCCCATTCGTCTTGCAGCGCCAATCGAAGCTCCCGAATCGTTACTGGTGGTAAGGTACGAGCTGCCAAGCGTCTGCCTAGAAAATCCCATACATGCTCGATGGGATTGAGATCCGGAGATCGTGCCGGCCAATCCATACGTTCAATATCCTCACTCTCTAAGAGCTATTCGGCAGCTACTGTGGGATGACATGGTGCATTGTCGTCCATGAAAAGGAACTGCAGACCCATAGCGCCTCTAAAAAGACGCACATATGGAAGAAGAATCTCGTTACAATAACGGGTCCCGTTGACTGAACCTGCGTCGAAGATGTGAAGGTCTGTACGACTACCAAGCATGATGCCTCCCCAAACGAGAACACCGTGACCTCCATACCTGTCCCTTTCAATGATGTTCGAGGGATGATTGCGGCTTCCCCTCTCTCTCCAGATGAGTATGCGATGAGAATCGCTACTCAAACAGAATCTGCTCTCATCTGTAAAGAGTACTCGTCCCCATTCATTGTCTCTCCAATTCCGGTGTTCCCGGCACCACAGAGAACGCCTTCTCCGATGGGCAGGCGTTAAAGGTACACACCGTACAGGGCGTCGTGCAAACAGACCCCCACCGTGCAGTCTTCTGGCCACGGTAAAACGCGATATCGGTCGTCCAGTCTCCTGTGTCGTGTGTCTAGCGATTTCTCCCGCTGTCTGCCGCCTGTTTCTTCTGGCCTGTAAGACAATGTACCGGTCATCTGCGGGTGTGGTTCCTCGTGGACGACCACTACTGAACCCCCGGATAGCTGTTCCTGTAGTTTGAAATTGTCTCCAAAGTCGTGAAACGATGCTGTGAGCAATTCTGAACTCTGCAGCCACACTTGTCACACTGCGACCTTCCTCCAACTTCCCAGTGATTCGACCTCGGGTAAAAGCATCCAGATGTCGTCTAACAGATTGATTATTCGCCATTTCTCGCTGAGGCAGCAACTCGGTGGGATTTTAACTGCTATACGGCGTGCAATCTCTTTGCCAGAAATACTGATCTTACACCGACAACATGGTTTATACTACTCAGACACTCCCCCATTACGTCTACCCGCATATCTGCGCATGTGCTACCGTACATCACCTTACTTAATCTCCTGATTGGTCTTCTGTCCGCTCTGCCTCTTCGTTCAGCTGATATGCTAATGTTTCGACTTCGTCCTTAATTTTTGCACACCAGTGTATATGCATAAAACATAAATATAATAATAAAAGATTTTCCCTCTGAATTATTATACTTATTTAGATATTTCAATGACACCCATTTATTAATGTCTCACTATAAGGCAAAACGCAATGGCTGTTGGCAATAGACCATATAATTTTGAGCCTCCGTCAAGTTACGAGGACGACACTTGAGCTGTCCTCCCTTTCACAACCCTAAAGGAGGACATTGAGCCACGACAGATTTAACCCTTTAAGCGGTCAGTTTTTTTTCCCAAAAAAGTCACATTTTTTAATTCCGTATAACTAAGCATAATGCTTAACAGAATGCGGAAATAGAAGAATTTTATGTTCATTTTCATTATTTTTAAAGCTTTCACTCTATTTTTTATTTTATAATAGGTTATTTTATATAATATTCGCTCTATTTTTTATTTTATATTTATTTAACAAAAAACCCTTAGTGTTTGCTTTTTATAAGTATGTGTTTGCTATGGAGAATGTGCATGTATCTGAAAAGAATTTCTGTCATTCTTATCATGCTCCTACCCAGTAGCGCACACAGGAACTTTTCAAGGGTCCACCCTTCTTGTATCGAGCTCCTTTTGATTTGGTCGATATTCGTGAAGAAAAAACAATAAAAAACTAGCATTAACTAATAAAATTAATCATTAATAACAAATGTTTAATTAAATTTTACGTACTTAGAATTATAATCAATTGGGGAAAAAATCAAGGTCTTTGGTGGGAGAGGGGGGTCCGGACCCCTAGGACACCCCCCTTGTGTGCGCCACTGTTCGTACCTCTTTTTCAAACGGTTGAGGATTTTGTGTGCGTGTGCATATATATGTGCACATACAGTTTGAAGAACGATGTAATACTGAATCCTACATTGCAGTGAGAACAGAGATGGGCCTTTTTGGATTATCTTTCTATTTACATTTCTTCACTATTCTTTATCAAATATTTTCAAGAATCTAAATTACTGCTTTCAAAAAAAAAAAAAAAAAATTCGAGTCTTCACCACAAAGACAATCCCGAATAAGAAGCGCATTTCAGTACTATGGTCAAACTGCACCTTTTAACCCGTTCAGGACCATGATCACATATATGTGATCACGCGTTTCGCCCTCCACGGACTACGGTATCATATATGTGATTGAGCTTTCCCTCCTCGTAGGACCATGTGATCAGAGTTAGGAACGTTTTTATATTAATTTTTACTAGCACTAGATGGCGGGTAAAAACCATTTTTTTTTACGAATAATTTCATAAAACCTTGAACTTCAATATGTGCTTTCAGCTCTGTGTTTTTTAAAATTAGATCCGAGATATTCATGAATATAAACAACTGCACATGTTTATTTTCCGAGAGAATCAGATATTTAGAGGTTCGTGATCTATTTTGCGGCGGCGGCGCGCGCGCGCTCTATGGATTTCTATTTATATTTTAAATAAGTTGCTGTAGTTTTCGAATATTTTCTATATTCGTAGTTAAATGTATGGGATTTTTGTCAATTTTTTGAAAGTGTATGTAATTTTTTTATTATTAAAATGAAAACATTTTCTTTAAAATTCACAATTCTGTTTTTAAATACAGCAAACATTTTTGTACTCCATGTTCAAATATTATCAATGATAGTAAATTGTAAGTTTTAGCGTATTTGGTTGCATTTAAAACTTAATATGAGTTTTTAAAGGTTTGATTGATTGATTGAATATTAACGTCACACTGTTCAGCTACACGAGGGCTTTTGGCGACGGACCACGTAATTTTGAACCATGGTCAAGTGACGTGGACGACACCTGAGCTGGCACCCCCCTCTCCTAACTACCACACCACCGGGAGGACGTTTCAGCTCTCGACAGATTTAACGTGCATCGCTGCCCTACACGGCGGGTCTTTAGTGGTACTCGGCTCGAACTCATGACAAGGCAAGCCACGGTCCGATACCTATACCACTCGGCTACCGCGGCCACAAAGTTTTTAAAGGAAATTTGGCTTATCAGGGAAATTTGACCGTACCCGTGCGTGCGTATCCTCTCCGAACGTACGGGCCTGGGAAACGCTATGGTCTCCTTCCGCTGGTTCTGAAGGGAACACACTAGGACTAATAATTTCACTATAAGAATTCAAAATATGTGCAAATCAAAAGAAGAAACTATCAGTACCCGTAAAGCCAAACCAATTGCTGCCAGCTCGTATGGTGCGCGGGCAAACCAGTTTCGGGGTTGAAGAGCATCAGTTCTACTACACGGCTAATCATCAGAGGCACAAGGACTCGAACTCACGACGCTACAGCCACGAGCTCGCAATCTTAACCACTAAGCTACATGGCCACGATAACCTCACAAAGACAAACAATACATTTATTTTTAGTTTAAATAACATGAGAATTGCAAGTTCTGCAGCAATACTAGAATGAATGAATGCATTTGTTAAACATTACCATTGTCTTATTGCTGAATTAGTGTTTAAATTTAAAACTTAAAAGGAGTGACAAAGTGTTAGGGAAAGAAATCTGCTAACGTTTCTAATGAAATAGAGAGATACTTATTCAAAATATAAAAAAGATTTAGAGCAATTCCCAAGAAAAATTTTGTTATTAAAAAATCCATTATTATGAAAAGTTTTCAAATTTTATATTTCCTTAAGAGTTTATTCTAGTTTTGAGGATTTTCATGTAGATTTTTCAAATGTTCCAAACTCTAATTGGAATTTAATATCACAAATGTATTTAATAGAAATTTGTTAATATTAGTAACATCTTTTATTTAGAAATTGATTTTTAAATTGATGCTCAAATAATTAATTTAATTTCTTGATTTAGAGCAATTTTTACAATATTAAGCAAATTTAGTGAACAAATTTGTTCTTTTATAAACAGCATGCTAGATGGATATAATGCTGAATTTTACACTTCTTATATAAACTTTAACTTTGTGTCAGTGGCGCACGTCCCGGGGGTCAGGACCCCCCCAAAGCCCTTGCTTTTTTCCCGATTAATTATAATTCTAAGTATATAGTACGTAAAATTTAATTAATTACTTGTTATTAATGATTAATTTTATTAATTAATGCTAATTATTTATTCAAAAATTAGTTTTTTACTGTGTTTGGTTCCCGAAAATCGACAAAATCAAAAGGAGCATGATACAAGCATGGTGAACTTTCGACCGCGGACCCCCCTGAAAAATTCCTGTGTGCGCCACTGCTTTGTGTACTTATACAATCTCTGCTTAAAAAGTATTAATTATAAATATCAAATGATAAAATACACGATGCACTTATATGAATGATGTATGAGTAGATTTTAAAATTATTTAGTATTATACTAAATGTTATGTATAATTTAAAGTTTTAAATTAAGTGGCCGACTATGACTGAAAATTAGACTATGTGAAGAAAATATTAGTTATTATTTCCTAATTTAATAAAAAAAATATTTACCGTGAAAAAATATTTTTTAAAATTCTTTGTTAAATGTGTGTGTGTGTATGTTTTAACTCTTATAATCATTCATTTTCAATAAGTGATTCATAAGAAAACGAATTCAGAAAAACTGATATTTTTCCCCTATTTTAAGGAGGGGGGGAGGCAAAGGTATTTGAAAGTATACCCAGAGAAATTTTCATAAATTAATTTGTCATCTTTAGTCACCCAATTGAACAATATATTTAAAAAGACAAATTTCATGCGTCACTTTTATATGTTTTTAAGCTAGTATGTTTCGTTTGTTAGTTAGGTTTCCACACACACACACAAGATCCATTAACACTTCTATAAGAAAAATCCTTTTAATTATTTCGCTTATAAAACTCAAAATAAATAAATTTGTGCAAAAAATGATATTAATTGATGAGTTATTTTTGTAAAGTTACGTCTGAAAACTTCTTCAAGCTGTATCTAATGTGTCAAAATTATTAGCATGATTTTACATCATAGCATTCGGTTTTCTTAACCTTTAAGGGGTCACATACCTTTTAAAAAGTTGAAAATGGTTAAAAATAGTGAGCTCTTTAAAGCTCTATAATTTTTTTATTATTGTTTCCTGGAATGTAAATTTTGGAGGAATAAACAAATAAATATTACTTTACTCAAAACATAACCAACAAACACACTGCTAATTAGGATAAATTTTTAATTAGATAATTACAAAAAGAAATTTTTGTTTTCTTTTCGCAAGTGATATGCATTACGCGCAGCTTTATAAAAAAAGTTACCAATATTTTTTGATGAAATTTTTGCTCAGCGTTGGAAATTGTGTTATCTTTAAAATGACGAAGCATGAAACACTGATTTAAAATTTTTAGTAAACTATAACAATTTAAAATTTAACTATAAAATTTTAAAAAATTTTTTGCTATCTTATATTTGTAATTTTAAATTTTTTCATTAAAAATTCAAACTGATTCGTTATTTTAAGTACAGATATGATCAGAATCTACAGTAAAAATTTTATCATTTTCCATGGCACGGTTTTGAAAATATCATGCGCGTAATGAGTAAAAATGACGTTCTGAGAAAATTGACATCAAACGTAAAATTTACCACAGTTTTATATATATATTATTCTGGTTACTCAAACAACAACTAAATTTAAATTAAAACTAATGTGAAGTTTTTTTAGTCAATAAACTTCAATTTATTAAAATTATTATAACTAAAAACATATATTACACCAATGCATTACAAGCATCGAAACGATATCAAAAGCTACAAAATAATCAAAATGCAACAAAGTGATTCATTTCTCCAAAATAAAGTTAAAAATTTATAAATATTACTTAAAAACAATCAATACCTTAATTAACAACTACTTATTATAAATATTAAACAATTTGTGATATGAATGCAGTGTATTACTATGATTCTAAAATGCTAAAATTCGCCACATGCATATGATGTTCCCTCTTTTTCAGTTAATTTCTTACAAGTAGTTTTAAATTGCATTCTTTTAGCCTGTCGTACTTCTTTTGTGCGGAGATTAAAATGTACTTCTGCAGTCTGAATTCTTTTTATATCTACAAGTGTAACAAATTTATGTGCAAATTGACCAACAGTCAGACCAAGCGATTGCATAATTTTTAGTCTGCCTTGATTGCCATCATTAAAAATGACAATTGCCTCATTTGTAGATAAACCAACAATCTTTCTACCACAACCTAAAGTTTTTGGGCATAATTTCCATATTAATGAGTTAATGGATTCTCATTATTATTTTGGGTTTTACCCCCTAGACATTTTTGTAGAAGTTTAGGTTGTGATAGATCATTAAACACAGGTTTTATGGCATCCATTACTGCCATTGGCAATTTGTTACTGTGTCTAAAAGTTTCCACACTGCCCTCTACTACTTGATTTTGATATTTACACCAAGAATTAGGACCTACGGGACAAAAACTGTGCAATGGTTCTTCGTCGCTTGAACGTATATGGAAATATACAGCCCAAACAGCTTTTCGCATATCTGACAGGCATGTTTTATTTTGTCGGGTTGCATTTCCATAGTACGTTGTAATTAAGTCGATCATTCTGTCGGTCAACCTTCCCTTTCCCCCAATCGACTTCCCATCACTGAGTTTGGAGCTCATTTGTTTTAATTTTCGTAAACGAGTTCCCATTCTTTTTTGAACATGTCCAACACATTCAATTTTTGAAACTGTGATATCTTCTCCATACGGATTGGATGCAGTAATAGATGAGAATGTTTTGGAATCGCCATCCCCGATGTAAGATGTATATCTCACAGAACGATGACTTAATGAACGCTGAAATATACGAACAATTCCCACGGTCTCCATCATGCCAGCTGAACCATTGTGGTTCTTCAAACATTCTTTAACGTGAAGAATTTTCCACTTTTTGTAAGCAGGTGACCCCTTTCTTCGTTTCCAAGAATCACATCCTTTACAGAAAGAAGACATCACTTCCGCATCAATACACTTTCCTGTTTTGTCTCCTATAACAGCACACACACCAACACGAGAAGAATAGCCACGGGTTTTCCATGTTTCATCTCCACTAATTATTATATCGGAAGAATTTGTCAAAGTTACCTCTTCCAAAGCTGCACTTTGCATTGAAGCTTCTGCGACTTCTTTACTACACAATTGTAGTTTGTTAATAATGTTATTATAGGATTTTTCAGCAACTGGAGGAGGAAAGTCCATGACACCACAGAAAGTTGTCATTGCTGCATGACCCTGTCCAATTGTCCTCATTGCGTATACAAAACGTCTGTTTATTTCTGGAATATTTTTCTTTTACCCAGCATTTTTGAATTTCTAAACGAACACAAGTCTTTACAGTTCTTGCATTCAATCGAAAAAACACTAGACAAACCTCTAACACAATTTTCTGAAAGTTTAATATCACCACCACATTTTTTGCAAGAAGCAAAGTTTTGAATGTTTGTAAACATGATAGTTTTATCAAACACTCTATAGCCATCAAAACAGTCATCATGTTCAATAAAAGATGAATGAACATCTTGCAGCCGAATCTTTTTTCCATATGCACTGTTGTTTAGTGATTCATCCACACTGTGTACAGCTTTGCATCTCGTATGCATATTACCAGTAAACTTCCTTTTCTTAGGACGTTTACCAGATGGTCTTTTAGCAGATTCAGTCGAATTCATCCTTCAAAAGTTTATAACAAAAATAATACTTTTCCTAAAACTTATCTTAGAATAAGATACGGTATGAAAATCAAAAACGAGCGAGTATAAATTCAAGATTCACTTTATCAAAACAAAGTAGAAGTAGAAGTTTATAAAGTTAGTAGAAGTTGTAGTTAATATATTCAGAACAACAATAATAATATTTGAGGCTTAGATTCAAGCATTTGATAATAATTAGAATGAAAATATTAGAAACAGAGAAACGTAGCTGTCACCAGCGACATGACAGCTGTCACCCTGGAGCCAAAATGTAAACAATATGTAAATCGCCTTTTCTACTCTTTTTATTTTCTTAATAACGTCCGTTCTATTGGGAATATCTGCATGCGGTTTCTTTTAGAACACTCAGAAAGGTTTACTCTATAAAATAAAATAATAATAAAAAAATCGATTTTCAGGAAATTTTAAAAGGTATATGACCCCTTAGCGGTAAAAGATATATAAATTGCCTAATGTTTAACAATTATTATTATTATTCAATTCTTTGTATATATCTGGTTATTTTTAATGACGAAGAACTCAAGCAATATCCTCATACGAGGTTCTATTAGTGGTTACATTGTAAAAAAAAGTTTGATCTACAAAAAAGAAAACAAACTACATAGTTTTTATAAAGTGCACGAGTTTTTAATAACGTCGTGTTGTAAAGGAACACGAGAGCTATTGCTGACGGACCGCATAATTTTTAATCATGGTCAAGGGATGAGGAAAACACCTGAGTTTGCATCCCACTCTCCTAGCTGTTACACCACTCTAACGTGAGGACTTTCAGCCACTATAGATTTTACGCGCGTCAGCCCTTGTATATGGCGGGTCTTCAGCGGCACTGGGATTGAACTCATGTCACTCCAGCCCCGAGTCCATGACCTTGACCTCTCGGCTGTATAGAGTAAAATCTGTAGATTATCTCATCTAATGACGAAAATGACTCGACATTAGTTCACATATGTCATAATCCGCTATCAGAAACTGAAATAACACTCTGATGAAAGTATTTTTTATAAAAATATTTATTTTTTCATTAGTTAAAAAGTAAGATTAAAATCGACTCACACACACATAACACATCTTTTCAGATTTCTAACGGAGTTACTAAATTATTCCTATTTCTTTAGAATTACAGTGGATCTTTACGTGACTTTATATTAAATTTACTCATTAATTTTGGTTTTGAGTGATATATAGAACAAATGAATGAGTGAGAATATAGAACAAAATTTTTTTTGTAATAATAGGGAACGTTTGTTTAATTTTCAACATAATTTATCATTTTTGTACATAATTTTTTTTAATTGTTTATCTTATTCATTTCTCTGAAAAAAAAACGAAAAGGACCCAATTGTATATTTTAAGGTATCTGACTACATTCGGAACCGTGATTTAGAAAATGCGAAAAAATCAGGGGTCGGCAACCTTGCAGCTGTGCCAAACCAATCTACCAATAGGGGATTCAGCGAGCCACTCAGTGGGACATTATTGGAACAATTCGATTCTAGTGATAATACATGCAGAATTTTAGGGAATAGAGGTCAATAACTTAGATTTACAGTTATATTATACATTAATTTTGCATCATTTAAAGATATCTCTTAACAAAAAAATAAACCGCATAAACTATGGCTCTATTTCTTCAAAAGTTAAAAAATTTAAGTTAAAGTTTAGAAATTTTTAAATTGTACACATGTATTGCGTATTTTTTAAAATAGTTATTAAAATAATAAATAAATAGACAACGCGCGCGCGTAAAATATAAGTATTTTCCTTTAATTATACAGTTAAATAAAAAGATAAAATGTTAATGCGAAGATAGTGCTTGCACCATTTTACTTTCATATCGCAAAATCAGGGGTATAATTTATGATTTGATTCCTGAGATTCCGTTCTGAGCATTCCGTTGTTAAGAAATTTTTTTGCGGACTCAAAATATTTTTCATATGAGGACAATTGTTTTTTTTTTACTTTGATACTTAGAACCAAAAGCGGAAAGCAGAGTACATGCAATTTTGTCCCTTCAAACAATTAAATCTCTAAGGGAATGTAACATTTTATAACTTATAAAATAGCTGTAAATTTATCTTTAAAATTATCTTTCAGATTTTTTCGTACTTCCTTAAATGCCCGTAATTCTCTAAAGATGTTTTTCAAATAGGATCCAATGCAAAAATTTATCAACTTCCATTCACTCAAAAATTGACACATTTATTGAGTAGTGCAGAGTGCCACTGATACTTATATTTTATACAAAGTATTAAAATACAAGATACTTTGTCTTTATTCTATAAAATAGCAGAAACCCAAAAATTTTGAACACCCCTCCCTCTGACTCCCAACACTGCTAGATTATTTAAAGATTCCTCAGTAATTCTAAGACAGCCTCTGCTACTTATATAGATTTTATAACACTTTTTTTTATTCCTGTAAGAAAACAGTAAATGTGTGGTTTATAATATTACATTGTAGTAATGACCAGCGGTCGCCAAACTTTTTGACCTCACGGACCAGTAAATTCATAATTTAAATCCCGCGGGCCACTAATAGAATTTTTTAAAGTACCCGACTGCGTTCGGAACCGTGATTTTAAAAAAGCGCATAAATGGATAATTTCTATGATATTTAGTGTCACTCAGATTAGAATACATGCATAGAATTGTTTTAAGGACATTTTGACAAAATTTTTTATTTAAATATAATATTTTGGTAAAAAATAACTTAGAATAATCTTTTTTTCCAAATGTTCTCCTTTTGTCAAAAATAGTTCTATTATAATAATAGTTTCGCTGTATATAGCTCAGACCTCCCTACAGAGACTCAACTAGAATTTTTGAAAGATTCACATTATTTTCAGAGTTACCACCAATTGAAATAATTATTCCCGTTTTTTTTCTTAAAATTGCTCCCTTCTGTTGTCGTAAAATATGAATAAACCCACTTCTAAGTTATATATTTCAAAAATTCTAGTTGAGCCTCTGAACAGAGTTCTGAGCTGTATACAGGCAAAATATTATTCTAATAGAAGCATTTTTCACAAAAGGAGAACATTTGGAGAAAGGATTATTCTAAGTTAACTTTTTCCTAAAATATTGTATTGAAATAAATTTTTTTTTGTCAAAATGTCCTTAAAATAATTTTATGCATATATTCCAATCTAAGTGATACTAAATATCATGAAAATTATCCATTTATGCGCTGGTGAAAATCACGGTTCCGAACGTAATTGGATACCTTAAGTGTAAAATACATTTATAAAAAAAATTGTAATCTAAGGACACATAAAATGCACCTAGTTAATAAAATGAAACTATTAATTGTAACCAAATTATGAAAACTTTATTAATAAGCCATAATATAATAAACAAACTGTAAAAATAAAACAATTAAAATATTGTTTAAGCACATCTAATTTTTAGCATTATACATTCCTAGTGCTTACTTGAAATAAGATTATGGATGTTTGGATCCAATGTATTTACTACAAGACGGAGAACTACATTTATTTCAATCTGAGATCGGTAACGTGTTTTGATGGCTACTTATATACTGAACCACCTAATACATTGAATATATTTTATATCGGACTCAATATATCCGTAAGCCCACCTTTAAATGCTGCAACTTATATACATATGCTACACACAGGAGAGTAAACATAAGAAGAGGGTGAAACGAAACGAGATAAAACATGGAGCTAAAACAATGCAGCTACAGTAGTACAACTTATTTACTGTGGCGTTATTCTATGAAGTAGCGTTTTTATAACTTTTCACGTAATGTTATTAATTGAATTATGTTTCAATGTATCTTATAACTTAACAACGCGATAAGTAAGTATTTTCTGGGGACTAGCGAAATTTTCTCGCGGACCACCACTTTGGCGACCTCTGGTAATGACTATGTAATTGCAAACAAAACAATTTGAATTAAGATTCTTGATCGAAATATATGTTCTATTAGAGCTTTTTCTTTGGGGGGTAATTTAGTGATATAGTTTAGAATAGCACATCTTTTAATTTTTCAGCGAGAAATTTCAGAGTCTGTAAAAGAGGAAAATCTGAGCATTAAATGACTCTCCTTCGCGGACTCCTTTAGAAAGACATTGGGATCCCCCAGGGTTCACAGTCCACAGTTTAAGAACCACTGGGATAAATTATACATTGTGACGGGCTCACGCGTCTTTTCATTAACATGTCCTTTGAGTTCTTTGGGGTCAGAATTAATGGCAACTCTTTTCCAACCAAATCCAAGAAGTGAAGTGTGAATGAAAGATGCAAATTAGGAAGCTTTTAAATATCAGAAGTTAAAGTAAGCGAGTTGGCAATTTGAGGAATGTTATGATAATCAATGATTCAAGCGTGAAGTGGTTTTGGAAAGATTAAGTGAGAGAGACAGCTAACAGAAGTTATTCGTGACAGAGAGCCATTAGGTCAAGGCGCATACCATTGCACTCCAGTAAATCCGCAACTTCCAGTAGGATTGTATTGATCGATCGACATTAAGGTAGGAGTGACTATTTAATATTAGGATCTGTGATAGTATTAGAATTGAGTTTAGGCGAGTTAGTTATTGATAGTGGTTCGGGTTACGTTATTCGGTATTATATGTATTGTGTGTTTAGCCACCGTAGAGTCTCTCACATATATTATTATTATCTAATCTGTTCGAAGTTTAAGTTTTAAGGTCTTAATAAAGTCAAATTAAGATTATGGCAGCTTCTAGTTCTTCCTACACCTCTAGCTCACGCTGATAATCAAGGAGAAGGGCACCCGAGGGGGCGCCCTTACAACATTCAAGGGCTTTATTTAAAGCATTTTAGAGTGCGATTAAATTTACTAAGTACGTTAAAATTTTTAATTGCTTAAAACAAGCTTAGATTACCGAATAATGATAATAATAATTAAAATACAGCAGCAGCTGAATCAAATGAGCAACGTTTGCCATTTATCCTCCCGACAAATTAAAATGCAGAAGAGGATTAGACGTCCGAAAATGAGAAGCAACTGGCTACACTAATGTACTTAAATATCAATTAATAAATCAGAACGTTACATCCCTCCATCGTCAATATGTGAAAGTAATATTATAGCTACTTTAAGATCTCCGAGCTGAAAAAAAAATAAAGTAAAAGTAAATGCTCCGGCTTTAAAATTACGAGCAAAAAGAATCGTCCCTACTTAACGTTAATCTCCCATCTCCCATTTTACGGCGTTTCTGAGAAGCAAAGAAACAAATTATGTTCGAGCACTTCGAAATCTATACATGGCGACAATAATATGCTAAAAGACACGAACATCACCCTCTCAGTAACCCCCATCCACAGAGAGATGGATACTGTAGTAATCGCATCTTTAAACAAAACCTGGCGTCTCTCTTGCACTAATTCCACCCACATTAAGGATTTTTCAGGAATACGTACGCGCTCGTTCCGAGTAAGGATGGAGGGAGAAATGGAAAGAATGAAAATTTTCCCTGAAACCCCTCTCCTTTCTTTTCAGCACTAGCTAGCTTATCAATTGTTCATTCCAAAAATAATAAACGTCCCTCCTAAAACACACGGATTAAGGAGTGGAGGGGTTGGAAAATTAAAATAGAAAGAAGGAAGAAGAAAAAAAAAAAAAAGTGAAAAATATAATAAAAGGAAAGAAAGGAATCGAGGAAGGGTGGGGGGAATGAGAGAGAAGGGTGCACGGCATAATAATGCGCAAGAAAGCGAGAATCGTCTGTTGTGCCTTTTAAATGCGAACGAATGAAGGAGGGGTGAGGGGATAAGGGTGGATTCGAAGGAAAGGGGGGGGGGATTGAAGAATTCTACATCAACGCAATTGGAAAACGTTGTACTTGGAAAGGAAGGGGAATGGGAGGAGGGTCCACGGAATTTCGAGTGCAACCAAGAGAACCAAACGTTGAACGGGGGTATACGAGGGGTGGATTTTGGAGTGGTTTTCTCGGGGAAACCTTCCCCCGTGCGCCCAGAAGATAAGCTGGGAGCTAGCGGGGGAGAAATTTTGGAACGTGTTTAACAAGCATTTATTCGCGACAAGCAAGGGACGGGTAAGTGGCCCCTTTTCGTAACGGTGGTGTAGTACGTGGAGGGGGTGGATCGATGCGCGCATGCTGTGCAGCCTCCTCCCCGGTTCTCTTCTTCCCCCTCCCAACCATCCGAGCTAGCCGATGGCTGGCTCCAGTTTGCGCCCATCGTAGAGGCTCGTTATGCTATTGTCGGGGGATGATTCAGGGGGGGGGGGGCGGATACAGTGCGCCCCTCTGTTGAGAGCAATACTGGTCCGTTCGTTGTAATCGGTTATATCTGGAGAAGATGTCCGTCACATACACACACACAGTTCTAAGAAATAGTATAACATTTTTGAATTCAAGGGAAAAAATTTAAGAAAAATCAAATTATCTCGTTTTTTTTAAAGTAATTGTTGGTATCCTTAGGAAGTTAATGTATCAAATCATGTTAAAAAATATCTGACTAGAAATTCATGGGAGTTCATTGTTCCGACTGATTTTTTTTTTTGTTTCATAAAAATTGCTTAAAAAAGATTAAAAAAATATATTGAACGTGTCTGAAGATTGTTTAAATTTTAAACTGGAATAATTTTTTTTGTTGAAGAAATTCGATTATCTTTTGAGTGTTTTTGGAATTGGACACATCAATTGTATAATGTGTAAAACAAACGCTCTGTGAATTTTTTACGAGGGAAAAAAGAGAAAGAAAAAGGAAGAAAATAAAAAAAGACAGTATATATATATATATATATAAACTACATGTAATTGTTATCGAAAAGTTGAGGATTTAATTGCAATTAACTTTAACAACTTTCTTATAATTGCCAGCAATATTTCATTCGCAAATTTGTCTTTTCGCTGTCTCACGCGAGGAGAAATTGTAGATTTTTCTTTAAAGCAACTGAAAACTTTAGACCTTCCCTTTCTTGGTTGGATTATTTGTCTTTATATCAAACAATGGTATAATATTTCAAAAGTTGCATCACAGTTGATAGTTGATTTCAGTAAAGGATCAGCATATAACAAATAAAAAAACAAAAAGATTAATCATTGAATTGTTGGATATATACTAAATTCAGTTGCTCAACAACCCATGAGGGCCAAAGCCTGATGAGCCCATTTCAGTATTCGTGATCTTGCGCGCTGAGGTGCATAAGCAGATGTTCCGATCAGGTGGTCAGTGTGACGTGAAGCTATGTGGTCTTCACCAATGAATCATGATTCAGTTTCTTGAGCATTATCTCGTTGCAACACAATCTGGAGAGAACGAAAGTGAGAGAGAGAGAGAATTAGGTTGCTACCTTCATGACGTCATAGAACGAGATAAGTATTGCAGCGGTGTCGTTTTGGTGATGATTGTTGGTCGCACGGACTTTCCTATTTTATATCAATGGAACAAGTGAAGATATAAGGATCTGTTGTTTCAGAGCTGCTGCGGAACTAGAGAGAGAGAGACAGACAGATACATACAAACACAATGCGATGCCAAAAAAATTTTCAACTGGAAGAGTATTATCTTGAAAGTGAAAATATAAAGTTCATGCAATGGCTAACAAGATGGGCTAATATGGGCGAAAAGTTTCAGATAATCAGCCTTCATCGAGGGACACTCCTGTGGTCAAAGACATTCTAATGCCGGAGAGATATAAGTTCAATTGATGTAGGCTCTAATATCTCTCGCGGCATGAAACATCGTTGTGGTGTTTACATGATAGTAAGAGGTGATCACACTTTTTACAAAACGACTTCAGCAGTTTGTTTTCCCTTCTTGAAACAACGGATGAATTTCTTTTTTCTTGCCGCTATTTGCCAAGATCAAGCAATGAATTTGTTTTTATGCGTTATTCTCAACTAACCACACTATTTGTATTAGCTTTTTACAATATTTTATCCCCTTTTTGCCCTTTATTTCACCTCTTACTTTAAAAAATGATCAGTATTCCTATTTATTGGACACCTTTGTATATTAATAACTTTCGATTCCAGAGTATAACAAATGTAACCCTCTACTTATCAGCACGAGCAAAATTTAGCAGAAGAGCGAAGTTGCAATAAGTTGTATCTCAGATATATGTCTTGTCTTTTTTTTCTAAGAAAAATCTTGCACAAAAAAAATTAGGACATTAATTTGTGGGTGTGTGGTCCATTTGTATATATGAACTCCCAGAAATGAAAGAGAATTCCCTGAAAAAAGTAGATTCGATAAAATATAGAACTAACTCATACTCAAGGAAGTACTGAAAAATGATAGGGAAACTCTTAAAGTATCCGACTACGTTCGGAACAGTAATTTTAAAAAAGCCCATAAATTGATAATTTTCATGATATTTAGTGTCACTTAGCTTAGAATACATGTATAGAATTGTTTTAAGAACATTATGACAAAAAAAATTATTTAAATACAATATTTTGGCAAAAAATTAACTTAGAATAACCTTTTTTCAAAACTTTCTTCTTGTATAAAAGATGCTTCTATAATAATAATATTTTGCCTGTATGTAGCACAAACCTCTGTATAAAGGCTCAACTACGATTTTTGAAAAATTCACATTATTTTCAGAGTTACAACTCATTGAAATAATTATATGCGTTTTTTTTTTCTTAAAATTGATCCCCTCTGTTGTAGTAAAATATGGATAAATCCGCTTCTAAGTCATATATTTCAAAAATTCTAGTTCAGTCCTTGGAAAGAGGTCTGAGCTATATACAGGCAAAATATTATTATAATAGAAGCATTTTTCATAAAAGGAGAATGTTTTGAAAATTGGTCATTCTATGTTCATTTTTTGTTAAAATTTTGCACTTAAATAATTTATTATTGTAATAATAAAACAATTTTATATGCGTTTTCTAATCTAAGTGACACTAAATATCATAAATATTATCCATTTATACGCTTTTGCAAAATCACGGATCCGAACGTAGTCGGATACCTTAAACAGGCTTTTAGTAAAGTAGTATAAAGAGAGAAAAAAATAAACCAATGTGTGTATAGTTTAACATTTATTAAATATTTTCTGAATATTAGGTTTCTTAATGAAAATATACCACATTTATATCTCAAACAATTGCTTAGGTAATTAAAATGAAAAGCAAATCCAAGAGAATTTGCATAAGTAGATATTAGTCGTATATTAGTGAGAAAAAAAAAACTTATGCATGTGATTATTTTAAAGAAAGTGGTTGTTAATAAATTTTTTTGGTGGGTAGGTTTGGTTTAATAATATTTTAAACAAATATCAATTAAAATTATCAATTAATTTCTTTTTAAAGCAAGCCTTTAAGAGGATGCTATATTTTATACAACAGGAAAAAAAAGAGGAATATTCATTCGATACCTTTTGAAAATTTTTGTAAGTAATTTATTAAGATTCAAAAATTCTCCAAACTAGTTACGATCACCAAATTTTCAATTAACCCTTCAATCTGAATTCCTGAGGTTTTGCTATTATAATATCGAGACTATCTTATTTTTGACCTACACCACGTCTTGTTATATTTCTATTTACTACTTTGCTCTTTTAGATTTATGGCAATTTAGTAATACACCTCGAACTTACGCGATACGTGAAATTGAGTGATAACAACGTAAGTCGGGGTATACTTTCACGTATAAATTATTCTTAGATGTGGCTGAAAACGAACGGAAATAATAATTTAGAAAAAATGCTTAATAAAATCTTAGATAACATAAATACAAAATCGCAAACTGAAGTTATTTTGACTTAGAAAGTTTCTAAAAATTTTAAAAAGTAGGCTGTCGACTCAAAGACTTTTTTGCTCCCGCAAAATATTTTACCCTAATAATTTTTTTATTCCATTTTTTGTTGAAAAAATACACTCTTCGTTGTACTCCATATTTTCAAAAATTTGTAACCCTTTTTCAATTAAACTGAGGCCTTTTGTCAAATTCTCAACAGTCATTCGATCATCTGATTGAACTGGATCAGAAGACTCAAGTTCTTTAATGTCTTGCTTTTGCTCAAGAATTTCTATGAGCGCCTCATGGAATATTATTTTTTTGGATCACTCTATTGAAAATTATGGGATATACATAAACAAAATACTATATCCTATAACTAATCCTATAACAAAATAATTAATCCGTTAGAGCTAACTAATGAACAAACGATATTAAACTTTAAAATTAATTATATACACTGTCCATTTAAAATAAATAGTCAATTCGTTTTCTAAGGTCTTCATTTACATACAAAAAAAAGAAGAAAAAAAAAAAGAAAATAAGACACTTAAATTTGGACATTAACTATTTTTTCGGGACAAAAATGATAAAATTTGCAATCCGCTGAAAACGCCGACAGCCGAAAACGCAATTTCTGCTACAAAACTATTCGCCTTCCCCGCTAAAATACACATTATAGAACCCATGCTGTTATATATCTTGGAAGAGTGGATTTTAAAGAATATTCCTGCTAAGTATTGTTAGAATATTCGTAAAAAATGGTTATTCTATGTAACTTTAAATTTAGTGATAAGTATCACTAAATTTACAGATGGTACTTATACCATCTGTAGATAAAGGGTTAAGTCGAGGTATTACTGTATATATACAGTCGGACCTCTATATAACGAAGTCGCTAAATCCCAAAATAAAAGTTCTTTATATGGAAAATTCGTTATATAGAGGTTCCCCTCTCAATATACTTTATAAACCGCATTAAACAAGTATTTTCAATTTATAAATACTATATATTAAAAAAAGTAATTATTCACACCTTTTTTAAAATTAATATATGTTTATTTTATATATCTTACCCTTTAAAAAAGAAAGAAAGAAAAAACTGCAATGAAAACAAGAAAAAAGAATGTCGAAGAATTTACTGTATTTTCAATATTAAGAAAATAATTTTATACTAAAATGAATAAATTTTAAGGAAATTTTACAATTTAAAGCATACAAGTAATACTAAACCTACATTATTTTGTAATTAGAACACGGGGGCACGGGACAACTTCACTGAGGGTGAACGAGGATATCGAAGATGTTTCTAGTGAACTGGGCAATGGGGGGTTAAAGGTTGCACTTTTTGAATAAAACGTCCAAAGCTCTATTGCTCTCGGGCAGTTAGGATCTAATAAAACCAGTTCGAGATTTATGACCACCATAAAATATGTTAAAGAGAGAATAACTTGAAATTCTTTCAGAAATACTAAAAAAAAAAAGGAGAGAACAAAAATTGAATCACAAAAGAAAAAGTTCGTTATATAGAAAATGCACTTCACTATAGAGAGGTTATTTTACGAAGAAAATCGTGAAATGTTCAAGGTTCCAGAAAAAAGTTCGCTGTATAGAAAAATTCGCAATATAGAGGTTCGTTATACAGAGGTTCGACTGTATATATAAAGAGAGAGAGAGAGAGAGAGAGAGAATATTAACACGCGCAATTAATTTTATTAATAGTTATTTGAATAAAAAAGTTCTAAATAGTAAGGATTGATATTCTCTAGAATATTAATAGTTTTTATTATTATAAATTTATCATTTTTCCTAGATATAGTTATCTCCATATTCTAATATTAGATAAAATTACTCTTTTATTACTTTTATTTTTTTAAAAATTCATACATAATCCTAGTGTCCCTAAAGTAATGGTAGTATTAAACTCTCCTTTTAATTTTTTTTTCCTATTCTTTTCATGTTTTTGCTAAGTGTTACAATTCAGCCATTCTCATGCTTTGAATTCGCATTTGGATCCAGAATCTGGCAATAACTTGTTTATTGTGCTCAGATTTAGCGCAGGCTCTGCATTTTTGAATGCAATTTTTAGGTGAGTTACCTTTATCTTTTAATGGATTTAGATATTCTATCCATTATTTTCAGTTGGTTTTAACTTAGTATTATTAACTTAAATGGGGAAGGTTGGCTGGCCACAAAACATGTTCAACCCCACTTTTTTATAATTTTTTTTTTGTATAAAAGAGCTGTCCTAAGTCAGCAATGTTTATAATACTGTAGGATATATATTTTTATACTTTAAATTGTATTATTTTTAATTTGTAATATATCCTTTAATATTATGTCTGGTTATCTTGTAATTTCAATTTTTTCGGTTTTGCTTATTGAATATTCATCTCTCTTTAGTAGACAATTTTGACTATATATCAGTGGCGCGCACACAAGGTCCGGACCCCTCCCCTCAAAGCCCTTGATTTTTTTCCCGATTGATTATAATTCTCTGTATATTGTACGTAAAATTTAATAAAATATTTGTTATTAATGATTAATTTTATTAATTAATACTAATTATTTATTCAATAATTAGTTTTTTACTGTCTTTTGTTCCCCAAAATAGACAAAATCAAAAGGAGCATGATGCAAAAATGGTGGACTTTCGACCCTGGACCCTCCCCCCTCCCTTTTGAAAAATTCCTGTGTGCGCTAATGCTATATATATACAGAACCAGAGCCTTTTTTAAATAATAAAATTTTTTTTATCGTATGTAACTACTTTCCAGTTTTTATTTTTTTTATTTAATGTGACTATCATTCAAAAGTCGAATCGGCCACAATATACTTCTCTGAAAAGGAAAATATTACGTAAAGTAAATTTCTTGTTTTACCCCTTTTCATCCATCATCCAAAGTATTTAGAAGATGCATCCGCGTAGAAAGACGGAGAATTTGCAGCGTAAAGCATCGTAGAAATCTTTTAAAACACAAATTGAGAGCTGGAGGCAGCTGCTGAACCCATAAATCTATCAGTCTGGTTATTTCGGAAGTGCTGTGACATTTCACTGATTTACTGCCGGCACCTTTTCTCCGTGAGATCCTCAACTAACTCTTGCCACCCCTTGCGACTGAAACATAATCCCTTTCGGAGAAAGAGCCTGTGTTTCAGTCCTTTTCGCTCTCTTTTGACTTCTAATGACTGTTTGAGTGGGGATTAAGAGCTGGCAATCTTTCACTTGAACAAATAGAAGTTACCGAGACGTCTAAATCCTCACAAAGGGGGGACAAATAATAATACATTGTTACTATTGTAATCAAAATGCGGGGTTTTTTTGTGGTGCTTCTTCTGTCCAAGATCGAATGGGATGCACGTCTGTTGTTTATATGGATCAATTGACTAATTCCTGAATTGTTAACTCAGTATTAAAAATGCTTATTGTTTTAGATGCTTTATAAAGGATAGGAACCCCCTCCCCCAATTAAAAAAAAACCCGGAAGAATCTTTCAAAAACTCTTCGAGGCAAAATAAATTATAACCCCTTATACTCAAACTCAAATTCAGTGGTGCAACAGCCCATGAGGGCAGGGCCTTCTGTGTCCAACCAGTACACGTGACCATTGGACGCTGAGGTGCATGAGTAAATATCCCGATCAGGTGGTCAGTCTGAAGCGAGAACCCCAGCGTTTAAGTCCCCAAGCAAGCTCGGTACTCCTTTATCTACCCACTGAGATAGAGATGAAAGGCTGAGTCGACCTTGCCCAGACCGAGAATAGAACCCGGACCTGTGGTGTGGAAGCGCGATACACTCACTACCACTCGACCACTGGGCCGTAACCCCTTGTACACTATTATAAAAATAAAAAAAGAGGATTCTTCAGTTTATGAGCAACAAATTCCATTTAAGAACAATCATAATGCAGTGAAAATCGCTTAACGCGAAACTGAGGGGAATAAAATATTTTTTCTTGTTAATCCTTTAACGGAGACAAAGCTAAAATACACTTTTCTGTGAAAAAGTCCTTGATACATGTAATGTTCTCCTCCTCTATAAACGTTATTTAGTCACAAAAAAAAATATCTGATCAGTAGTTCTTTTCCTGGGTGGTGGCTAGACGTTATAGCCCCTGCTCATTTAAGACATTTAACTTACTTTTCAGGACAGAAATAATGAATCATATTACAATAAGGTTTTTATGAAAAATTCACATTTATGCTAATAACAATTAAATACAAAGTACCAGTGTAATAAAATAATAATAGAATAATTATACAGAATAGAATACTTACTAAAACATCAATTGAAATTGGTCCACATTTTGTATATTTTATTTAATTTTGGTATTTTATATAGTTTGTCAAAATTATCGCTGCCTTTCTTCGGCTGTAAGGAATTATCATTAATATGCAAATGTGAAATAATATATGCGAAACGTTTCACTGACATTTGTTGAGATATACACTGGTGTGCAAAAATTAAGGACGAGACGCGGTTTTTTCAATATAACTTTGTACAAAAGCTTTCCAAATCAACACATTTAATACCGTAAGATCCCCTATACGTAAGGACATGTGTAATGTAAGCAACACTTACTAAAAGAGAAATCAGAGGGATAAAAAGAAGCTTGATTGAAAAAGTAGCATGGAGCGCAATGCGACTGAAGGCCGAAACATCCCTGTGATGGGTGTCCAGCAAGAAACATCCGGTCTTTAGTAGGGGATATGATCTCCCCTGACTGCTAGGCAGGTTTCACAGCGTCTGCCCATGCTGAGAATGAGGGTGTCAATGAGTTGTTGAGGCATTGCTGCCCATTCGTCTTGCAGCGCCAATCGAAGCTCCCGAATCGTTACTGGTGGTAAGGTACGAGCTGCCAAGCGTCTGCCTAGAAAATCCCATACATGCTCGATGGGATTGAGATCCGGAGATCGTGCCGGCCAATCCATACGTTCAATATCCTCACTCTCTAAGAGCTATTCGGCAGCTACTGTGCGATGACATGGTGCATTGTCGTCCATGGAAAGGAACTGCAGACCCATAGCGCCTCTAAAAAGAAGCACATATGAAAAAAGAATCTCGTTACAACAACGGGTCCCGTTGACTGAACCTTCGTCAAAGATGTGGAGGTCTGTACGACTACCAAGCATGATGCCTCCCCAAACGAGAACACCGCGACCTCCATACATGTCCCTTTCAATGATGTTCGAGGGATGATTGCGGCTTCCCCGCTCTCTCCAGATGAGTATGCGATGAGAATCGCTACTCAAACTGAATCTGCTCTTATCTGTAAAGAGTACTCGTCCCCATTCATTGTCTCTCCAATTCCGGTGTTCCCGGCACCACAGAGAACGCCTTCTCCGATGGGCAGGCGTTAAAGGTACACACCGTACAGGGCGTCGTGCAAACAGACCCCCACCGTGCAGTCTTCTGCCCACGGTAAAACGCGATATCGGTCGTCCAGTCTCCTGTGTCGTGTGTCTAGCGATTTCTCCCGCTGTCTGCCGCCTGTTTTTTCTGGCCTGTAAGACAATGTACCGGTCATCTGTGGGTGTGGTTCCTCGTGGTCGACCACTACTGAACCCCCGGATAGCTGTTCCTGTAGTTTGAAATTGTCTCCAAAATCGTGAAACGATGCTGTGAGCAATTCCGAACTCTGCAGCCACACTTGTTACACTGCGACCTTCCTCCAACTTCCCAATGATTCGACCTCGGGTAAAAGCATCCAGATGTCATCTAACAGATTGATTATTCGCCATTTCTCTCTGAGGCAGTTATTCGGTGTGATTTTAACTGCTATACGGCGTGCAATCTCTTTGCCAGAAATACTGATCTTACACCGACAACATGCTTTATACTACTCAGACACTCCCCCATTACGTCTACCTGCATATCTGCACGTGTGCTACCGTACATCACCTTACTTAATCTCCTGATTGGTCTTTCTGTCCGCTCTGCCTCTTCGTTCAGCTGATATGCTAATTTTTCGACTTCGTCCTTAATTTTTGCACACCAGTGTATACTCATCAAGCAAATTAGGAGAATTTGACCAATAGTCCCTATAGCTAGACAAGCACGTGATTTCCATAATCTTCATCATCAGTATCATTACTATTAGAGGGTTGCTGGCAAGATCTGATGACAATTCTTCAAATATAGCAAGAGCCTCTTGAACAGATAAGTTTCTTCTAGGCATTGTTACACAAATGTACTCAAATTGTACTTTACGCTGGTAATAATTATAAAAATCAATGTACAATAATCTTATAAAACGGAAATGCTGATTAAAAATATATACACATCTTTAAGTAAAAGTATTCAGTTTTTTCCTCAATGATATGTAAACGTTTTCTCCGAGCCGAAAAGTTATATTGAAAGATTTTCGAACCCAAGAATCTCGTACCCCATATTGTAAACAAATTTTGTTTATATTTCCCAGCCGCTAACATTCTCATGGGATTCTAAGAGCTCTCTCTCTCGATTAGAGGAAGAGCGAAAATTTCAAGGTCAGCTTTATGTTTAATGTGGGCAGTGGATAGAGCCTCTATCCACATATAAAAGCTTTCCAAAAACTTAAATAAAAACTTTTTTTAATTGCACATTTGCTTAATTCATCTAGATGAGAGTAAAGTATACTTAAGACGTTGAAATTTTTTTCAAAGATCAGTAATTTTATTTATAGTGATCAAAATACAATTTGTAGATTTACACCAAGCAAAACTGTTTATAGCTATCCATCAGAGGATATGAAATGCAAAAAAGGTATCGCGCTGCCATATGTATTGATTTTTATACGTCTTAGCTTCAAATAACAAATGTGGATAGACTAAATATCCACCACCCGCTTGAAGAAAAGAATTTTTATATGTAGCTAGACCTATTAGCCACTGCCCACTAAAGGGTTAAGGGATATTGCAAAAAAAACCCCCCAAAACATATATCAACAGGTTTATTAGAGTTTTTTTTTATTTACGTAGGCATGTATATATGCATATATTTAATAAAAATTAAGGAAACAAAAGCATTCACTAGAGCTTAAAGAAATTCAAAATACAAAATTTTCAAATTTTTTGAAAAACAGAACATTTATTGAGTTTTTGGAAAGTAAACTGATATTTTTCTTTTCATTTTATTCCGGCATCAAATTGTCAACATATTGTTCGATGTCGTCCAGATCGTTATTCGTTTCATGACTGAAATGCGCGTCTAAATAACTATGCATATTTTTCGTGATGTTCCTCATTTCGGAAGATATGGGAACAGTAGCTGCATTATTCATTTCATTTTCATCGTCGGAATTTGCATCAATGATATTTTTTGAGTTTTTAAAAAACTCTAAAATGTCCTTGTCTGCCATAATGCCTTGTCCTACTGCAATGAATTCTTCCGAGTATATAATAAGAAAGTCCAATGTACCTGGTGTTTTCCGTATTTTGTTCATTCTCAGAAGGAAAATCTTTTCATGTAAAGCGATTTTCGTTTCGTGTTAAGAGAAGAATTGCATGAAAATACATAGTAGTTTGTCATGGCCGTGGTATTATTTCGTGTTAACCGATATTTCGTCACAAGCGTTTTCGCGTTAAATGTATTTAACTGTATATCGCAGGGTAAATATTTGGTCCATTTGTTGTAAAAACGGATGAGAAGAGAAATAAATATGACAGTATACAGTATCCATTAAAAAAATGATACATATATTGAATTTGAATACATTTTGCGATAGCAATTTCCGAGTGGTCGGGATTACGTGACTAGCTTTGCTTCTGTTAAATCGTGGTTTCAGGCGATGGTGTCCCAAAAGACCTATTGTGTAAAGGAGCTAATCCTCGTTAAATCTGTCGAGATTCAATGTTCTCACGTTGGTGTGGTGAGGAAATTTAATGAGAGTGAGGTGTTAGCCGGGTATTGTTCTCTTCTTGTAGCAACGGTTCAAAGATACAAAATCCGTCACCGATAACTTTCGTATTGCTTCAAATAGCGACATTAATAAGAAAATTAATCAATCAATCTAAATATGTTGTTCCTGTTATACAATTCATTTGTCTTTCAGAATGCATGCTATCTGTAAAAATAAACAACGGGAACGAAATTATTTACAAGTTTACTTATAGTCTAAAGAATCAATAGAGATTTTTTAAAAAAATTATTCATATTCACACCAAAAAAATTAAAATATTCACACAATTGATTATAAATTTTAATATAAAGGGTGTTTTTTTTAGAGGTTTAGAACTTTAAATTGCAATAAAACAACGATGTATTATTCGATTGACATGAATTTTTTTATTCGAAAGATAATCTTGTGGCATTACGTTTTAAATATGATTTCTGCCATAGGACTGCCACGGCTGGCTCGGATGTAGTCCAATCTGTTTGGTGCGCTTTATGGGCTGGTGGAATCCTTCAAAAACGATGAAGGCCACAACGTTACAGTCAATGGTGATTGGTATAGAGCCATGATTACTAACTTTTTCATTTCTGAATTGAACAATCATGATGTCCAGGAGCTGTGGTTCCAACAAGACGGCGCAACATGTCACACAGCTCGTGCCACAATCGATTTATTGAAAGACACGTTTGGTGACCGCCTAATTTCACGTTTTGGACCTGTGAATTGGCCTCCAAGATCTTGTGATTTAACACCGCTAGACTATTTTTGCTGTGGGGCTATGTAAAGTCATTGGTCTATGCGGATAAACCACAAACGCTTGACCATTTGGAAGACATCATTCGCCGTGTTATTGCCGATATACGGCCACAAATGTTGGAAAAAGTCATCGAAAATTGGACGTCCAGATTGGACTACATCCGAGCCAGCCGTGGCAGTCCTATGCCAGAAATCATATTTAAAATGTAATGCCACAAGATTATCTTTCGAATAAAAAAAAATTCATGTCAATCGAATAATACATCGTTGTTTTATTGCAATTTAAAGTTCTATACCTCTAAAAAAACACCCTTTACTTCTAAAATTTTGTGATTGGTTAGCGTTGAGGATATAAAAAAAACTGCGCAAATGGTGCATTTGTAGAGCTGAAATTTAGAGAGTAATAATAGTAGAGCTAGTGTAACCTTTGTTTGAAAAGCTTTAATTACTTGGGAGCTTAAAATGGACGCACGAAAGATTTTCTACTCTACTAAGATTGAAATTTTGATTTTATATAATGAACAATTTAGTCAAGAGATAATTATCGAATTAAAAAAAATTTATTCTCAAGGAATTGTAAGTACAGTTTTGGTAGATACTTCTAAAAAATTAAAATTTAAGAAAAGAATTGCGAGAGGTAACAACTAGCGGCCGACACCAAGAGAAAACGGAACACAGAAATATATTGCGTGAAAGAAAAAAAAATACGCTTCCGGAACCTGAAATTCATAAGTAGAAAATGGCACCAAGAAATGGATGTCTCAACATCTACCAAGTCTCAGAAATTTGATTTTCATGCGTGTACTCATGACAAAACTGTTACTTATTCTCAAGTAAAAAAAGGAACAAACGTGCAGGGATGCAAAATAGATTACAACGGATTGTGGCAACCCATTTTTTTAAACAATTAGTCAATGTTTTGTGTTCCCCACGATCATCAGAATATATGTGCTTAGCATTGCAATCAAGATGTTTTGAATTGCTTCAAATGCGTAATAACATTCAACACTTCTGTCATGAATTTGGGCTACCTTTGGGTTGAAGGGTTGGGAAAATTATGTATTATGAGAAGGGTAGATTTCGAAGTATTCACTTAAGTATATGAGCATTTTGTGACTCCACCATCGGAAAATCTCTGTTGGAAGTGGATTTTAGCATTCAACTCACCCAACACAACACTTTTCCTATTGTAAAAGTTCGCTACTGCTTGGCTTAAGAACGATAAAGTAAAACTACTTTCTTAGCCAATTAATTGCTCTTTTTAATCCTTGTAGAGAATTTGGAGGTTATAACTTTCAGTATATAGCTCCAAAGGAAAAAAAAATTGGTCTCATAGAGACCGTGAAATCCATTTACCCTTTTCGTGGGCCTTGGGAAGATTACTTCCCATCTGCACGATCTTACAAAATACACCTGTGGGAAGCGCAAAACCCATTCTAATATATTGGCCTTGATATTATAACGATGGGAAGACTAATTAGCAGTTCAGTTTTGTTCTACTCATGTAATCTAGCGATTATGACATCCGTAAATCGGACAAAAGAAGATGCTACTATAGAAGAAGTACTTTGTCCCAAAGCTGTCGCTGTATATGACGATGTCATGAGAAGGGTTGATCACTTCGATCAAAGAAAGGAAAGATATCCAAAAAGATATGTAAAATGATTGTATCGTATCTTTTATTTTCTTATTGACCGTGCCATCATAAATAGTTTCGTACTGTGGCAAGTGAACAAAAGAAACAGAGAAGTTTAGGCCAGCTAACATTCTGTATAGCATTAGCTCGTCAGCTAATAGACGGATATTCCTCAAGAAAAAGGAAAGGACGTCTCGCTAGTTTCCAAGCAAAGAAGTGTGTAATTCCGAATGATGTGTGCTTACCCATTGTGGGAAATCATATGCCAAAGATAGTTTCCAACTATAGACGATGTAAGAAATGTAGCAGACAGGGACAAGAAAAAAGGTCCAGGTATATGTGTGCAGAATGTGATGTCCCCTTGTGCATTGCAACAAGCTGCTCATCTTTCCATGGCAAATAATCACCACTAAACAATTTTCCTTATGACGGTGAATGGCTCCTTAGGAAGTATTCTTTCCACCCCTAAAATTTAAATGTAAATATAAAATTAGGCAAAATAGAATGTATTTCCTTAAATGCTACCGTTTAATTGTTGATAAAACATAAAAAAACTGGGAGAAATTCAAAAGAGAATTAAATGATCCCAGAAAGGGTTAAACAACTGTCAGCAAAACTGACTTAAAAAAAAAATTCGTGCATAGTATGCAGGTCGAATACGATTATTCAGATTAAGGGAGATGACACTCAATATTAACCATTCGCGCTATTTTTTTTCCAGCAAATGATATTATTTTCTGGATGGTATTATAATTTTTTGAACCACTATGCTAGAGATTTTACCTTTTTTTTTTAACTTAAAAAAATCTATTGCAAGAAACTAGAAATATCTTAGGGGATCGTGGAAGTGTAGTGGTCATTGTCATTAATTCGTGGCCAGTGTTTCATGATTTCGAGCTCTCGAGCCACTGAGTGAGAGTGAGTACGTCGCACTATCTATATCGCTGCACCGTACTAACATCGCACTACCGAGCAACATTTTGTCTGTTGGCGACGGACCTCGTAATTTTGAACCTTAATCAAGTGCAAGGACGACACCTGAATGGCAGCCCCCACCTCTTCTTAACTTCCATACCATTCCAAAAGTAGGACGATTGATCCTCAACAGATGTAAGTGCCTCTACACAACGGGTCTTCGGTGGTTCTAGAGTTCGAGTCCAGTGCCCCTGAAAACCCACTGTGTAGAGGAGGCCGCAAAACGTTGAATCTCGCTAGACTCAAACATCCTCCCGTTGGTGTGGTGAGGAAGTTAAGAAGGGGAGAGCATGCCACCTCTCAGGTTTCGTCCTTGGACTTGATCGAGGGTCAAAATTACGAGGTCCCTCTCCAACAGCCCACGTCTTGTTTTATAGTGCAACGATAATAAGCCCTCACTCACTAAAGTATCACTGAAATTACGTTGTTGTTATACTCACATTTTAAAACGATGTATAGAATTTGACACATCGCTTTAAGGTATCCGACTACGTTCGGAACCGTGACTTTAAAAAAGCGCATAAACGGATAATTTTGATGATATTTAGTGTCACTCAGATTAGAATACATGAATAAAATTGTTTTAAGGACATTTTGACAAAAAAAATTATTTAAATATAATATTTCGGCAAAAAATGAACTTAGAATAACCTTTTTTCAAAATGTTCTCCTTTTGTGAAAAATGCTTCTATTATAATAATATTTTGCCTGTATATAGCTCACACCCCTGTACAGATGCCCAACTATGATTTTTGAAAAATTCACATTATTTTCAGAGTTACAACCCATTGAAATAATTATAAACATTTTTTTCTTATAATTGCTCCCTTCTGTTGTCGTTAAATATGGAGAAACCCACTTCTAAGTTATATATTTCAAAAATTCTAGTTGGATCTCTGTACAGAGGTCTGAGCTATATACAGGCAAAATATTATTATAATAGAAGCATTTTTCATAAAAGAAGAACATTTTGAAAATGGGTCATTCTAGGTTCATTTTTCGTCAAAATATTGTACTGTAATAATTTTGTATTGTAATACTATTCTTATAAAACAATAATAATCTAAGTGATACTAAATATCATAAATATTATCTATCTATACGCTTCTGCAAAATCACTGTTCCGAACATAGTCGGATACCTTAATATTCTTAAGTATTTATTTTCCGAAATAAATGCGAATGCCAACTTATTTTGTGGATATTCTTATATTTTGAATTGGAGTTTTATACATTCAATTAAGTGATTTATATCTGAAGCAATATAAAAAGAAGTAATATAAAAAAACAATTTTTAAGTCAATTCTTGCTTACGTCAACAAAGAAAAATTTTATATTTTAGTTTTTTTTTATTAAATAATTACAAGCAATATAAATATGTATATACATATGACAGAATCACAATAATAAGTGGCAAAACAGAAAGTGATTTTCTTTGCAATTTTACATTTTCCTTTCTATATACGGTGTTAGACTGTTATAATTTTTTTATTCATTAATTAAATTTAATTAATCCAAAAGTAGAACAGTAAGACGAAATCCCATACTCAGAAAGTAAGCCATCCCAAGTGGGATTCGAACCCACTACCTTTACATTAGAAGTTAAACACTCTATCCATTGCGCTACGAGCGATTTTCCTTTTTTATAAACGGTGTTGGACTATTATTTTTTTTGAAATTTATTCGTTAATTAAATAAAATTAATGAATTAATATTTGAAGAAGTATATTAATTTCAAGTGTCATCCATTATAAGTTTAAAAAATGTATTTGAACTTGAGTGGATGAATAAAAAATATTTTATTAACGATTGAAAATTTGAAGATGTATTTACATAAATATAAATAAATAAATATAGGGAGAATGTGAACTATATAACAGTAGGAATTGTGAATAAGGTAAAATGATTTTATACATTTAATAAATTTAGATAAAATAATAATAAAAAAATTAGGTTCGAATTTCAGACATGAGTAAATTAACTATCTTTTTTCTTATTAAACACGAAAATATTTTCAATACAATATAAATGAACTCTAACAAACATATGATAAATTAATTTCCGGAAGAAATTTATAAAAGTTCCTTTTCCTGCCTCCGACTGATCATTGATTGTAAATTAATGACACGCTCAGAAACAAAACGACGCTACTTACGACGGACTTCGTAATTTTGAACCACTAGATCAGGGGTACTCACCTTTTTTTCTGCTGGGCCGCATATATACATATGTCTGCAATCTCACGCGGGCCGCATACATATGTTAGTTATTTCACGCGGGCCACAATATGAGAATAAATGGGGGAGGCGGGGGGGAGAAATGCTTTAAGACCACGATAACATTGGAAATTTAAAATGTGGAAAATTGATCAAAATATTATAACTCCCCTGTTTTGCTTTTTTTAATTATTATTTTTTATATGTTTTTTTATTTTTGTCCCTAACACTAAATTAGAAGCATTTAAGAAATACTCCTTCACAATTTCTGCATCAGTAAACGGTTTCATATGATTACCAATAATGTAACAAACTTCATAGGATGTCTCTCTTCCTTCTGTGACATTACCACTGACAAAACACTTTGTTGCTGTTGCAGAGATTATTCAATAAAGCCTATTTATCACCGCTTGAAGGAGATCTCCGAGGATAAGTGTCATTGATGATTCCTGTTTATTGGTATTTTTTAAAAACAGCACTTTCGTGACAAATGTAACAATTTCTGATCCATGCTGGTTTTTCATGACAAAATAGTCAACTTCCCAATCGTCTTGAAACGATATGTTTCCTTCAAATATTTTTCGATTGCAAGGTATTGTTAAAAATTAGTTCCACCCATAAAATTGTCGCTACTCCACTGTTGTCTGTTATCGCTAACCGTAATCGTTCAAACAGAAAAAGACGTACCCATACGACACCGACAGCAAAAAGCAAAATTGATGTATTTGATTTCTTGACAAAGAATTTCCCACCAAATTTTTAATACGATGTTCTTAAATATGTGAATTTCTCAGAGCCATGGGCCATGACCGAGCCACTTGAAAAGGCTCGGAGGGCCGCAGGTTGAGGATCGCTGCACTAGATTAATTGATTCAATTATTTGATTTACGTCTCACGTGGGCTACTGACAACAACTTCCTGATTTTGAACCTGCTCGCTGTTTGACGTAGTTGGTTTGTCGCTGGCCTTGTACGCCTAAGTTTGTAGGTTCAATCCCGGCTCAAGTTGGTGGATTTTCATGACGCAAAAAATCGACAGCATGCATGCCGTATGATTGTGTGGCATGTTTAAGATCCCTAGAGTACCTGTTTGGATTTGGGGATGTATTCCAGGTACAGTTTCGCATCGTCAGAGCTCAGGTGCCTCCCTCTGGAGAGGAAACTGAACACCAAAATGACGTTGTGGCAATTCATATCCACCTATATGGCGCCACACTAAAAAAGAGATACCAGCTGTCAGGGAATTCTAGGTCTGCAATGGTAATTGCCAATTCGCAGCCCCATTAGAAAGAAAGGAAGAATTTTGAACCTCTTGATTGATTAACTTGATTTATGTCACAGTTTGATTTTAGTTTAAGTCGCCCTCTGAAGAAGCACTAGAGTTATTGATAACGGATGCCTTAATTATTCAAACCACGGTCAAGTGATTAGGACAACACCTGAGATGACTACCCAATCTCCAAATTTCCATGCCAACGTGAGGACCTTGAGCCTCAACAAATTTCTCATGCATCAACACCTCTATAAGGAGGTTTTAAACGATCAATTGTTTTGGTTACAATTGTATTCAAGGATGAACTTGTGACGGGGCTTTATTACGCCTTCTCACTGATCCTCTTGGGGAATCTTTGGGGCCAAATGGCATTATTTCAATCCAATCCTCTCAAGAAGAAACCGCGATATGCAGATTAGTGAATAGATATATAAGGGTTTAGCATTCGCGAATTAGTTGGATAGAAGCCGGATAGTAGAATAGAAGTCGGATAGTAAGGGAATGGAAGAATAATAGTAGAAGAAGAAAATACAAGAAGAGACAGAAAGTCGGGGTGCTGATCGCTGTGAGATATTGGTAAGAGATTAATTATAGAAGAGTAATTATAGAACGAACTTTAGCTTATTAAGGAGTCTACAGTAGATAAAGATTCTGAGGTTAATTTCTCATAAAGACTGTGAGTAGGATTTCAGGCGCTATTTATTTAGAATTGATAATTACTCCTGATCATATCCCTCTAGTAATGCGTTGATCAATATATATTTATACAATAATAAATTAGATTTATTATGGAAAATTTGATTGATCAATCATTTATTCCTACAAATCTAGGTCGCGTAGATGGAGAGATGATACCCGCGGGGTACCACAGACTTATAACCAAAAATTGAAAAATTTTCAATCATAATTTTCCCTAGAAATGTATGTGGACGTTATAGTAGAGTCATGGGTTGGAATCCTGCTGCCACTGAAGACCCACGTGTAGAGAGGGGTTGCTGCGTGTTAAACTTTCCTAGGTTTAAAGACACCCTGCTTGAGTGGAATAAAAGTTCAGAGAGTGGGAAGCTAGCTTAAGTGTCGGCCTCGTTACTTGACCGAGGCTCATAATCACGAGATCCGTAACCAAAAAGGCACGTGAAGCTTTTAAGTACGACGTTAATATAGAAACAAATCAAATCAAGTTAATTGTGAATGTAGTTGAATGACTATTTAATACCATCGCTCTTTGAAACAACCCGAATATCAGCGACCGATCTCTTAATTAACGTGGATGTGCAAAATGGAATTACAACTTTAATAGCCTTCATAGTTCTGGTCTTTAATTCATTTAATTATGGTTATCAGATTAGTGTTCAAATAACTTGCACGGTTGATCTTTACAGATAGAACAAGTGAATCGAATTAATTGTTAATTCCGTTGTGCAGTTATTCGAAAATTACACTTCTTTTTTCAATTCCTACTATTAGTTCCCACTATATATATATATATATATATATATATATATATATATATATATATATATATATATATATATATATATCTTGTTCAAATTTTCAATCGTTAATAAAATACTTTTTATTCATCCATTCAAGTTCAAATACTTTTAAACTTGTAGTGGATGACACTTGATGTTAGTACATTTTATTAAATATTAATTCATTAATTATATTAAAAAATGAAGAAGCAGTAACAAAAATAATAGTCCAGCAGCATATATTGAAAGGAAAATTTTTCGTTGTGTTTCTGTAGAGCAATAGATAGCATATTGGACTTCTAATCCAAAGGTCGTGGGTATGAATTCCACCTGAAATGGCCTAATTTCTGAGAAAATGAATTTTTTTACTATACTATATTTCATTAGAATAATTAAATTTAATAAGTGAATAAATAGTAACAACAACAAAAAATAGTCCAACACCCTAAATAGAAAAGAAAATGGAAAGTTGCAAGGAAATCGCTTTCTATTTTGTCACTTAATATTGTGATTCTGTCATATGTATATACATATTTATATCAATTGTAACTATTCAATAAAAAGTAGCTAAAATAAAATGCTTCTTTGATGACCTAAGTAAGAATTGACTTAAATTTTTCTTTTATATTACTTGTTAATGTTTCGTATGAATTTCCTTACTTATTGATTTCAAATTTATACTAAAATAAAGAACAATCCTTGATTGTTATAATATTATTCATATTACCCCTGAATTTTGAATCAAAAGTATATAGAATTTTGAATTAAAAGTATAAATTCGTGTGCTAGTGTTTCTTAATGATAGAACACCACGTTTGCTAAAAATGTTCTTCGCTCAACTTTTTTTATATTTCAAATATTTATAAAAAAATTATTGTAAAACATAACAATATGCTTTCAAATAATAAAATTTTGCTAAATATATTCCAAGCTCTAATTTAATTTCAAATTTTCTTTAATTTCGGAAAATACGCTCCCCTACTACTCAAATTTTTTGGATGTTTATTTTACGCACGGCTATATATTTAATCCATGCATCTTTTTGATTTAGTGGATGACTTTTTATTTCTATTACAAGCCCTTTAATTACTTAAATAATTTTTCAATTTCAAAAGGAAAAGGACACAAGAGCATTTTCGGAAATGAGTGGACTGATTGGCTTATAAAGGCTGCCACCAAGCGCGAAATTGACATTGCCGCTAATATTACTAAATCCTTTTACAAGAAGATTACGAGAGAAAGAATGGTGGAGTCTTGGAACCAATAATATCTCGTATCAAATAAAGGGAGCTTAACAAAGAAATTCTTTTCAACCATTAATACGAGACTGTCACACATCACACACAAGTGTGTGCCATCTCTCTCTCTCTCTCTCTCTCATTTTTATACTAATTACAAAGTAACTTTATTTCTTACTGGTCATGGTAAATGTAAAAGTTATTTGAACAAATTTAATTTGTTCCCGTCATCTTAATGCTGCTTTAACATTGGTGGTGAGGAAAATGTAGAACATATGTTCCAAGTTTGTCAGAGAAAGAAAGATCCTAAGACTGGCTCTCAAGAGCTTTAATATGAATTGGCATCCAGATTTTCACCAACTTATTTCTAGCAGAAGTGCGTTGGAAAAGTTCTGTAAATTTATTGAAAACATTTGTAATCCTTCAGGATTTTGATATTTTTTTCTTTCCATTGTAATGTATGTTTCATACTTACTTCTGTAAGCCCCATGTGATACTTTGTGGCGCACGGAGATTCACAAATGTTTTCAATAAGAAAAAGAAAAGGAGATTCTACCTCCTATTTTTTGCAATACAGTAGAACGTCGTTTATCCGAATCAATTGGGACCGGACACCGTTCGGATACACAATTGTTCGGATAATCGAAAACCGAATGAGATCTATGCAGTGTATGAAACCGGACACTATACGAATATTGAAAATCATCACATGCGGGAAACGGGCTTGAAGAAAAAGCAAAATAGGTGCAAAATGTCGCAATTTTACCTTTATTCTGGAAAATAATCACTTATTTTTCGCTATACCTTTGTACACCATCGTTTTTTCGCTGCAAGGTCTCCGATTCTCTTGAGCAGCAGTAGTTGAGTAGGACAGTGATTGTTGTTCTTACCACTCCATAGCTTTTTCTAATGCAGAAAACATGTCAACTTTCGATGGACCCTTGCTACTTTCGTTGTTGTTGTTGCCCTCGTCTTCGTCCGTTTCATCGTCGACAGGTTGGATTCTTCTTGTACGGAAGTCACAATCTCGTCATTATTTAGCATTTGAAATCCACAGTCTTCTGCATTGCATGCCATCCAGGTTTCTACATCTTCATTGCATTCTTCAAATCCTGGGATTGATTGGTCTAACTCGGTAATCTCCACTTTCTCCCTTCGCGAGACGGTTCAATATTTCAAGTTTTGTCTCTATGTTCAAGACGTTGCGTTTCCGTTTTGAATTCGAAGCCATAGCAGTTCAGAACTCAACAAAAGAACACGTATACACCCCCTCACTTGAAAACAAGCTGACCTAATATTCCGTGCACATGTTTACCACACATCACACAACTTAAATTCCCCAAATATCCTTGACCTTGGGTTTTCTCGTCACTTTTGGCCTCACTTGAAACAACTGTAGATCATTGCACTGTTCGAAAACGTATTCATACATAGTACATGTGTGTGGACCACCCTGGGTTCCACCCTGGACACCAAGATTAATTTGAGGCAAAGAATCACTAAGAGCCATTTTGTATAGTAATAACTTGTATTTATTATAACACTTCAAATATCAGAAACTCTAATAACATATGATATTTCTATGTTACGTCAAACAAAAGGGATTTACCTTTAATATTAAATTAAATTACGAATTATGAAATTAATCAATAATTATGCGCAAGATCAAATAAGGTCTACCGAAATAGGAGGTCCGAGAAATACACGTTACTCGAATTATTAGCTTTCATTAACTTTAACTAATTTTATTAAACTAACGCTTATTTTAAGAGTAAATAAATTATAGTTACCACCTGGTATATCAGCTTTCCAGATTCTTTCGTAAAATAACAGCAATAAGGCTTCACTAACGTAATCCAATGGAATCCTCTAAATTTGAGGCTACTGCTGCTGGCTCAATAGCCTTCATACTTGCTAGCTTACAACGTTCGACTTAAATACCCTATCTACTTTGCATATCCCGTTCACTTTTTGGAGTTGATTGGAAATATACGCGAATTTATAATCCCCAAAAAGACGCCTAAGAATATTAGTGGAAAGGTTCGGTACAGATTCGTCACACATGTAGTTGACAGAAAAAAAAACGGTTCGGATATTTGACGCTCCGGATAATATACGTTCGGTTGAACGACATTCTACTGTAGTAGTTTCAAGAAATAAATTTACTTGTAAATGTGATTATATAAAAGTCTTTTTTTTTTAAATCCAAACTACACTGCTCAAAACAATTAAAGATATTGTAAGTTTTATATAAAATAAAGATATAAGCGAATTTTTTTTGCCGAAAACGGAAGAAGAGAATCCCAAATGCAAATTTTTCTGATTTTCAAACTGTGGAGTATGCTAATTTTGAGTTCGACGTCAAAAACGTTGCTTCAGCGGCAGCGAATGAAATTAGACTTCCAACTGAAATGAAGACAAGGATGATCGGCATTCAGTGACTGCTTTGTTTCGATAAGTACCATGTCTCAGCGAAATCATTTAACCGATTCAGAAGCTTGGAGACTTGTTGGTAGGTTAGAAGGGGGCTAAGCTCAAGCCGAAGTAGCGAAAGCCATTGGAGTGTCACAAAGTGTGATTTCCAGGAACTGGAACCGTTTTTTGGAGACTGGAAGTGCAGGCAGAAGACCAGGACAAGGTCGTAGACTGGCAACAACGCCCAATGAAGATCGTTTTTTAGTGTTAACGGCTCGGAGACACCGAAATATGAACGCTACTCTTCTCCAACAACACCTTCGCTCGGCTACTGGCACCACGGTTTCAATTCAGACTGTCCGAAACCGGCTCCATGGTTTAGGTCTGTATGCTCGCCGACCGATGGTATGTGTTAGACTAACATCAAGGCATCGTCGCGACCGCAGGGAGTGGGCAACAGAGCATGTGAACTGGAGGAGGAATGAATGGAGCAATGTTTTTTTCTGACGAGTCCCGTTTTTCTGTTCAACCGGAAAATAGGCGTATTTTCATCTGGAGGGACCGTGGCAGTAGCAATAATCCTGCGTTCGTGCACGAAAGTGTCAGATTTGGTGGTGGGGGAGTGTTGGTGTATGGTGGCATCTCCATTGACGGGCGCACAGATCTCTACATCATTCGAGATGAACCTCTGACTGCTCGCCGATATAGGGATGAGATCCTCAGACCTATTGTAGTCCCTTACGCTGCAGCAATCGGAGATGACTTCATTTTAATGGACGATAACTGCAGGCCACATCGTGCTAACCTGGTGGATGATTTCCTTTTCGAGGAAGGAATCGTACGAATGGAATGACCAGCGTGTTCTCCAGACATGAATCCAATAGAGCACGTTTGGGACGTTCTAGGAAGACAAATTGCTGGCCACCAACCACCCCCACACACTCTCCAAGAACAGGAAAGAGCTCTTCTGGAAGAGTGGGACAGAATACTCCAACTCGTGATTAATAGCCTTATTGACTCCATGCCTCAAAGGTGCTCAACATTGCTGGCCGTCCGTGAAAACCATACCCCTTACTGAAAATGATTTCCTTTGAAAAAACACCTTTTCTTATTCTTTTTTTCTCATATTCACAAATTGTGTTTTTTTCCTTTTGTACACAAATGCGCAAAAAAATGCATTTTTTCTTCTGCCAAACATGTGTAATTTATTCTCATATAACCTACTACATCTGCCGACCATGTATCAATCAGCTAAAAAGTTTCCCAGCCACAAGATCCACCGAAAACCGCAATATCCTTTAATTATTTTGAGCAGTGTATTTTTCAGTTACCGATAAGTGCACCTTATAAATTTTACAACAAGTGTATTGTCTGTGTAATGTTGAGAGTAAAAATTAAGAGAAAAATTGCATTAACAACAGCAGAATGGAACAGTTCTTTAAAAAACAGTAAGCATACAGCTTTCGGGATATTTATTGATGGTAAAAGATGAAAAAAGTGTTGATTATGAAATAATCCTTAAAATAATACTTAAAAAATTAAAAATAATTATAAATAATACTTAAGAAATAAGCCTTTACATGCTTTAAAGGGTAACTTTTAAAAATTTACACACGAGCAGAATTTTTTTTTTTATTTATTCATTTAGATCGTTTTCATTTTACTTCAGAATTACATTTCTTTGTTTAATGTGTGAAAGTACTATTGTAGAGTTATAAATACTAAATGCATTATTCTTCTAAATTGTGTCTTATGTCTTGATAATTTATTTGTAATTTGTTCCTTTAAGCTGTTGTCATTTTTAAATACTTAAAACGTAAAATCTGATACAATGATTTAAGAATACTTATAATAAACTAAGAAATGTTAATCATAAACCTATAGGATTAAAAAAGGTTTTTGAAAATGTGAAGAGATCTAATACCAAACCATTTAATAATAACAAATTATATGGTGCTCAATAACTGTTCTTCAAGTTTTTTAAAAGGTATCTTTCAAAAAAGGCTTAGACAAATCGCGTTTCATTAAACCTGTATCCTTAATAATATTTGAAATTATTTACAGAATGTATCACTTGTTATAACTATCAGAATGTAAAAAGTATCCTTCTCTTAAAATATTTATATGTTGTGTTCTCATCAAATGCTGCGTGGAAGTACAGTGGGCCACAAAAGTGTTCGTACACTTGCAATTTCTTATAAAATTTAATGTTTTCAACTAATAAAAATTAACGTATTGTAATTGTAATTTTTTTATAATATCTGCAACTTGTTCTTAAAAGAATGACACAATTAATTTTTTAAAAATAGCATAGCAATTTTTAAAACATATCTGTGAAGAAGAAATCAAAAATTGGTAACTTAGAAATTGTTAAAAATATACCAAAAGAAAATAAAGTAAGCAGTACTTATTGACAAAATAGCGAAAACCGCTTTTTATCGATACAATTCTTTCAACCACTCCGTAATTTCTCGAGTAAAATACTTCTTTTCTATCATTTGTTTTCATTTTTCTCTTAGAAATAAGTATTTCGAATATGTTTCTTTTTTTTCCCTTGCTGCAACATCGATGTGTGCCCTCATCCTCATCTTTAAGAGATAAGTACTAATGTATTTTTTTCCCGACGATATATCGATTGGAAATCATTTCGAAGCGCGGGAGAGCTAAGTGTTTGCCATTTTTGTTGCACATCTTTCTGCTTGGATTGAGTTGAAGTGCGGGTATCCTTCTTCGGGCTGAATATATCTGGTATGGGGCTCAATCCAAGCGCACTGTTTTTCTGGGTAAAAAGAAAAGGAGACGTCTGGGTATCTATTCAATTCCTTCTTCAAATCAATCTAAAGAATATTTTTATAGACATTCATTGATATTATTAGATGTTTCCCCAAATACATATAGCATGTGTATACGTATGTGCGTGCATGTGTGTATATAAAATATATATACGATATCTTTCTTCGATATTCTAAGAATTTTTTTTTTTTTTTTTTTTTGTGATTTGGTATGGACAGCGGAAAAAATATTTAGATTTGTTATAATAATTGAATAGATGACTTATTACATTTTTTCCACTACAGAAACGCATTTGAAGTTCACTAATTAAGTAATTTATTTTATTTTATTTAAGCGTTAATTATATTAAACAAATTAGCCATTACCCACTCGCTTGGCTGGGTATTTCATAAAATTGTATGACTATAGATTGTTTTTAAGCTATTGATATCTAAGACCTTGTACTAAACTTTCAATTGTATTGGAAACCTTTCTACAGTTCTAGCCTCTTGATTAAAAAGGGGGAGGATTTGAATTTCTAAAGAGAAAATATATTTATCTTTTATGACACCTGTAATTCCTCCTCCTCAGTATCGATTAGCGCAAAATCCATTTTTAGCGAATCTCTACTCAACAAAAGAAACATGTTTGCCGAATTTCAGGTTTGTAGGTCTAATAGATTAAGCCCTGTGGCTGAGTGGTAGTATATTACGCTTTCCCGCCACAAGTCCGGGGCTCAAATCCCGTGCTGGGCAAGTTCGACTCAGATTTTCATCCCTTCAGTAGGTCGATAAATGAGTACCAAGGTTGCTTGGAAAATGAACACTGGGGGTTTCGCGTCAAATTGACCACTTGACCGAAACATCTGCACATGCACCCCAGCGCCTAAGATCACGTAAACTGAGATAGGCTCAGTAGGCCTTGATCCTCATGGGCTGTTGCGCCACTGAGTTCAGTTCAGGTCTAATAAATGAAAAATAAGGTTTTTAAACCTATACTATCCCATCAACCCCGTTTGGAAGTCGATTTCTGCAAAACCCTTTCGTACCTTACCTCTCATGAACAAAAAGAAACATGCCTGTCAAATTTCAAGTTTGTAAGTCTAATAATTCCAGAGATCTTGTGATAAGTGAGTGAGTGAATCGCTTTTCTTCTCTATATGCTTCGATATAAACATGCTGCGAATATAAGCATTACAAAAGAAATGAAATTTTAGAAATTAATTTGAAACTATATTCTTTCTCTGGAGTTCTGCCAGAAGTAATGTAAATAGCAAATATTTCACTAGTAATAATTTTATTTTCCTAATTACATTCATTATTACTAATTTGTGTGTGTATGTGTTGCATTCTTCTATTTTTAATAATGTAATTTTTCATTTATTAGTATATTTTTTAACATTTTAACTTTCCCAGTGTAATCAATTAATTTGAACTGGTATTTGTGTTTTTTTAGCCATATTAAATTTACACTCAGTATTTTGTTTCATTACACATTACTTTTAAATATATTTATCCATCTACTTCCTTTTTGGAATTGTTGCTATTTTGGTTAGGAGTCATTACGTAGTCATTTGTATTCCATTCGGCAAAATCGTAATTATTAGATTTAGATTTTTTTTTATTTAAAAAACCTTTATTTATAAATACCTGAAGAAATTTTACAGGTAAATCTCTATATTCAAAATGTATTTTGAAAACATTTTATTAAAATTGCCTTCAAATACTTTTGTATAGCTAGAAGCAATTACATTTATTAGTTAAAATTATTTTTTAACTAAAGAATTCATTCTTTTTTGCTCACAATTTAAAAAATTGTCTTCGAAATGATTAATTAAAATAATTTATTTCAGGAAATATTGGGTTGAGTTTTTGCAGCTATTAATGTGCCAAGACACAATCCTCTCTATCAGGTTTACTTTTTAAGAGGGGGGGGACTGATACACTTTTACAGTTTTTCAATACAATAAAATATTGCATAGAATTCTTAAACTTATTAATTTTATGGAGGGTTGGTATGAAAAATAAAGTTTTCTTTATAATAAAAATTGTAAAATAATCTGAGGAATTTTAAGTCTTGGCTTTTAAGGTATCCAAATACGTATTTTTTTAATTGATATATTAGCAAAACTCCTCGTGCTCCACATTGCATAACATGAGGCTGACAGACGTAAGTGGTAACACAATTATATTATAGAAAACAAAACTTGAAAAGAAAAGTACATTTAAGACAAAATATAGAATAAAAAGGAAGGGTGGAAATACACAAATATAAACAAGGGGAGATACTACCAATAAAACTTTAAAAATCTATACAGTAAACAAATTTTCTTAAGACATTTAGACTTTCAGTACAATAGACCAACTGGAGCCATAATTTTTCCAAGGGCGTACAAGCGAATATTTTTTTTAATATTTAGTGTCACCTAGATTAGAATACATGTATAAAATTGATTTAAGAATATTATTACAATAAAAAACTATTTAAATGTGGTACTTTTGCAAAAAAGGAACATAGAGTTCCCTATTTTCAAAACATTCTCCTTTTATGAAAAATGCTTCTATAATAATAATATTTTGCCTATAAAATATCTCAGAACTCTCTCTCTCTCTCTCTCTCTCTCTGCACAGAGCCTGAAGTAGGATTTTTGAAATATATAACTTAGAAGTGGATTTACCCATATTTTCGTACATCAGAGTGAAAATATTTTAGCCAAAAAACACCGATTATTATTTCAATTGGTAGTAACTCTGAAAATAACATGAATTTATGCTAGTTCAGGATCTCTGGAGAAGACTTAGATATTTATAGATAAAATATTATTAGTGTAAAAGCATTTTCATAAAAGGAGAATACTATGAAAATAAGGAATTCTATGATCATTTTTTGTCAAAATGTTGCTTTTCAATAATTTCTCATTGTAATAATATTCTGAAAACAATTTTATACGTGTATTCCAAAAGCGACACTAAGTATTAAAAAAAAATATTCGTTTGTACACTTTTGTAAAATCACGGTTTCGAACGTAGTTGGATCCCCTTGAAGAACAAAATATGGACAACACTACAGATTTTCAAAGTTGCAAAAATAGACTAACGAAATTGCTACCTTTGTTTTATGCATTGAAAATTTTCTTTAAATGCGAGGTGAATGCTTCATCACGCGGTCTCTTTTGCGTATCCATTACATAAGGGTTTCCTATTCTCCAACAAAGGCAGATGTGTAATTCGATTTGCTTTAACTAATTCAATCAACTCCCCCTTTCTATTGACACCTGTGATTCAAAGGATCGAAGCCCTTGAAAGGCCTTCACACCCTGGAACATCAAAAGATCCTCCCGCTATTGTCCACGAAACCCGTGAAGGTCACAAAGGATCAATAATTATTATCTTTCCATTTCGGATAATTGTTCCATGGATTTCGTGAATGGAAATCGATAACGACATAATACAAGCATAGTACGACATATTGATACATAATATTTACAAGCAGTTATAAAAACGAAGTATTATTTCAATTGTCTAGATTATTATGGCCGGGGTTTCTGATTTCCCGGCCTTTTTATTCCTTTCCCGGAATTCCCGGGAATGCATCAAAATTTCGAAAAATCTAAGAACAAACTATTTTTAATTTTGGTATGGTAATCTTGAAGTATAAAGGAGAAAGGCGATTCACTCATCACGATATCTCCGGAACTATTTGACCTTCAGTTTTGACATTTGATGGGCATGTTCTAGTAGAGATCCGCTATAAAAAAGTTTTTGCAAAAATCGATCCCCAAGGGGCGTTACAGATAAATATATATTTCCGGTTTTTGAACAATTGAACCTATACTTGAGATTTGGTAGGCATGTTTCTTTTGTCGAGCTGAGATCCACTAAGAACAGATTTTAGAGAAATTGACTCCAGTAGGGGAGCAGGGAGTTATTAGAGTGTATAAATAAATAAAAATCCCGCCCCCTGCAGTAATGAAACTTGCTATGCAATTTTTTTTTTTGTTGAATTGAAATCTGCTAAGAACGGATCTTGCGGAAATCGACTTGTAAACGGGAATACGAGGCTTATTGATAAAAGGAATTTACCGTTTTTGAACTATTAGATTTAGACTTGAAAGTTGACAAGCATGTTTATTTTGTTGAGTAGATCCACTATAACTGGGTTTTGTGGAAATCCACTTTTTGAGAAGGGGTTACGGGAGAGTAAAAGGTAATTCTACTTCAATTGGAGAAATTATTAGAAATAAATATTTCGAAGTCCTTTTTTTTAAATCAATAAGTGAGAGTTATAAGAAGGTTTTTGAATACAATCGAACGTTTAATGCCAGAATTTAGATATTAATAATTTACACATATATATTTATATATAAATATTCAAAAAACACCTTGAAATACCGTACGAAGCGGGTATATAAAGTAAGTATATATGTACATAAATTTGAAAATTTATACTCATATATTGAACTAAATATGCAATAAATATATACAAATAAAATGTGTTAATAATTCATTTTTACTACTAAAGTTAATGATCTTTTTACTGACTCACGTGCGTTACTAATAAGAAATAAATATTAATAGATATTTGAAAATAGAGAGATTTACAGCTGGAGTAACAATCGTTAAAAAATACTAACTAATGTGTTTAGGTGATTTTATTTGTGTAACGGACTTTTTTATGCATATAAATTAATAAGCATTTTTGTTACATAAATATAACTAAATACTTATGTAAGAACCTCACTCAAAAATTTGGTAAAAAAGTAATAAATAAGAAAATTGGCAAAATTTAAAAAAAAATTTCTCTCTTCTTCAAACTCCTAATTCTATCAAATAAGTTATTATGAAAACAAGTATCCGAAGAAAAATATTAACTTAATAGATCAAATAAATAACTGTAATAAGTATTAGCACTTATGTTATCCTAAGGCAAATAAATCAAGATATCAGAACTTTATCAAATAAGACAAGGTGGTAGAGTATGAAATTATGTTAATAATTAAATTAAATAATTTCCTTTAAAGAAACGATGTTCGACAGGCAGAAACTGATCAGGGCAAATAGTTCTACATACCGTAAAATCCAGCGTAAAACGCGCACTTTGAACACAAAAAATATAATCTAAATTTACGGGTGCGCATTATACGCCTGGTATAAAAATGATAGCTTCAATAATAAAAAGAGATGATCATAAAAAGGATTTGACTTCTACATAGATCGGAATACTGTTTATTGAAAAGAAATGACATACCTAATGAACTTAAAGGGTTGTAGAATTCTAGAAGTATACTATTTTTTCAAAAGTCTGGGATAATACCCCGAATAAATGACTTCAAAACATAAGAACGTTTCACACATACATTTGAGGTTCCTTCGTAAGAAAGGGGATGTGAGTTATACGGAGAATATAATTAAAACCAATTATAATTCCCGGGAATATAAACAATATAAAAATCTTACAATTTCCCGGGATCCCGGGAAGAAACCCTAGGAATGGCTAATAATGCTAAGAGTTTGAACCATAAGTTATGAAAACAGTCATCGAGGAGTAGTATATAATTAGTAAATTTGAAGAGCGGGTCTCCCGATAAGATTATTAAAATACTGGATGTAAATTTGGAACATATCTTCAGACAAAAAAATGCCCCAAAATCAAGATAAATTCGTGTGTTTATAACACATATCTTTCTACCATAATACTCCACAGTTATAAGACTTTTCAGCTTAGCGTATGGAGTTGAAGTATTTTTACTTTAAAATATAGGAGACGATAAAATACGGAACATAGTTTTTGTTGGAAAAAAAATTGATTTGAATTGTAATTCGCAGAAGTGTAATAAAATATATCATTCTATAAACCGGATGATAAAGTTAAAATACAATATGAAGTGTGTAGAATACTTTCCTATTTTAAATTTTTTCCGAGTATAAATTTTAATTCTTTAACAAATGGCCCTAACTGTATATTTAATTTGTTTGGATTTAAATAAGCCACTTACTACCTGATCAGACAAAGAATAATGGGACTTAACTTATTATACCGTTGACCAATTTCACCAAACGAAAAGATATCACCAATTTAAAAAAATATCTCCAAAAGCTGTTATCGCTATTATTCCATTATTTGAGCGTGCATGGGAACGATTTTAACTATTGGCTGTGTATATCGTAACATTTGGCGACGTCTTTTGATTTGACGAAACTGGTCAACGATATAATACGAAAGAACCAGTTGCACAATGTAATTATCCGAAAAAAATATAGTTTAGTGCCTGAAATTTAACTTCTTTATCTTTCCGATGTGGTGAGAAGGTTCAAGTAATGTACCCACAAAAGGTCGAACAATCTTTCTTGCATTATTCATCTTTTGTGATATTTAAAAATCCATCATTTCGTATTCATTAGTTGTATTAGGCTTCATGTTTTCTTTGCAAAAGGTTTTATTTTGTTTTTTTAAATAAATTTTAATCTTAAAACATAATATTAATTTAATTAGAAATTTTCAACTCTCACAGAGTATGCTGCATATTATTATTATTATTATTATTTTGTTCTACACTGCTGGCTACACAAAATGCAATACCAAGAACCAGATACAGTGGCGCACACTGTATATGGGGGTCCGGAACCCCCCTTCCCAAATCCCTGGATTTTTTTCTGATTGATTATAATTCTAAGTATGTAGTACGTAAAATTTAATTAAGTATATTTGCTATTGATGATTAATTTTATTAATTAATGCTAATTATTTATTCAATAATTAGTTTTTTACTGTGTTTTGTTCCCGAAAATAGACAAAATCAAAAGGAGCATGATACAAGAATGGTAAACTTTCGACCCCAGACCCCCCCCCTTGAAAAATTCCTGTGTGCGCTACTGACCAGATATATCACAAAGAAATTTATTTGGCAGATAACATGCTGTACAAAGATCAAACGATTAAATTTACGGCCTCTTGTGACTTACGGAGGATGACAAAATCGCCGCCAGTGGGCGTTACCGCAGCCTCCATTGTTGGTTATAACCGCTGTCACAGGCCTCACCATAGAATAAAAGAGGCTTTGGATGTATTCTTGCGGTACAGAAGTTCATGCGGCTACCACATATTGCAAAAATTGATCTGGTGTAAGAGCGGGTGTAGTATACCGGATCAGTCGTTGTACAAGCATGGACCACACGTTTTCGATTGGCGATAGATCGAGAGAACAAGCAGTCCAAGGAAGCAATTCAATCTGATGGGTAAAGAAGAACTCTTGAACATTGCGTGCCCCGTGTAGCCACGCTTTGTCCTCTTTGAATATGGCTGATGGCAAGTGCTGAATCTATGGGAAGACCACGGGCTCCAGCAAATCAGAGATGTAGCACTGGATGTTCAGTGTACCGGCAATGCGTACTAGAGAGATACGGCAGTGAAATCCAATACCACCCCAAATCATGATACCGGATGCAGTACTAGTACGGCGATGCATAACGAAACAGTTCAGCAGCCTCTCACCACGGTGTCTCCAAACTCTAATCCGACCATCGTGATGTTGCAGGCAGAAGCGAGATTCGCCAGTAAACACAGTGTCGCTCCATTCCGTTACCCATGTCCCCCATTCATCGTACCATTGGCGGTAAAAACGCCTGTGGTTTCCAGTCAAGTTTAAATGAAGCAAAGCAATGGACACCTTGCGGACATTCCACTCTATAGAAAATGGCGTCGAATGGTACAAGTGGACACCAAATAATGCGTAACAGATTCAATCTGTTGTGCTTTGGTTCGTGATGTGGCTACGGGATCCATCACTTCCATGCGCACAATACGCCTATCATCACGGCCAGTGACGCAACAAGGTGGGTGCGATCGGCCCCGTCCGTTGTTTTCTTTTGCATCCAGCGATGACAGATCCGCATCACAGTTGCTTAGTTTCGTCCAACACATTGACCGATTTCTTTGAAGGAGGATCCACAATCCCTATAGGCTACCATTTTGCCTCGGTCGAATTCAGAAACTTGGTCAAAAGGCGCTTCATCGCCGCCAACGCATGATGCAAATTTCACATGTGTGTGTGTGTGTGTGGTCTGCATACTTCTTTCAAGAAGTTGAATTTTGTGTGGCCTGCAGTGTTTATTTAGATTAAAAAATATATGGCCCAGAAATTAAATTAGGAAGAACATTAATGAATTTACTCGGTGAAGGTTTTGAATGAGTGAATGAGTGTTTATTAAAGTCGCATTATAAGGCAACTGGTGATCGATCTCGTAATTTCGAATCTCGGTCAAACGACGAGGATGACACCTGAGCTGGCACCCCTAACTCTCACACCACACCAAAAGAAGAACGTTTAAAGCTCGACAGATTTAACGGCCTTGGCCCCTCTACACAACGGGTCTTTAGTGCCACTAGGGCTCGGACTCACATAACACCCCGGGCACGAGCTCGTGGCTATACTGATCACTAAGCTACCACTAAGTGACACCTGACCACTAATCTATCACTAAGTGACCTCTGACCATTAAGCTACCGCGGTCAGAAATTGAAGATTTCAGTCATGAAGATATTTTCAGAAAATGAAGCTTGTATTTTATGACTTAAGGTATCCGACTACGCTCGGAAACATGATTTTAAAAAAAGCGCATAAATGGATAATTTTCATGATATTTAGTGTCACTTAGATTAGAATAGATGTATAAAATTGTTTCAAGGACATTTTGACAAAAAAAATGTATTTAAATACAATGTTTTGGCAAAAAATTAACTTAGAATAATCTTTTTTCAAAATGTTCTCCTTTTATAAAAATTGCTTCTAAAATAATAATATTTCGCTTATATAAAGTAAAGACTTCTCCAGAAAGTCTGAACTAGGATTTTTGAAAAATTCACATTATTTTCGGAGTTACCACCAATTGAAATAATTATCGGTGTTTTTTTTTCTTAAAATTGATCCCCTCTGTTGTCGTAAAATGTGTGAATAAACCCACTTCTAAGTTAGATATTTCAAAACTTCTAGTTGAGCCTCTGTAGAGAGATCTGAGCTATATACAGACAAAATATTATCATAATAGAAGCATTTTTCACAAACGGAGAATATTTTGAAACTTGGTCCTTTTATGTTCGTTTTTAGTCAAAATATTGTACTTAAATAATTTTTTATTGTAGTACTATTCTTAAAACAATATTATATACATTTTCTAATCTAAGAGATACTGAATATCATAAATATTATTCATTTATGCGCTTTTGCAAAATCATAGTTCCGAACGTAGTCGGATATACCTTAATCATTATTTTCTATAAATTTATTTTATTTTGAATTATCATGCATTTATAATTTTGGAGCCTTGTAAAGCAATATTATTTTTTGTTATTGAACTAATTTAATGAATACTTACTAGCTTGAAAGATTTCAATAAAAATATTTATAATTTTCAAAAAATGTACTAATTTGTTCAATGTAATTAAAGGAGAAAATTTTTATCTGCGCATTAACATTTTATCTTCCGAATTTTTTATTGGTATTTTAAAAGTTACTGCATAAAACAGTGCATCATCTCTATATTTCTCGGTTAAATCACACTTTCGTCTCGATCTAGTGGGTTATTTTCGAAGAGCTAACTGTTGCCAATTAATTGAAATAATGTCAAATTATTTTTTTTAAAAAGTTCGGAAACTCTTTCTCACGGAAAAATTTGCTTCAAAGATTTGATTTTAAATTTCCTTTTCGCATAAAAATCCCACGCCAATTTTTCCTCTTATTTTGCGACTACAATAATTAATTTGCGTCTTCTAGTGACATAGGAAGGAAAACATTTTTCAAACAGCACTTGAACTACTTTCTTCACTTCTATACCTACAATTACTTGCAGGACATTTAAAAAGGTAAAGAATTTCTTAATTAAAGAGAAAATTTGTCTTCTTGGGTTTTCGTCTCATTAATATTAGGAGCTAGACATTTGATTATTTTTCTGTTCGAATTCTTTCTAAGAAATAAGAGCATGAAAAATCCAACATTGTTTCCAAAATTCAATATCTCCACGTCTGCAAAATTTCTGGAAAATTTTCTTCGAAAATTCTCTGTAAAATAAATAAGTAGAGTTTTAGAAAATAATGCAGTGAATGACATAATTAAATAAAAATGCTAAACATAAATTAATTGCTACGTCTTTGAAAAATGCTAGTTTTAATGGATTTAACTTAATGAGGGCTAGAGAAGTTGAAAAGATTTATAAAGAAAATTAATCTACATATTGATTGAGTTATTTTGTTAATAAAACATAGAATATACATCAGAATAAAAACAGAAAACATTTGCATCATGCTATAAAGATATGTTTCCTTTTGATATTTTAGTCAGAAAACAAATTATTTCTTAAATGTTCATCAACATTTTGTTCTTTTTAAAATATTAAATGACTGTGTGTGAAAGGAGCATGTTATTATGGGAAATTTGTAATTATATATATATACTATAAAGCCCAGTGGGTGAGTAGTTAGTGTGTCACGCTTCCACACCACAAGTCCGAGGTTTAAACCTAGGGCTGGGCAAGGTTGATTCAGCCTTTCATCCCTTCAATGGGTCGATAAAATGAGTAGGGGGTGATGATAAAATGAGCTTGGGAACTTAACACTGGGGGTTTTGTGGGGGAACTTAACAGCTCTCATGCACCTCAGGGCCCAAAGTCGCGTATACTGAGTTGGGCACAGTAGGCCTTGTCCCTCATGGGATGTCACACCACTGTGTTCAGTTTATGTATACTATTTCTATATATATATATATTTATAATATATATATATATATATATATATATATATATATATATATATAGTTATATTTGTAGTTCTAATTGTAATACATATGAAAGTATAGTTCGACTTACTCACTTTTATCACAAGATCTCTATAAAAAGTACATTTGATCCAAAGACTGGAAATTTAGTAATCATGTTGTGATGACCCCCTGGGTCACACCTTGAACACCAAGATTAATTTGAGGCAAAGAACCACCAAAAGCCATTTTGAATAATAATATTATTTATTTATTTCCTCAAAAATCTCTGATAACAAATAATATAATAATGTTACGTCTTCTAAAGGGATTTGCCTTTATATTAAATTAAATTACTAAGAATACAATTAATTACTAATCTAGCTCAACTCAAGTAAGGTTTACCGAAATAGGAGATCCGAAAAACACACGTATTCGAATTCTTAATTGTCATTAACTATAACTAAGTATCTCAAACTGACGCTTACTTTAAGCGTACGTGAATTATATTTACCGCTGGCTTATATCAGCTTTTTGGTGCGTCTAGCATCACGACGTCTTCACGAATCTAATCTCTTTGAATCTTCTAGTTTTGCTTTTTTAACGTTGTTGGCTCCATAGCCTACCATCATCTCTCTTGCTATTTCGCAATCCTCGACTTAAATACCTTATCTAATTTAAATATCCAAAACTTCTTTTTGGAGTTGATTGGAAATATATATAAACGCGAATTTATATTCCCCAGAAAGACGCCTAAGAAGATTAGTGGAAAAGTTCCGTACAGATTCGTCAGAATGTAACTCTTGTTGATTAGAGATTCACTAAGAACGGTTTTATGAAAATCGAATCCAAGGGGGTTTCGAGGGGTTAAGGGGGAGTTATAGGTAAAATGTTTCGTTTTTGAACGATTAACTCTTTATCTACCGCAATATGATTTACTGCAGTTTTTCTCGTGCAATATTTTTTTTTTGGATCACTACATTGAAAATTAAGGGATATACATAAACAAAATACTCAAATTTTGGGAAATTTAATCCATTAGAGCTAATTAAATAATTAAAGATATTCCACTGTAAAATTAATTATATACACTGTTCACTTAAAATAGTCAAATCGTTTTCTAAGGTCTTCGTAAACATAAAAAAAAAATAAGACACTTAAATTTTGACATTAACTATTTTTTCGGGACAAAATTGATAAAATTTGCAATTCGTTGAAAACGCCGTCAGCAGAAAACGCAATTTATGCAATAAAACTATTCGCCTTCCCCGCTAAAATACTTATCATAGAACCTGTGCTGCCATATATTTTAGAAGAGTGGATTTCAAAAAATATTCCTGCTAAGCATTGTCTGAATATTCGTAAAAATGGTTATTCTATGTAATTTTAAAGTGAGTGGTACTTATAAGTACCGTCGGTAGATAAAGGATTAAAGCTACTGATTTGAAATTGAGTAAGCATATTTCTTTTGATGATCAGAAATTCGCAAAGAACGGGTTTTGCGGGAATCGACTCTGTGTGTTAGGTAAGCGTAAAAGATAAACATATCGCTCAGGTGATAAAACTATGTGCAGGATGACTAAAGGCACTCTACTTACGTAAAAAAATAGCACTCCACACTGTAAGAGATAACGGCTATATGCTGTGAAACAAAGTCCAGGATCCTATCCCACCAGAATCTAATGGTTATGTGCTTTTACGACTTTTTACAAAAGAATATTATGCTCACACTCTCACATTCAAAAACATCATGAAACAGGGGGAGGGTAACGGTTAGTAAACATATAAATAAGTATACACGCATAAATTCCAAAATTCATACTCCCCTTATATGTTGAGCTAAAAAATACAAATTAAATGTGTTAACTATTCATTTTTAAAGTATGATTTGGGAGGAAACATACGCACACACCTAAGTATTCTATGTTTTTATGACTCAATCTAGCTGATTGTTAGACATGGAAAAATATTACAACTAAAGAAAATAACTTTCCTGTGAAAATAATTAGAACTAATTATTATGAATGATTCCGGAATAACAAGAAACTTGATTGATAACAAATAAAAATAAAATTAAGTAAGAAAATTATTTTTAAAAAAAACTTGTTTGTAAAATCTGAATGTAAAATTAAAGAAGTTTGTCTTTGAAACATATCTATTTTTAGTAGAATTTTAATTCTGAAAGAAAAAAAAATAAAAGAATGCAGAAACATTTCAAGTTTTATTTATATGTTTTACAGATATTCTATATGTCAACACCTGATTCTACGACATACATCAATGCTATAGTCCAGTTCCGACCTCACTCTAGTCAAAATAATACTATCAACGTTATTGACAGCCCGTGTTACCTTTTAATGGCAGTTCTACTCCATCACGTGACGAAGGCAGATATGACATCTAAATGTTTTTGTGTCACCGAAATCAAATCTTATTAATTACATATATATTTTATTCAGACATGGGAGCTATATATTCTTTTCTTTTTTTGAAAAAAAGTATTCTTTGACATTTATTTCAAAAAAATATTTTGAAAATTACTTTGCTTGTAAAAATTGCACACAAGGCTAATTTCATTCACTTTCTGGGGAAAAAAATGTTGATGATGAATGATTTTTTATTTATTAAAAAATCGTCACAGACACACACACAAAAGAAAAACACTCTTTCTGAAGTTCTTTTTCATCATGTTCGTAGAAAATCGATAAAATAAAACAAGACAACACAGGAAAAAAAAAAGCCATCTCTTTTGGAAATTATACTCTTCCCCCTACTTCTGGTAAATAACATTATTTTTTTATGGGATTCCTGATGGATTGTTATGGAAATGTCCGATGCTCATTAGGTCACTTGATCTTCCGAATACCTTCTGATTAAACTCTAAAAAGAAAGGGATTCTGCTTTTTCTCATGGAGATGTATTTATAGAGCCAACAAAATATTTTGTTATTTGAGGGGAAAATTGGTTCAGAAAAAAATAATTAAATGCTAAAAATGATTTATAAATTTTCCTTCTGTCCAGACTTTTTTTTTTTTTTAGAGTTGAATATGTTTCCGGACTTGCTAAAAATGTCACATAAATTCGCCAGTTAACTTTCGAAATTCTAGTCATGCCTTCTAGTCATTGTCGTTTTCTTTCCGTTACCATTTATTATCTTTCCGTCTATGATGCCACAGTTTTTTCTACAAAAGAAATAAATAAATTAAACTCCTTTTAAAAAAGGAAGATAATTTTAGTATTAAAAAACTTAGGTTATAACCGTTCCTGCCATAATTGTTTTTTCTTTTAAAAATTTCAATTTAAAACTTATGTGCATGTTTTATGTGTTTATGTGTGAGTACTTTATGTTTTTATTTATTTTTTTAATTTCTGTGGTTTTCGTAAAAATTATGCTTTGAAAAAAAGGCAACTGTCTAAAATATTTTTTTTGAATAACTGCTTGATTTTTTTTAATATTTGCACGTTTGAGGAAAAAAAATATTAACTTTTAATAATTTTTTTCTTTTTTCTTCCCCATCTATTTGAAGAGTGAATGTTTATTCCACCAATAATTTTATTCCACTAATATATGACCTGATGATATATCCATTAATGCAATGATTCTCAATCTTTTTTTCTTTTCTTTCGCAGTACACTTTTAACAATTTCAAAATTTGGCGGCATGCTAACAAAATAAATTCAAAAGAATTTTACTTATATGTATATAATACATTCTTCTATCTATCCATGAAAGAATTACTTAAATATACCACGAATACCCTTAATTTATTTCTATAGAATGGCTGAATGATTTGGTTCAAGATTTTATTTATTTTTTCTCTCTCTCTCAGAGTATAATTAATAATTCCAAAAAAATTTCGCTGCACACTTCAAAAATTTGGTGGCGCACAAAAGTTCCGCGGCACCGTGGTTGAGAATCACTGCATTAATGTATAAAGAGCTCGATTTATAATATTAGTCCCTTTATCTGAGGGATTATAGAATAAAAAAATCTAAATGTTATATATGCAACATTTTGTCGCAGAGACTGTTCTGAAGAGAATTTTATTTTTATTCTGGTTACTTAAAGAAATTGCCTTGGTCATTTTAAAAACAGAGTTTGTTGAAATCAATATATCCAATTTTTTAAATTTGCAGACGACCCCACCTTTGTGCCGAACTCAATTCATAAGGCAACAATAAAAAGTGGACCCCTATCTTGCGAAGTCTAAATGCGGGCTCTGTGTTATGAGTCCTGTTTGCTCTTACAGTCATCCCGGTTCCTGGACATTCAGCCTGACGTATAGCTCTGGGACGATGTTCTCTTTCAGATAGCGATTCCACCCCTCGCTATAGCCTACACATTATATAAAATACTCCCTGCTCCCCATTCAGTTTGAAAACAAAACGGCCGGGCTGGCCGTCGGGTTGTCTTGTCATAGGCTGTGAGCAAAGTCAACAAGGGGTAAACCTTAATCCTGTCCGTCACAGAAGCCGTGGTTTTGTGTGATAGAATGCCAGAAAAGAGTGCGGATAGGTTTTATTGACAGAAGTAGTTTTAGCGTAAGGATTCCGCCGCTGAGGTTCTGAAGGAAAAACCAAATGGGGAAGGATGTCAAAGGATTTGGAAAAATAGAGATTTTTGGTGGGAGAGTAAATAAAAATATCATATGAATATGTTGTTTTATTGTTACCTTGCTCCATGTTTTGAATTTTTTATTCTTCAGAAATTTTAATATGTATTGTCTTTTGTGAAATACTTGTACGATACCTTTGTTTTGGTTAGTAAAATAACACATTTTTGTACATATCGTCGGCCTAATTATCAGAATGCGTAACTCCTTCTGGGGTGCTAATTTGATATAGGAGTGCTACACGCAGTGACGTAACATACACATCCGCTTCGTGGGGGAGCCCAGGGTTCTAGGGGGCCCGAAGTGGGACTGCCGCCAAGTACCTAACCCTTTTTAAAATTAATCTTTGGGGGCCTAAAACTTGACTTTGCAGGGGGCAAATGTTCTCCCTTAGACCACTGGTCAATTTGTTCTTCATGTTTCTCAAGATGGGTGATAACATTACAATAGATACCTTGATATTTTTCTCGCGTGGTAATGCGGTTGTCATGGGGATAACGTATATTAGAGTTAATTTTTATGGGTTTTCCGCGGTAACCATATTAAGGTATCCCACTACCCTAAAACCATGATTTTTTTCAAAAATTGGCAATTTTTTTTGACTTTATTTTATAGACCATTTTATTAACTTAATAACAATACCAAGTACTTTATTTTCCCTCCACTAGAACAAAAACTACAAGCGTTTTAGTAAAAGCAAATGCCATAACTTTACACAAGATGTCAAACTTTAAAATGCGTTTTACTCGAAATGTGTTTTTTTCGAAAAACTCAAACGGGGAATCGCGATTGCTCAAAAAGTTTTGAAAATAATTAGCTGAAATTTTTTGCTTATGTTCTGCATAACGGTAGAAGTGTTTTAATCTTCAGATTTATCAATAACTGTATTATTTCAAAATTTGCAGTTCTTTATGTGAATATAGCCAATGTTTTTTTTAAGCAATTTCGAATAATGACTTAGATAAAGTGCTCTAGTTTTTGTAAAAATTAAAATATCTCTTATCGTGAAGGTCACTTCAAACAGGAATAACAAAGTAACACATCAAAATTGAAAAATTGAGAGTTTGTTCATAAAATCTTTGTACAGAGCGGGCCCCGTTTATGTAATTCTTCGTACATTTTTACTAGTTTTTTCCCATTTTAATAATAATTTTTTTTTCTTTTACCACTTTTAGGATTTTTTTCTTAAAATATGCTAAATAAATATAAAAATCACAAAAAGATCTCCATATCTCCTTTTTTTTCAAAAAAAAATTGTCGCAAGTAGTCGGATACCTTAACCCTATATTATATATGAATATTATTTTATATAATAATTATTATATATAATAATTATTATATATAATAATTATTATTATATAAAAATTATATGTATATTATCATACATCATAATTACTATTAAATTGTATTATAGGATAATACTAATATACTACACAAGAATATTATTATATATAGTTTATATATATTATATTTTTTATATTTATATTCATTAATAATTGATACTGGATATCTTTAATCTATCCCGATATTTTTAATTTGAAATATATTTCCAAACAGTTCTTTAGAATTATTTTCATGACGATTTGTTATCGCTAGGCCGCCATCTTGGATTCCATGTTACTCGACAACAACCGCTGCTTGGAGCGATTAAGGAATAGCGCCAATATTTTTGTATCCATGAACAAATGACATTTTCCGAGCCCTTTCTGTATTATAAATAATATAAATTTCAATCAGTTCTTAGATTGCTGGAATAAAACCTATACATATATATATATAGAGAGAGAGAGTTAATAGGTTGTAAGTTTGTCGTGCCACATTTGGCACGTGGTACAATTCTCAGTGACACTCGGCGTTACTCTACAAATTTGTCAATTTTTGAATGGATGGAAATTGATAATTTTAAAATGAAATTTTAGAACTACCGTCTTCAGAATTATAGAAAGCAACGATTGCGGAATTACGAAACAATCAGATGGATAACTCTAACAATTAATCAATAGCTATTTAAAATTATTGGATGTCATCGCTGAAGAGATTTAATTGAAGAAAATTGCATGTGCTCTGTTTTCTGTTTTTGGTTCTACATATCTACTATGTGGACAAATCTTTCTCTCACGGGAAAAATATTTTGAGTCCACAAAGAAGTTGTTTAATTATCGAATGTTCAGAATCGTATCACAAATAGAAAGTCACAAATTATACCCCTGATATTGGAAAATAAGATCTTTATCTTAATGAATATCTTTAAAAGACGCAAAATTAATATTAAATAAAACTTTAAATCTATATTCTTGACCATTACTTCCTAACTCTGCATGCCTTATCGGAGGAATCGAATTACTTCAAATATTTCCGACAGTGTGGCTCCTTGAATCATACTGGTAGATTGGTTTGTCACGCCATAAATACAAACTTACCGACCTCAGCTCTTATACTGAGTCTTTGGGGGGGGGGCATGGTAGCCTAGTCTTTATGGCGGCGGACTCGTGACCGACGTGTCAGAAGCTCGAGCCTAATGCCGCTGAAGACCCGCCGTTAAATCTGTTGAGGCTCAATGTCCTTCGTTGGTGTGGTAGTTTTGAGAAAGGGTGCCAGCTCGTGTGTCATTCTCGTCATTTGACCGAGGTTCAAAATTACGAGGTCCATTGCCAATAGTTATCATATTACTTAAATAAAATTCACTCATTATACTAAGTCTTCATACAATCCTTAGCAATGGCCGCTAACCTTTAGAACTTTATGGACCACTAAATGTACAATTTCATATTTGGCCGATCACTGATATAAATTTAGAAAAAAGTTTATGCATTTATACATTAATCAGAAAACTTTTACTTTATTAATGCGAAATGCACCCATTAAAAGTGGAAAAGTTACAGACAGAGACGTCTTAAGACATGGGTCAACTAGGCCCGGGCCCAGGGCCTCGGCCTTAATTGGAACCTCGTCTCGTTCTAAGCCCAACCTTAATAAGATCATAATTCGAATAATTTCAAAGGTCAAATGTTATTTCTGGTTGTAATCTCCGAAAAACTGGGAAATTCGGACGATATGTCAATTGGCTACATGTGTTGATCGTCGTCCTTGCACAGGCCTAGAACTACCACCGCACACCATCATTACTCAAGGCCCGGTTTGTACGATTTTAAGTCAAGTACATTTATTTGTTTCGGGTTATTGTTTGTACGAGTGTGCTATGTACTGTCTACTTTTAAGAGTCATAGATAGGGCCTACATATGTGTAGAGGCCCAATGCCTACTTTTGCGAAGGGGCCCAGGGCCTCAAAGAGTCTTAAGGCGTCCATAGTTGCAGAGTAGTTTTTTTAAAAAAATGAAAAATGCAAATTTATTTAAGTATTACACATTTTTAGAGTGATGTTTGTTCCTCTTTGTTTAAAATCAGTATGTGGATTTTTGGTTCCACTGACGTCACAGAAAGACAGAGAGCCGCGTGCACATCAAGCTGAGACTGACTTTAATTGCTGTTATAGATGAAAAAATATCTTGTTATACAAATGTAGTGTTTAAAACTGAATTAAAACTTCCATTGCATTTTCACTCAGTAATGGATATTCATTTTTTATGGAGCCAAAAATATGCTTGATAAAAATGACTGGAATTTAGTGAATTTACTATGGTTGCCAACACTCGCTTTCAAATGTCGCTAAAAAGTAGCTAAAAAGTCGTTGAAGTCAGAAAGATTTTCATGAAAAGTAGTTGCTAGGATTTTTAAAAAAAGTATAACCTGTTTGTTATTCGTCACTTTTAAAACTGAATCTTCATGAAAATATAAATAATAACTCGACCTCTCTGCGGATAAAGGCAAGTTTGTGACCGCTGATTTTTAGAATAACAGTTAGCTCCTGAAAATGGCGAAAGAATTATTTTTTGTAATAATTTAACGAACGTTGATTACAGTAATTTTGTTCTCCATTTGTCCTGACCTTATGCTCAGAAATCCAAGCTTTTCCTAGAATATACTTAATTTTCATCAAAAATTATAAACATTTTTGCGCAATTCCTTTCAAATGACGTAATACCTTTACATTTCCTATTAACATTACGCAATATAATGAGAATATACCGGGCATAAATAAACTATAAATTGCTATTAAAACAAGTATCTACATTTTTATATTTCATAAGTACCTTTTCTTTGAATGTGATTTCGTGTTTACAGAACTCAGACAAGTGTAAAAATAAGAGGCGTTTTTGATAATCGTAAGACATTTTAAATTAACAGTTTGGAAAGACTACGTTGTAATGCCGAATAGCCTTGGAAAAATCACCCATGTCATACTGGACACGTTCGTGGACATACATTTATGTTCTCGAACGCATAGAAGTGAATCATAATTATTCAAAGTGTAATTTTTTTTCTTTCGAATGGCACTGCAGATTAGTAATTACCATTACAGATCCAGTAAATTTTCCGGGAGCTGGTATCACTTTTTAGTGTGGTTTTAGTGTGGCACCAGTTTTCTCCCCCAGAGGGAGGTACGCCCTGACGATGCGAAAAATACCAGTTACCACAATGTAACTCCAATAAATTTTGACGCCCAGTTTTCTCCCAGAGGGAGGATCAAATTTAATATACACTCTTGTCAGTTCTGACGATGCGAAATCGTACTAGAAATTTAATGTTGCCGAAAGCACTCAAGACAAATATGCACGGTAGGCATCTTTAACATGCCACATAATCATACGATATGGACGCTGTCGAATTTTTTCATCATGAATATCCCCGACTTGGGCCGGGGTCGAACCCACAAATTAGGTTGCTTTTAACAACACCTCCCACAGTTTCTAACCAGGGGTGGCCTTAAGGCTGGACAAACCGGATCCACTGTTGCCAACACCGAAGCAACTACCTCGCCCGACCGCCCGGGGCGGCAAATTTTAAGGGTACGGCCCAGAGGGCAGTTGATCAAATTTAATATATATATATATATATATATATATTTATATATATATATATATATATATATATATATATATATATATATATATATTATATATATATATTATTATATATATATTATATATATATATATATTATATATATATATTATTATATATATATATATATATATATATATATTATTATATGTATATATATATATATATATATATATATATATATATATATATTTGCTATAAAAAATTGGTATATTTTCTTAAATATTATTGAGTGTGTATTTGGTATTTCATTTAACGTATCTTATTTCTTTATTTTGTGATCTGTATGTTTAATGTCAACTTTCTTTTATGTTGAAGGGCTCGATATGTTAAATCATGAAATTTTTGATATGCTTACATATTTTTTACTTGTAACTTTTTTTCCATCCATGAGTGGGAGCACAAAGGACATTCCTTTCACCCATAAGATGTCCGATGTCAGCTATTCAAAAGGAGTCAGGGGTAATAAGAGTTTTTGGTAGATAGAAAGCCCCAGATGTTTGATTTTAGTCTTGAGTGTATTTACTATAGGTTAAAATAAACGCTTGTGTAAACACCCATCATCAATAGACTCTCTTTCCAAGAAATTGGTCTGCTAAAATGGGATATTTCTTCCATTACATTTTACTCGTTTGAAATAATAACAGTTAATTATGTCCTTAATTTTGAATTATTTTGTATTTCTTAAAACTTTATATGTATAAAATGTTTTACTTTGGAGAGAGGGGCGGCATTTTCCGTTTTTGTCCGGGGTGGTAAAATTGCTAGAGCCGGCCTTGTTCTAACCAACTATGCAACCCAGCCGACATTCAAAATGAAAAAAGAAATGGAGAGAGAGAAAGAGAGGCCTCGAATTATTTCTATTTTTATTTTATTTATAATTTTTGAAGTGATAACTTCTATTGACGCGTTTTGCTAGAGAGTGAACTTGACTGAACGTCACGCTCGGGAATTAATGCTCATTTGGCTTTTTTCGCCTTCAGTCGGAGATACACACCTCTAAAAAGGAAAGGAGGGACGTTTCCTCCCGCCAATCTTCAATGCTCTTTGTTTGCCCCCCACCCCCACCAATACGCAGCAAAAGTAAAGTTCCTAGCTTTGATCTAAGTGGGCTCCCCCCACGCAACCTCTTTATACTAAAATGAACGCGGGATTTATTCTAATCCTAGTTGAAGCATGAAAATGAAACACAATATTTTTAAAAAACAGGCTTAGAGAGAAAGAGAAATCTTACACTAAAACATAAAATGTAGAAAAAGGACAAATTTTTATAGAACTAAGTAAACAGCATAATTATTATTAGCAATATTGTAGTGATGGTAAGAATAAAAATCTTATTTTCTTAAGCGTATCGGAATAACATTGAACAAATAGTTCTATTAATCACATTATTTAAATATACTTTGATTCTAAAGAAAAAAAAATTAAAACATTTTAAAATTTAAAGTAACAAAATTAAGTATACAGGTATTAAGAAAAAGTTACATTAAATAATTTAAATACAAGAAAACAAAATTAAATACAAGAAACAAACAATAATTAAGAAGACTTTCCTTGCAGCAGCACCGGATATATTTGTACAAAACTGTCATACAATGACAAAAGACATAGAATAAGCCAGAGATTATGTTATATAAATTTTCTGATTAACTCCCTTTTTTTAAAGGTTTTGACCTAGATTCCTCTCTTCCAAATCTACTACCTGTCTTATTATCCATTTGATAAATTAATTCATGGATGGAATTGAATATTATTAAATTACAACCAAAATTTACAAAGCCGGATCAGGTCTTCTGAACAAATTGTTATGATTTTAAGTAGGAATTTTAAAGTAGATTTTTCAAAAGATAAATCAAAATTTTTAGTTGATTTTTTAAAATCAAAATTCAATTTAATTATGTCAAATGATCCAAATGAAGCACGAGGAATTACGGAACAACGCTTGAAGGAGATTTTTTTTTATAGATATTTAAATAAAATTTTGAATCTAAGAATACAATTAATTCCCAAATATCATTGTATATTTCGCACAAAAATATTACTTTACCAGTACAGACATATGAATAAATAATTTTATAGGACAATACTAATATATATCCTCTTGTTTTTTATTCACTTAACTCTGAAATAACATTACAAAATTTGAAGTTATCACTTCTATCGTGTGGTCATAAACACACACTTTTTTTATCTTATTTTTTTCTAGAATGTGTTTAGTTACATATTCTAACAGCACATAATGAAGAACACCGAGGAATCTAAAACAAAGTCTAACTGGGAGAAAGAAAACTAAATCGAAAGACTGCTATTTAGATTAGAACAAAAGGAAAATAAACACAATTAAAGTCTGTAGTTATTAATTTGAGTTTATTTAAATTGATCTGTGTTTAGAAATTTCGAAATATTTTGTATAATGTAATACATATTTTTGTCTATTTTATTTTATTATTTATTTATTTTTATTACTGATAACTATACAATTCCGATAGTCGAGATTCAAATGACTAATCTCAACATATTCTTTTATAAAAGTGCAGACCGTGAAAAGCAAATGTTACAGATATTTCATTGATGATAATAATTAAATTGAAACAAGAAAGAAAATTTATTTAAAAATTAATCACTCCATATTTTTAATAATGTGAATCTAAAGAGAATAAGAACATTTCAGTTTTAGAGAACACTAGCTTCTTTTTTTTTTACTAGACAAGAAATAATGTCAATTCGTATGATGACATAAAATCGTGTAAATTTAATTATAAATCCTTGGTAAGTATTTTCTATTATTTTTTCTAAACATTATTTGATTTTAAAAGGAAAATTTTGATATTTTGTGAATGTTAAACTGTTTTCAATTCCTATTTTGCCCATTGGGAAGAAAACTATTTGTTTTTTTCTTTTCCTTTTTTTATACTTTTGATTCCAAACACATTTGTGTGATTGGGATTACATTTCAGTGACTTGGAACCCAGTTACGAGTACTATTTTTAACTTTAAAATTTTTTAAAAATTTGTTTCAATTTGGCAAATTATTTTTCATTTAATTTACAGATCTATAGTAATGGGAAATTTTTAGTCCATTATCTACTACTTGTTCAAAAATAAAAAAGCAATATCGTGAACGTATTAATATAACAGTAAAATATTCGTTTCTTTTCGTTACGTATCGCTAGATGGCACTATGAATTTTAAGATTATTTTTGGAGATAAATACGATACAAAGGAGAAAAAAATTACCTCTGCCCGATTTAAATAAGAGATATCTTTGGCTGAGCAATATATGATATCAAAAAATTTTTTAGTTAAATATCATATTAAATTTTTGTTTTTTGTTTCTTATCTAAACTCAGATGTATTTGACTGATCACCTTATACTCGAACATATTTTTTCTAGCTTCGTTACCAGATGGCGCTAACTACTGTTATTAAATATGTCTCTCTCCATGTTTATTTAATTTTTGTTCCTTTCGTTTTCTCAAGCATTAAATATATTCAATACACGTATTTTTAATAATACTATTCACTACCGTCATCAAATCATATGGAAATATGAATTCCGTTTTGAATATATGCGCGAAATTTCAAGCTTTCATTAAAATTTACATCACATGTATAATTATTCTTTTTGTTTATTAAACTGCAATTGTTACATTATATTGATTATAATGTTTTTTATTCATTGTGGCTAACGTTTTTAAATGCTAACCAGATTAAATTTAAAAAATATACGTGGCTCTAAAATTTATTGTTATTTGCATACTCAATACACTCTGGGTACAATAATTAGTTTGAGAGTACAAATAAATAAATAAGAAATTATTTACTTATAAGCATGAAAGAGGAATACAGGAACTTATTCAACAAATACAAGGACTTGATATGACATATTCAATGAAGACTGTTTGTTATTATTATTATTTTGTGTGAAAAGGTTTTCTCGTTTTTAAAATCTGTTTAAAAATTAAAAATCTAAATATAATTTTTAAATTATTGAACATTCTGCGGAGATTAACATTTAAAATATACAGCCATTAATGTCAGGATTGTCATCGAATGCTATATTTTACGTAACCACAGAACTATAGTTGCAGCTTTGAATATTTTACTTCATTAGACAATTTTATGCAACGATCGAAATTCAGGCACATATATATTGAGGTAAAATTTCGAATGTATTGCGTTTAAAAGTATATATAGCAGCGGTTCTTAAACACTTTAAATTGCCGCCCCCTCTCCCTTTATGTATCAGTGTGACATCGTGGTCTCCCAAGATTTTGAACATCCCTCCTCGACTTATATTCTTGGTCAAAATATAAGTTCTAGAGAGTTTTTCATTGGGGGCTATTTAGCAATCTAGTTTAGTGTGGCACATCTTTCAATTTTTCCACTTGACCTTTCAGAGAATGTAAAAGAGGGAAATTTCAACGTTACATGTGAGACTCCGAAGATTTCCTAGAGAGGTGCTGCGAACCCCCAGGAGTCCTTAGACCACAGTTTAAGAACCACTGGTGTACATTGTTTCTCTGAACATATTACATGCATTAACTCATACGACGACGAGGCGAAGTTCAATCAGCGTTTTTTAGTAAACTATTTGTATTAATACAAATTGATTACAGTTTTTTAGTGAAGGGGTTTATTTTAGATATCCTACGCCCAAACCACACACAGATATGTGTAAAGTATTATTAAAAAATTCAAAATCTATCAAAATGCTATTGAGTATCTATAGGGAGAGCTAAGTGATTGGAAACGTCACACTATTCAGTTACACGAGGGCTTTTGGTGACAGAACTCGTAATTCTGAGCCATGGTCAAGTAACGAGGATAATATCTGATCAGGTGCCCCTTCTAACTTCTACACCACAGGAGAGGGGTGCCAGCTCAAGTGTCGTCCACGTCACTTGACCATGGTGCAAAATTACGTGGTACGTCGCCAAAAGCTCTCGTGTAGCTGAACAGTGCGATGTTAATATTCAATCAATCAACCTAACTTCTACACCAACGGGAGGACGTTTGAGGTTCAACATACACTGCTGGACAATTGCTAAGGACGGATAACACTATCATCCATAGAAACCACAAAATGAAAGGAAGCAAAATGCGGAAAATTAGAATAAGTGCGGGATATTAGTAAGAAGAAGTATGAGTATGCAAAATTTTTTTCCACGTCTGTTCCTCACGTGATAGCGTTCATAAGAGCTTTAAAGGTTTTGACGCGTGTGGACAGTTGTTGTTTCAAGTCAAAGTTTTACAGGAAAGATTTAATAGACGAACTTAAAATTTTTGGCATGTCTTCCCGACATCACATAGATGATTTTATGCGTGGCGAATTATTGGAAAGATCGAAGAAGGGCGAAAAATAACAGATGTTGCCAGGGAGTTCGACATCGCTCACAGCGTTGTTTCACGGCTGTGGAAGTCATTTAAAACTACTGGAATGTGTAGTAGACGGCACGGGGGAGGTCGTGTTAGAAGTACGACGCCTGCAGAAGACAGATATATCGTCCTATCAGCAAAAAGGAACAGGCGCACCACAGATCAGCAGGTGGCAAATCAGTTTCTTGTTGCCTCAGGAAAGCAGATCTCCCGAAAAACTGTTGCCAGACGTTTGAGGGGAGGAGGACTATACGCACACAGACCTGTTGTGTGTGTCCCATTGACCAGACAGCACCGTACTGCCCGTTTGCAATGGTGTCGTGAGCGCCACAATTGGACTGAACAGAACTGGGCATGCGTACTATTCTCAGATGAGAGTAGGTTCAGTCTGTCATCGGATTGTAGACGCCAACTGATCTGGCGCGAGAGTGGTACTGCTTATCGTCCAGAAAATATCCAGGAAAAGGACCGATATCCGACATGCAGTATCATGGTGTGGGCCGGCATCATGATCAATGGCCGCACGCGCCTACATGTGGTTGCGAATGGGACTATGACGGGCCAACGATACATTGATGAAGTTCTACTTCCTCATGTTTGTCTTTTCCGTGGTGCTGTCGGTGATAAATTTGTTTTTATGGACGACAACGCAACATGTCATCGAACACTCGCTGTTCAGGATTGTCTAGACAGCGAGGGTATTCAACGTCTCGTATGGCCAGCGCGTTCTCCAGATCTAAACCCCATTGAAAATGTGTGGGATGCTTTAGGGAGGCAAGTTGCTGGTCGAAACTATCCTCCGACAAACAAGAACACCCTCATCCGTGCACTCACAGAGGAATGGGATAAATTGCCTCAACAGCAGCTGGATAATATCGTGCAAAGTATGGTACGACGTGTGGAATGTTGCATCACACTCCACGGTGGACATATCCCGTATTGATACCTTTCTTTAAAGTGCCTGCTGACTTTTAGATGCATTGTTCCATTTCTCCGTACGCAGATCAAATGAACATTTTTTTTTCTTTCAGATGTTTCACAGCTTTTGTACTTTCCAGAACAATAAATATTCTTTATTCTAATGTCTGAACAGTGTGGCAACTATATTTCATCCTACTAGGCCTCATGTCTCGCTTAATATTATGCTACATAGCAATTTGTGATCCGTCCTTAGCAATTGTCCAGCAGTGTATATTTAGCGAGAATCTGCCCCGCTCTCCACGGCGAGTCTTCAGCGGAACTAGATTCGAAATCATGAAAACCGGGCCACGAGTTCATTACTTTGACCACTAGGCTACCACAGGCACGGACTATCTGTAGGAAGTATGTTTTTTTTAGAATTCGAAAGTCTCAAAATACATTTAAACCTGATTCTCAGTACAAATTCCATCTTGGAATTATTCTTCGAGATGTAGAAGATTTGTTCCATTTATTGAGGGATTATTCTATTTTATTTGTATTTCTTTTCAAAAGCATAAGGTAGATCCTTGAATCTTGTTCTATTCAGAGAGTTCATGTTTCTAATTTCATTCTAGAGTTCGTATCATTCTTTTAAAATTGTATTATTTAAAACAACTGTGTGATAAAAGAAGGCTTTTAAGTATATTTTTAAAGAAATGATCATGTGAACTAAATTATATTAATTTATCAGAATTCATTCATCGGGTTATGAGTCATTAAGTTCATATTTGGATGATTTTATAAACGATGTTATAAAAACATGAACGATGATTAAAAAACACACTTGACAGTTATTTCTTACCCAATCGTATTATTCCAATTACACATTCACACGCATGCATAATTTTACATTGCCGTGTTTTGAATTTTTTTTTATTTAGTCTTTTCCTTCCAAAAATATTTTCTTATTGATTTTTTTGGTTTAAAGTATCTTTAGATAATTTTTATTTGATTTTATTCATTTACTAATTTTTCATTTTAAGCCTTGCTCTTCTGTATCAGCTCTCGATTGGGGCGAAAAGATCGCATTAAATTGTGCTATTAATTGTCTTAAAACTACAACATTATTTATATATTTAATATTTTCTGGATAATGTAAATATATTTTGTGATTTATTTTCCTTGGTATTTTTACTTCATATATATATTTAGCAATGGAATATATAACTTAGCTTTCGTATATTTAGTATTACTCTTATAATATTATTATCTTTAGCATTAATGAAAAGGCTTATTTTTTCTACCGCTCAGTAGTATAGGCAAATTACAGGTAAAGGTTGGTTTGTCTGAAAATGAAGTATAAACCCCTGTAATATATATATTAGTCCTAAGGCTAGGAGTTTGCTATTGTACTTACTGTGACTATCTTATTTTTGACCAATACTGTCTTGTTATACTTCTACTTCTGCTTTTTTTTCTTTAGATTTCGAGCAATTTAGTATATTATGTATATGTGTGTATGAGTATGGGGTGTACATTTCATCTACTCGTTATTGGGTAAAAAAAAAAATATTTGGTTATGTTGTTGTTTCTAATCCCAGATTATCCACCAATGCTAGACAATCTCCATGAATCCAAAAAATTCAAAAAACAGAAGAGAACCTCGTCTTTTTTAAAATCCAAACAAGTCGAGATGTGGGCAGGAGACACCAGCTCGGAATAACACCAGTGGTACTCTAGAAATATCTTCTTAGCCTGATGAAAAGTGAATTTTTTTTATATAACTGCCCACAAAGCGGGAGAAGGAAGTCTTGGTATTTTCAAGGTATAATCCTGAATGAACTTCTTGGATTTCTTCCGAAGTACCAAGGAAGACTAGGAGTTCTTCCAAGCTGATTGAGTTCAATCTTCTCAAGGGAGAATAATTTGCTGAACGTAAAAGACTCAGTAGGACTCATTCCCTCCTCAGAAGCAGTTCTGGCTAAGAAATCGGCTTTCTCATTACCAGCAATCTCCACGTGGGATGGGTCTCACGGAAAATGTACACGATGGTTAGAAGAAATCCAACCAAGAAGAATATCAAGGCAAATCTGGTCCCCTATAGATGTCCAGTTGGATAGATGTTGTACCGAAGCACGGCTATCAGTCAGAATCCGAACGTCTTGAAATTGACCCTCGGTTTCACATGCGAACTGCAAAACTCTTCTGATAGTAATAAGCTCTGATCTAAAAACTGAACCAAAATTTGGATTTTTGATCTTAATGTCCATGACTCCGGTAGGAGTGAGGATGTGCATTCCACTAACAGAAATTCCCCCATCACCTCTTCTACCATCGGTATAGATCTTTAAAGATGTCTGTGGGATACATATTATTAATTTCAAAGCCAACTGTTTGATAAGATACGAAATATGAGTGTTTTACAACTCCAGGCAGTAGTTCTTCATGGAAATTAAGTCCTTCAAGTTTCAGCTCCACTGGGCATAAAGAAGAAGGTTCCACATTAACAGAAGGCAAACCCAGCGTCTTTGCAAGAGAAAATGGACTATGTTTCTTCAGACCTCGATATTCAGGCTAGTCGCGAAGATAAGCATCGTTTATGAAGCAATTTTCCTGATGACATTTATGATTTTCATTATTACTTCAAAAATTTTCATTAAGGTGTTTTTGAACAGATAAAGGCATACTAAACAGAGTCTAATTTTAAACCACAATTAGTATGTCTTTACCTATTCCGGATAAAATTCATTGAAAAATACTTTATATTTATGCTCTCTCTAAGGCGTCTCTCTATTTTCACCTGAAAAACACGTGTCAGGGAAGTATAATAAAAATATCCTGATTATCTGCGTAGACGTAATTTATTCAATGCGTTAAAGAACTTGCGACATTCATAAGGATGGAAGCGTGAAAAAAATATCACAGATAAGGATCTTTTGAGACACGAAATTAAGAGATGAGTTTAACTGAGAGGAAATAGTACACTCGAAAAGTAGTCAATCGTAAAATGTCGTGACTGATCTTAAGCTCGTGACAAGCGAAGGTGTTTTAATTATTAGGTACAACAGCTACTGTTTTTAGAATAATAAGAAAGAAGGTTTATTTTATTATTAAAATTCTTGGTAATGTTTTAGTGATATTATTTAATGCCTCGAGATAATTTCATCTTAATTTTTATAGCGTGTATTTATTTGGATTATTGCTGATTTTATGTTACATAATTATGTAACTTGACTTATAGTGAAATTATTTGAATAACTCCTTGTAAACAAATTAGAATTGAAATGAAAAAGGCAGCCGTTGTATTGAAGATGCGAAAAAAAAATTAGCATGTTTTTAAAGAAATTTTGGAAATTGTTATTGTGAAGAATGTGGAGATGAATTGGTTTTGTATTGGTTGCACAAAAAGTGAGTTTTTGGAACAGAAAACTGCTCCTTTGGAGCACAAAAATGGGACTTTTTTCACAAAACAAAAAAAATCTACTTGAAAAAGTTTTTTTCTTAAAGATATAATGTATCTTTAAAAAAAGCCCAGATACTAGAAAGAATGAATAATGAAATTTCTATTTGAGTGATGGGGTGTTTTAATTTTTGAATTCGTTTTTATGCAATTAAATGGACTGTGATTAATCTATCTTTGGCATTTTTTCCTACCTTCCATGTTATTACTTTTTTAAAACCTAAGTTAACTACCTGTAAGCTTGGAAAAATATGTTAAGCAATAAAAATTAGAACTAAAAAAAATCAAAGAATTTAAGTTTATATAATAACGATTATTGTACATTATAATTTTAAAATAAATTTTAGATTATTTTTAATCCACATGTAATAAAATATCAAGACAACACACACAAAAGTACTTACGTTTCATTGTTTCATTTTAGAAAATATAACATAATATAACATAAAGCTCTAAAAACACAAACTCTTTCTCACATTTCTATTTTAAAATTATATTATTTTTAACGAAAAAAAAATCTTTTTAGAAATTTTATTTGGCAAGTAATAGGTCCTAGTAGAGGCAGTAGTCATTGGCGCCAAATTGAAACTGTTTTACAACAATGTTAGAATGGCCGCAGTATCCTAGTGTTTATGGTCACGAACTCGTTGTCGGCGTGTTTTGAGTTCGAGAGTCCTACTCCTACTAAGTGACCGAGGTAGCCTAGTTGTCAAGGTAATATACTCATGGCCGGCGTGTCATGAGTTCAAATCTGATACCGTTGGAGACCAGCCGTGCAAAGGAGGCCGATGTACGTTCAATATGTCGAGGCTCAAACGTCCTCTCTTTGGTGTGGTGTGGAAGTCAGGGGAGAGGTGGTTCCAGCTCAAATGCCGTCCTCGTCACTTGCTCACGCTTCAAAATTACGAGGTCCATCGCCAAAAGCCCACGAGTAACTAGATAGTGCGATGTTAATATTCATTCACTCACACTACTCCGACTAAAGACCCACCATGCAGAGGAGTAGATTCTAGTTATATTTGTCAAAGCTCCCTTGGTAGTTTATAGAATGGGTGCGAGTTCAGATGTCGTCTTCGTAATTTGACTTTGGTTAAAAATTACGAGCAATTTTGTTGGGCTAGCTTAATAAAACATTCACTCCCTCATTCAACAAGGTTAGATTGGTTGTATCTGGTGCGTTGTTAAAATTGGACAAGAAGATGTCCAGAATAGCTCTCCTGTGTGAACCTGGACTCGTCTGTGAAGTGAAAAGAAGCCCGTAGCTGTCTGGTATAGGAAACATTCTTTCTTGTCCAATATAAACGAACCGAGGAACACACACAAAAGATCATTTTGCATAAGAATCCTGCATTAGTAAGACATCTTCGCACCGCAGTAGAGGAGATTCGTGCACTAAATGCAGCAAAATGATCGGAAACGAGCTGAGACACAGTAGGGGTTTACCTTTTTCAGGCTTAAAGAGCTAAAAAAATGGTCTGTCGCAGGTGCTGTAACTCGTGAACGACTTAAACTTGTCGTCTAGACACAGAATCTTCAGATTTAACTGATCCTACAGCCTTTGGAGTACTGCGAGCCATATCGAGACGTTTAGCAGCAATAGCTTATGCAGCTTCATTCCATACACCTACCCCCCCACTTAAGCAAATCGGGTAAATGACTTCTAGACATTACTAGGTTCACCTGGATATTGTCAACGAAATTGTCAACAATTATTGAAGATTAGCAATCATGCTCAAAACGTGAACACGAAGTTCTAAAATTTGAGTGTTACACATTTTCTCCCACTTTTTTATATACAATAAAGAAGAAAAGCGACTTACTAATCTTGATAACTATTTGACATACAGACTTAAACTCGGTAGGCGTCTTCCTTTTATGGAGTAGAGATCCGCTAAGAAAGGGTTTTGCGAAAATCGACCGTAAGGGGTAGGGGGGATGCGAGGGGTTAAGGAGCGTTGCAGATAAAAATTTCTGTTTTTGAACTGTCAGACCTACATATTTGAAATTTGGTAAGCATGTTTCTTTCATAAAATAGAGATCCACTACAAAAGTCGTTTTGCAAAAATAGAACCCACAAAAGGGTTGCCAGGGGTTAAGGGGACGTTATGCACAATAGATAATCCCGTTTTTGAACTATTAGACTTGAAATTTGGCAGGCACGTTTCTTTCATAGAGCTGAAATCCATTACCAAAGAAATTTGGCAAAAATAGACCCTCAAAGGGGGTTGCGAGGGGTTAATAGAACGTTAAAGATAAATATTCCTGTTTTAGAACTAATAGACCTACAGACCAGGCACGTTCCTTTCATAGAATAGAAATCTGCTACAAAGGGGTTTCTCAAAAATCGAAATACAAGGAGCGTTGCGAAGGCTTCAGGCGCCTTATAAACTATTAGATCTACATGGTGGCCCTAATTAAACGAAAAGTGTTCAAGAGGTGCTGGAGAGAAAACTACCGGGAATATTCCAGTGAAATTTGGCATCTACATGTTTCAGAATACGCTCAAATCAAAATCACTATTTCTACCCAATAGGTGTCGCTGTGCTGAGTTTCAGTTCTTATCGACGGCATATATGCAAATTTTAAGCCCATCGAACAATATAAAAACAATACTACCTTGAGTAGTTATCAGTCATGGTCTGATTAAGAAGGAACGTGCATTGTTAGTGAAGATATTCTGTCAGAATGATAGCAATTATTCAATAATTATGTGGAATGACTTGTGATTTTCTTGTGAGCCCATATTTCTTTGAGACCCCAACTTCCAGTGGTCCCAAACGCTGTAGTGTTGCAGGGACTAGCTACGGTATGATGTTGAGAGAACAATTGGTTCTAGCATTGCAAGAGAGACATTGCTCAGAAACCCCGATATTTATGCAGGACAGAGCACCCCTTCACATCGTTAAACCTGTTAAAAAATTGCTACATGATACCTTTGGCGCTGACCGAGTCATAAGCAGAGATTTCGAAAACGCTTGGCCCCACGTTCACCGGACCCTAATCCTTGAGAATTTTATCTGTGGGACATCTGAAAGATATGGTTTATAGAGAGCGACATGCTTCTGTTGTTGAATTGAAATCTAGTATAACGATACACGTGAGGAGTGTTGCAATAGAGATTTTAAATGCGACGGGGGGGACATTGCTATTTTACGTTTTTAGCATGTAGTTGCATCTGGTGATTCGCATATTGAGTACATCATGTGATAATTTTAGTGAATAAATAATGGTTTAATTGTTTTCCAAAGCATCTTTATGTATTGTTTAATTTGGGATCTTAATTTTTTGTTAATTTTTGATTACATGATAGTGTAGAAATTTAATTACTGAAGCGAATTATATGGAATTTTGATAAACTGTAAGGGATGTTTTATATTGTTTATATGCCTCTTAGAATGTCATTATGCTCTGTCTATCGGTTTTGGAAGCTGTATATGCCACTGGTGAGCGTTAAAATATGGTACAGTGCCATCTATCGAGTGAAAATTGCGATTTTTTTTCTTACATATTTGACTAGCGCATGGTCCGAAACGTGTAGATTCCAAATTTCACTGGAATATTCCCGGTAGTTTCCTCTCTAGCACTTCTTGAATACTTGCAGTTTAATTATGGCCACTCTGTATATGCTTGAAATTTCTCGTTATCATATTCTTTTCATGGAGTAGAATTAAATTAAGAATTCGTTCTGTGAAAATCAACCCCAAGAGAATTGCAAAGTGTTAAGGGGCGTTATACATAAATACTCCTATTTTGGAACTATTAAACTTGCAGACTTGAAATTTGGCACAAGCATATTACTTTCATGCAGTAGATATCCACCACCAAAGGAGTTTTGCAAAAATCGAAACCCAAGGGGTGTTGCGAGGGCTTCAGGGACGTTGTAGCAAAAAATTCCAGTTTTGAAACATAATTAAGCCAACACAAGCTTAGAAGTAATTATTCGCATTTTAAAGAATGTCCATGGGAAAAATGAAGTGAAAAAAATTCCTTGTGAATTTTGAAAAGGAATTGAATGGAAAAAGAGAAGTTTCAGTAAGAGAGAAAAGGAATTTTAATTTCATGTGGCTCGCAACTGCAGTTTGAAAGACATTTTCGTAAGACAATCTCATTTTTAATGAGTCAAAATATTTTTCCTCAGCCAATCAGTGGCAGCTTTTCTTAGAAAATAGAAATTTTTTTTAAAAAATTGTATTTTCCAGAAAATGTTATTTTTTCTAATGCACTCAAAATAACAATTTTGGGTGTATTTGACTAATCCCTTTTTCATCTTGGCCACTCCATTGTTCAGACAAAACAAGCTTTGATTAATAAAATACATTCAAAATAATTTCAGAATTCATTGTTTTATTTACCTTTAAGTGTCTCATGTCATGTAAAAGAATGGTTTAAGAGTAGAACTGGGATTCGATTCCAGTATGTTTGTTAGTTAGTGATGACTTTTAAGCTATGTGGTTGTGTACACTGTAAAATTTTCTCATTTTCATTCTTTCAAGGATAAGCCTTTGTCCGCTTTGATTTCATTCATTCATTTAGAATTTCTCCTTCATTCCCAATAATATAACCTTAATTCCTCATCATTTTTTTTAACGTTTTCATTGCATGACTTTATTTTAATTCATTTTTATCTTCAAATTTTTTCATAGATTTGTTATTGTTCATAGATATCTCTAAAATGCTGATATAGCGATATTAAACACACACACACACAAACGCATACATACACACATATTTATACAACACTGTTACGAACAAGTTTAATAGTTACCAGTGACACCATGGGCTTGTCATGTCAAAAATTATATCCAAAAATTAATATTTATCTTAGTAATTTGTACGGTTTATAATTAATCCCTTAACTGCAGATTGAAAGGATTCGCTTCTCATTGCCACCGTTTCCTAGATAGGCGCGCGGAAGTGATGTATTGGGAGGGGAAAGGAAGAAATCCTCTGAAATAAGTAAATCCTTCGTTAACACTGTCAAAGTCTTTGTATTGCATATTCCAAAGCCTTAGGAATAACTTTATGGAAAGCAGTGCACAGAAGGGATCGTACTTCGGAAAGACTTATAAAGGGTGTTTTTTTAGAGGTATAGAACTTTAAATTGCACTAAAACAACGGTGTATTATTCGATTCACATGAATTTTTTTTTTATTCGGAAGATAATCTTGTGGCATTACATTTTAAATAGGATTTCTGGCACAGGACTGCCACGGCTGGCTCGGATGTAGTCCAATCTAGACGTCCAATTTTCGATGACTTTTTCCAACATTTGTGGCCGTATATAACACGGCGAATGTTGTCTTGCAAATGGTCAAGCGTTTGTGGCTTATCCGCATAGACCAATGACTTTACATAGTCCCACAGAAAATAGTCTAGCGGTGTTAAATCACAAGATCTTGGAGGCCAATTCACAGGTCCAAAACGTGAAATTAGGCGGTCACCAAACGTGTCTTTCAATCAATCGATTGTGGCACGAGCTGTGTGACATGTTGCGCCGTCTTGTTGGAACCACAGCTCCTGGACATCATGATTGTTCAATTCAGGAATGAAAAAGTGAGTAATCATGGCTCTATGCCGATCACCATTGACTGTAACGTTGTGGCCTTCATCGTTTTTGAAGAAGGATTCCACCAGCCCATAAAGCGCACCAAACAGTCAGTTTTTCTGGATGTAACGGTGTTTCGACATACACTTGTGGATTAGCTTCACTCCAAATGCGGCAGTTTTGTTTGTTGACGTAGCCATTCAACCAGAAGTGCGCTTCATCGCTAAACAAAATTCGCTTATGAAAATCGACCATTATTTTCGAAATAAAATTGCACAATTTGAAAGCGCTGATCAGGCGTGATTCTATTCATGATGAATTGCCAAACCAAACTGAGAATAAATCACTTGACAGCTGTTAAATCGGTCGCCATCTTGGAAAGTAATGCCAACTTAAACTTCTGTACCTGAAAAAAAAACACTCTTTACAAGGCCATGGGGTCACTGGTAATTATCAAACTTGTTCTTGACTTAGTATTGTTAAACTAATTATGAAATACTTTGTACAGTAGTGATACATTTATAAGTGTATTGTATCAGTGTAAACGTGTATTTCATTTTTTATTATGTCACACTGTATTTTGTTTGTTAACTTTCAGTAAATTAAAACTTTTTTAAAAATAATTTTTTTCGACCTTTCAATATACTCGCGCCCCCTCGCAGAGTGATCACGCCTCCTTAGGGGGGGGTACGCCCCAGAGTTTGAGAAACGCTGCCTTAGGGTGGTGCTTCTCGAACTTTCACTATTGGTGACCCAATATTCAATCATAATTTTCATTGCGCCCCACTCCACACAAGAACAATGTATTGAATTAAATAATACTACATTTTGACCCTAATGCTGCAGCACGGCATTAATCTCTTAAGCGCCATCAACGTAGATAAACGTCTTGCTCAACCAAAGTCTTAATTGCCCCGGGCGTATATACAGAATGTTTTTTTCCAGGTATAGAAGTTTAAGTTGGCATCACTTTCCACGATGGCGACCGATTTAACAGCTGTCAAGTGATTTATTCTCAGTTTGGTTTGGCAATTCATCATGAATAGACTCACGCCTCATAGAGATTCGTCGAATGGGCCCAAAACGAGATTGCCGTTGTTCCCGATTTTCATAAGCGAATTTTGTTTAGCGATGAAGCGCACTTCTGGTTGAATGGCTACGTCAACAAACAAAACTGCCGCATTTGGAGTGAAGCTGATCCACAAGTGTATGTCGAAACACCGTTACATCCAGAAAAACTGACTGTTTGGTGCGCTTTATGGGCTGGTGGAATCCTTCTTCAAAAACGATGAAGGCCACAACGTTACATTCAATGGTGATCGGTATAGAGCCATGATTACTCACTTTTTCATTCCTGAATTGAACAATCATGATATCCAGGAGCTGTGGTTCCAACAAGACGGCGCAACATGTCACACAGCTCGTGCCACAATCGATTTATTGAAAGACACGTTTGGTGACCGCCTAATTTCACGTTTTGGACCTGTGAATTGGCCTCCAAGATCTTGTGATTTAACACCGCTAGACTATTTTCTGTGGGGCTATGTAAAGTCATTGGTCTATGCGGATAAGCCACAAACGCTTGACCATTTGGAAGACAACATTCGCCGTGTTATTGCCGATAGACGGCCACAAATGTTGGAAAAAGTCATCGAAAATTGGACGTCCAGATTGGACTACATCCGAGCCAGTCGTGGCAGTCCTATGCCAGAAATCCTATTTAAAACGTAATGCCACAAGATTATCTTTCGAATAAAAAAAAATTCATGTCAATCGAATAATACATCGTTGTTTTATTGCAATTTAAAGTTCTATACCTCTAAAAAAACACCCTTTACTAGCTAAGGATCTTTACATGCATAGGATGAGTCAACACATCGTTCCCCGCGTGTTAAGCGAAGACCAAAAAAGCAATTCGAATAGAAATGACGGGAGACTTAATATCGGCTGTTGACAAAGATCCTTCACTACTTGGCAGAATTGTTACTGGAGGCGAGAAATGGTGGATTGCGGGTCACAAAAAAACACGAGAGCATCGGCAACTTGGAAATCACCGCAATCTTCACACAGGCAGAAATTCTGCCAAGATCGATCTAAAGAAAAGGTCATGCTAGAAGCGTTCTTCGATATCCAGGGGATTGTACATCTGGAATTTATCCCTGAAGAACGCACTGCAAACAAACATCTCTATGTAGTTAAGCTGCGTCATTTGCGTGCACCGATCCGAAAGAAAAGATCAAAATTGTGGGCTGAGCAGTCTCTCATGGGTGCTTTACATGAAAACGCTCCTGCACACTGCTTCTTCCTCATCCCTGACTTTCTTCAAAACCCGATTTGGCACATCCTCCTTATTCCCCTGATCTCATCCCCGGCCACCACTTCAACCTATTTTCTGAGCCGGCACGTTGCTTGAAGGTTCGTCGATTTCAATATGCAGATGAAGTTAAAAGAGCATCGCATGCTAAATTAAAGGACATGACTAAAAATGGATTCCAGAAACGCTTCGACGATCTTTACAAGTGATGGCAAAACTGTATTGTTGCTTAAGAGTCTTATTTCGAAGGAGGTTATGCTTCAGCAATTTATAATTAGTAATATTTTTTAAGTTATACACTCAGTCCGGAAACTTTTGAATCCCCTACCTTGTATATCTTCAATCTTATTATAAGTAATTCAGTTTCTAAGGATGCATATGGCTTAAATGTCAGTGTGTGACACCTTTTTTTAAAAAATATAAATATTTTTTCATCAACAGAAGAGTAAATGCATTTTTAAGATCTTACACTTAGTTTCTTCTAAAAGGTTGCCTTTTACTTTGGTTATAAGCCTCATTCTAAACCTAAGGTTTCACGTTGCAGAAGGGAAGGTATATTTTGGAAATTTTTATGATAAACATCAATAAAAAGATCCCGTATACGACAAAGTGTTTTTCAAAATCACGGAAAACAGATAGTTTGATTTTTAACAGGAATTTAGATATAGTATGGTCAATAACATTTGAAGGTCAAAAACTTCGTAACATTTATTTGGTATTATGTATCAGATATTATGTCAGAGTACCAAAAACTATTCTCGTATGATATGCATCCTTGATTTTTATTGCTTCCACAGAATGATAAAGACATTTGATAAAGTGACAATAACCCGAAGGATAAGAAGTCATCGAGATGAATATAAAGATTGAGGTTTAACGGCATCCTAATGTGTTTTATACCTGATGCACATAAGGAAGTTCTTAAAATCATATTTAAAGAAGATGAAGTAATCAACATTTTATTTCGGTGTACTGAGTGGAAGGTTTCAGGAAACTGACATGTAAATATTGATCAGATTGTGCAACTCCTATTTATCGCGATACATAATAATTAAATCAATTTTATACGGGTGTTCTGACTTATTTATAATGTTGAAAATGAGTACTTTTCTTGTAAGCTATTAAATACATTTTATTTTTAATGTTGTCATGTATGACAAAGAGCACAGGCAGAAACTATGACAGTGCCAAAAGTGTGAATCCCTGTCTTGGCAACGTCCTCGGTCTATCCTGTGTATAATGTGTCCATGTTATAGTCAATGTCAATTTTGAGAAGGGCATGAATAATAGCAGGACAGCTAAAAAAGTGTTTGTGATCCAGCTGCGTGTCCGGGAAGTGCTTGCACTCCATACGTATGTTTTTGGTCCGTCAGGCAGTATCTTCATGTCTTTGAAGTGTTTTGTCCTTAATCTGGTTTTGGTCGTCATTATCTTACGGTTGTATTTCAATTCTGGCAGTGAACATTTGTCCGGTTATTTTTAATGTTAGTTTAATTTAGACATGGGAAAAATTATGCAATATATATATATATACTTTTTGTTATCGATACAATTTATTTTAATGCATTGTTTAGATTTTTCAAATGTCTTCCTTTTTATTTTTATCATAAATCACAGCAAAAAAATTTTTCATTTGGTTTAATAATATAAAAACTCAATAAAAATTTACATGTATCGAAATTTATTTTAATTCAACTATATTGATAATTAAAAATTTCTTGGTAATTTTCTATCTCTATTTTATTTTTTTATTTTTATTTGTTCGTATAGCTCGAAATAGAAATTTAAAAATATCATTTTCTAAAACAATTTGAAATCAGTCAAATATTTTCCTACTAGCATTGTGAACTAGAATATTTGAATAATTCAAGTGATTTTAAATGTTACAGATATTTTAATTAATAAACGAATTTTGAAGCTATAAAATGATTTTACTAATTATATATCGCTGATATCATCTATATACTATACCAATAAAGAATATATGACAAACTCTTTGTGCAATTTACCTTGCCCAAATTATGAGTATATAAGGTAAAGGATTTTTCTTTCAATTTAATATCAAATTTCGATGCCATTTATTCTGAAACAGAGCCTTTTAGTTAGTATGGGTGAAATTCACGTGATGTCATAGTCACATGATAAAGACAAATACGTTTTTATAACCAATTACGTCATAAATTCGTGTGACGTCATAATCATACGATAAATACCACCATGTGTTTCTAGCTAATCAGTTCCTGCTAACGTTGCCAACATTTGCTCTTTTCAGAAATTTTCTCTTAAGAAGCGTATATTTGTCAACAATATTAACGTACATAAGTAAGCAAAATATACTTAATTTAAAAGTACATAAGCACGTAAGATTTTTTTTTTCAATTTTAAAATCTTTTTGGTGAATTTTTTAAAATTATATTTGAGAATCTTTACCCACACAATTCTGAAATTTTGAATTTTATCTAAATCTTACTAGTAGAACAAGTTAGTTTAATGCCACTTTTGAATTAAGACACGAACACGTGATTGCCTTTATCACATGACCGTCATAAGTTGAGCCCATTTAATATTTTTAGTACTAAATCTTAGGAGCTAGGTGGCAGCGGTAGCCTAATGGCTATGATCACAAACTCATGACCTTGTGTCTTGAGTTCGACCCCTAGTGCCACTAAATACTCGACGTGTAGAGGTGATGATGCACGTTAAACCTGTTGAGGCTCAAAGTCCTCCCACGTTGTCGTGGAGTGACAGTTTGGAGAGGAGGGTATTTCCTCGTCACTTGACTAAGGTTTAAAATTACGAGATCTGTCTCCAATAGCCCTCGTATGCTGCTTTATAGTCTGACGGGAAAGTAACTCTCACTTAGACCAAGTATTTGTTTTCTTTTTAAAGCAAATGAAGTATGTCACGATGGTATTTAAGGTATCCGACTACGCTCGGAACCCTAATTTTGCAAAAGCGTATAAATGGATAATATTTATGATATTTAGTGTCACTTAGATTAGAAAATGTATATAAAATTGTTTTAAGAATAGTATTACAATAAAAAATTATTGAAGTACAATATTTTGACAAAAAATGAACATAGAATGACCCATTTTCAAAATATTCTCCTTTTGCGAAAAATGCTTCTATTATAATAATATTTTGCCTGTATATAGCTCGGACCTCTATACAGAGGCTCAACTAGAATTTTTGAAATATATAACTTAGAAGTGGGTTTATCCATGTTTTACGACAACAGAGGGGAGAAATTTGAAGAAAAAAACGCCGATAAAAAATTATTTCAATGGGTTGTAAATCTGAAAATAATATGAATTTATCAAAAAAAAAAATAGTTCAGACTCTCTGGAGAAGTCTTTACTTTATATAAGCAAAATATTATTATTTTAGAAGCATTTTTTATAAATGGAGAACATCTTGAAAAAAAGGTTATTTTACGTTAAATTTTTGTCAGAATATTGTATTTAAATAGTTTTTTTTTCTCAAAATGTCATTACAACAACTTTATACATGTATTCTAATCTAAGTGACACTAAATATCATGAAATTTATCCATTTATGCGCTTTTTTAAAATCACGGTTCCGAACGTAGTTGGATACCTTAACCAGGGGCGTAGCTACCGCCGTATCAACCATATCAATGATAGAGCCCCCACGCTACAAGGGTAGAAAAATGCGTAAGCAAAAAATCGTAAAACGTTTTCAATGGTCTTATTAACAGAGCTCCCATTGGCAAAAAAAGGACCCTCGAAGAATTTTGATACAGGGCCCCCGAAGATCTAGCTACACCCAGTGTATTTAATATTAATTTAAAATAATATAATTTTTTTAACATAATAATTTTTAACATTAGCATAATTTTTTTTTGTAACTCCATTTCTTCTTGTTTTGTATTCACCAATAATTTCGTTTTAGTCTACAAGCCATTTTCAAGCCATACATTCGTTTGGACTGGCCGAACTGTTTCTGATATTGTTACTTATAGAAATATATTTTTTTTTGTAATTTTTTCTTCAGATTATTAATTTGGTATTCGGTATATTTTTAAATTTGATTGCACAAATTTTCATTCAGAAATATGTAAGGGAATGGAATAAATATAATTAAAGATCGTGAATATTCTTATCAAAATGGGGGAAAGCCATTAAAAAAAGAGTTGCTTACAAACAAAAGATAGTAAGTTTTATCCTTCAAATGTACAGAACGTTGTCAGAATAAATCACGTGGTCAATTTCGAGTAAAGTTACAACTTTTTGCGATGTATTTTTGGTCTCTCGTGAAACTCTTTGATTTATTATTTCTTTGCAGCACCCAGGAATGCTTTAACAGAGAAAGGTTAAGGTTGAGGAAGTTTAAAAAAAAGTATTTCCAGACTTGCGAAATAATGAACATTGGAAAAAAACCTGTTTCAGGCTAACTTCATGTGCGCAATGCTTTGAGGATTTTGTGATGAAACTAAACTGAAGAAAAACAGAATGAAAAATAGGAAACGATGACCGCAAAAATATGTGATTCGATTTTGGAATTCCGAAGAATTTAGGCCTTTTTAAGTTAAACCTTGTGATGTGTTGACAACTCTGTTGATAATTTCGAAAACTTTCGTCAATTATTTTTATGAAAGAAACATTTGTTTTCTTATAAAAATAATTCCATGATTTTACTTTCGTTATCGGTATAAATATTAGGTGTACAACTTTGCTTCCGCCGTTTTGCAACAGATGGCTGTAGCGGTAAGTGGTAGTCGAAATAAATAGATCGTAGATGTCATACAATAAGCTTAGGTATTTGTAAACATAACGCCATCTAAATATTAGTCGATTTGTGTCTGCATCATAAAGTTATTCTCGATTAAACATGTCAGCTTACGAGCCAAATTCTCGTCATTTGCGGGAGGTTTTAATTTTCTGCTTTAATATGAAGAAGTCTGCGGCTGAGGCTCATCGAATGCTCTCAAATACCTATGGTGAGGCCCAAAGGATAAGCCATCACTGGTTTTTAGAGGTGCAAATTATTAAATTTAAAGGTACGTTTGAGAATGCTTAGGGCAGCTTTCGAGCACAATGCATACCGATTCATCGGAAGACATCTTAGAGCGCAACAAATTCATTTCGACTCGCGCATTTGTGTTAGTTATATCGTTTCTCATTAGATTATGCCTCGCAGAAAGGTTCGTAACTAGAAGTGTTTGACAGAAGCCTAATAATCGGGCCCAAAGTAGGTGGGTGGTTCAATCAGTGAATGAAGTTGCAGATTGTTTGTAATGATATTACTGTTGAATAATGCTGTCAGAGGTGGATACAGTAAGGCATAACCCATCATCAATCAGGAAGGCCTACACGAAACGGTCCGGGAATGGATCGACTTGTTGTATTTAACTGTTCCAACAGTTTCAGACAGCTAACAAAGTAGGATCATTACTTATGGAATGATCTATCGTTTATTCCATAAGTAATCCTGCCACATGACGTCAACTTCACGACATGGGACTAAATTCTCACAGACCTTTACAACGACTGCCTTCACCAGTAGTGTGTCGTCGTTTAAGATTATACGTAGTAAGATTCAAAAGTTCCCGTACTGAGTCTATAACTTAAAAAATATTACCAGTCAAGTTGCTGAAACGCATCCTCCTTCGACATAAGACACTTGAGCAACAACACACTTTTGCCATTGGTTTTAAAGTTCATCAAAACATTTCTGAAATCCATTTTTAGCCATGTTCTTTAATTCAGCCTACTGTGACGGGCTCACGCGTCTTTTCTTTAACATGTCCTTTGGGTTCTTTGGGCCAGAATTAATGGCAACTCTTTTCCAACCAAATCCAAGAAGTGAAGTGTGAATGAAAGATGCAAATTTGCAAGCTTTTAAATATCGGAACTTAGAGTAAGTGAGATGGCAATTTGTGGCAGTTGATGGCAAGTAGAGGAATGTCAATATAGTTCGTGGTTCAAGTTTGGATAAGGTTACGTGGCGGTGATTAGAAGTTATAAGTGATAAAGATATAGAGAACCAAGGTGCATACCAGTGCACGCAAGTAAATACAAGATTGCCTTTATGATATGAGTGATTGATTCTTCAGACTGCAACAAGGTAGGATTGACTATTTAATATTAGAATCAGTGATTGTATTAGAATTGAGTTTAGGCGATTCAGTTATTGATAGTGGTCCGAGTTAGATTAAGTCATTATTATCTATATATATTGTGTGTTGCGTATTTTGCCATCGTAGATTCTCTCACATTAATTATTATAATTTAATTTGTTAGAAGTTTAAGTTGAAAATCTTAATAAAAATATATTAAGATAATGATTCCTTCTAGTTCTTCCGTTAATCCTACGCCTCTAGCTCACGCTGATACTCCGAGAGATATTCTCCCAAGGGGGGGGGGGGACATCACACTACGATGCACTTTTCTGCAGATTGAAATCGACGACCTTGCGAGTGACGCGTTCCAGATCAAGAAATATTCTGAAGTTTCAGAGGACGAAATCATGGGAGTAAAAAGAACGTGGAAGAACAGTTGTTTTCATTTTCACCCTGTCGTTTCTTGAAGCATGTTCTTATGTACCGCCACAAAAAAAAACCTTTTCAATGTTTTCAGCGGTGTGTGAAAGTCTGTGGATGTCCAGAGCGTTCGCCGTCTTTGACATTTTCCCGGCCTTCTCTGAAACATCGATGCCACTCAAAATCTTGCGTTCGCGATGATGTATCACTGCCTTTAACATGCTTCAACACTTCATAAGTCTCCGTAGCTCTCTTTTCTAAGCCAACACAAAATTCGAAAATTATTCCCTGCTAAACAAACGCAATTTCTTTCAATCATCGGTTATTAAACACATCTTCCTACAAAATGCGACGCCGAGGCAAGCCACCAACCACGTTATTTGGGACAAAATTTTAGAAACAGAGAAGAATGCAGTGACACAGAAATGTTATCGTAGTCGCTCTGATGCAAAAAATTTTCACGTTACAGGCTCAGTTCGAGAACTTTTGAATCTTAACTCGTATAATGGTGATGTACCAGTAAGACATAGAGCGTTGAATAGCATCAAGCGCTCTTCACTGACGATTCTCACATCTGTCTTGCTGGAGATGACAGTTAAATCCATGGTATGACTCGGAAAAAATAACAGAAAGATGTGTTGTCAATATACAATGAGCAGATAACGTGAGCACTTAAAAAGTACTCTGTTTCCGATCTGAGATGTTATGGGTATTAAAGACAATAGATTCTTAAAAAAATTCAGGCTGAATTTGGGGTTTGAGGTTTCATGTTGATGTTTCTGTAGATAACTGCAAACCACATTGCGCAATGGAACAAATAAGCATTTCGGAGCATGAATATTTAGAAAAATGAGATTTTTAAATGTACATAAAATAAGCAGGGGAAAAAAAAGAAATCTCCTGAACATAAACCTTGTCGCAATCCTTCGGCCGCAGGCGAGAGAGGGTTCGAGAAAGAAGCAGATATTATTTAAAGTTAACCACTTTTATTTAGCCTTTAACACTTATGAGACTTTATGAGAATAACCGAGAATGTGCACTCTGATAACTAAACCATAGGAGTAATAAAGCTTATTAATCTTATTATATAAATATAATCACTTATCTTATCAATGCCCTTGAACGCTCTTGTTATCAACTTGTTCAATCTTCGGTCGTAAGGTGGACGGCTTCCCTTTCTCTTAATTCTTCCTTCTGGAATTAATAATACGAAGTGTGCGACCACCGCCCGCTCACACTATGATTTCTGCGTAGGATCAATTTTCAACCATCACCCCGTCTACTCCACGACTAGCACTTAAATAGAAGCTTGCATTTACTTAAAATCAGGCCCTCGCTACGGAAGGCAGTTTTCAACTAAAATCACAGTTAAAAACCCTTTACAGCCCTAATGTATCTATTGCAACATGTTAATATAAAACCCAGTCTTATTATCTACGAAACATCATGTTAGCTCTAACTGTAAACATGAAGCAATTAAAAATATAGCTAACAAGAAGAGCATACATCCTCTTCTAGATGCTCAAAAATGGGAATTATCACGAATAAATGGAAACAAACACTTTTATATACATTGGTATTTTACATTTTCACTAAAGACGCCCAAAAACTCTTCTCCCTAAAGTTTAATATATGAAAGCAGAACACTTAAATTTTTACTTAAATATTCAGATTTTTGAAGAAAAAAAAATGCATTTTAAATTAGTAATATTAAAAGTAAAGAGGAATGAATGTAATCACACACACAATTTTTTTGTGTTCATATATATATATATATAAATCCCCCTCCCCCACACACATTCGATATAACTATTAACTTCATAATTATATACTAGCAGGTACACCAATTCTTCGCAAGGAGGAATTGAAAAATGAAACAATCGAGATAGAAGAATGAGAAAATTTTTTAATAGGATCAAAATGTAACTAATATTTTGAATATTTTTAGATAAAAGCAAATTAAATTTCAAGGCAAAATTACTTAAGCCAGTATAAAATAGCAAAGTCAAACACATAAATACAGCTACATTACCCGCTATTACCCAAGTTCATCTATCTACCAATATATAGATATTAATACAAGTTAAATCTAAAATATTATTTTTTTCCGCGGCTGTGTGAAACGATTTCCACAAAACCCATTCTCAGTGGTTCGCATCTCAACAAAAGAAACATAGCTGGCAGATATCAAGTCTGTTGATCTAACAGTTCAAAAACGGAATCTTCTTATTCTATAACACCCCAGTACCCCGCTTGAGAGATGATTTATGCAAACTCCGTTCTCAGCAGATCTCTACTCAATAAAAGAAACTTGCCAAATTTTACATCTGTCCGAGTTTACTAGTTTCAGATATATAGTTATGGGTGATTGGGTTAGGCCCTTTTCTCCTAAAAAAACAGATAATCACTAAACAAATGCATTTTTTTTCTCAAAAAATACTCGAAATTATTTGTGTATTGTCTGATTCTGATTAATACAGCTACTTATCAGTGTTTAACAAAACTGTTGTGAGTGAATAGCTATATATATTTTTAATATAATAGCAACGTAATCATAGATTTCAGCAAGGTTTTTTTTAATATTAATTTTAAGTAAAAATTGATTTATCAGAATTTAGAACTTGATAGTTTTAAATCTGATTTTTGCTCCTTATTTATTTAGATAACAGTATTCCATATTTTCTAAAAAACATTTTATTTTCGATCGTGTTGATCATTATAACAGTGTTTCCTTTGATATCAAGCTCTAACTTCTTATATACTACTGAAAATTTGTTTTAAATTTTTAAATATATTTTCTATTAAAACAAATATTTTTTAACGAATTGACAACAAATTACAGGGGACGTTTTGATGACGTCATAAAACCATACTCACTATTCTCAAAATTCTATCAATTGATTATTTTAAGCAAGTTATATACTTGTTTTTAAGATTCAAAAACAATAATGACCTTGGAAAAAATGTAATAAGTAATTATTAGAATTCTTGTTGTTTGAAAATCATATCATTATTTTTCTTTTCGAAACTGTACCTCAAGAACGAAAAAAATGTCCTTCAGTTAAATGGACAGTATATAAACGTCTTTCCTCATCTCTCACCCGTTTGTTTCATTGACCATTGGCCCTCAAAAGACAAAGAATAGTTGAGAACAACTGACATAGTGATATTTGAATGAAGGCCACCGAAATGGTTAAAGAACTGGAGGGTGAATTTCTCAAAACTTAGCAGGAAACTATTGGAAAGATCAACCTAGAATCTATTATATATCGTCTAAACACAATACTATTCTGGAAACAATTACAGTCTGTTATTTTAGTATAGATTTGAAGGAACATATCGACATGGATGAAATTTCGAACACAGTAGGACCTTTATTTAACGAAGTCTCTAAATGCTGAAAAAAAGTTTGCTATGTGGAAAATTTGTTAAACAGATATTCATCCTTTAATGTACTTTATAAACCCCCATAAAAAAAATTTTAGATTCATAAACACTATATATTATTACAAATAATAATTATTAACTCTTATTTTGTAAATTAATATCTATTTTAGAAATCTTGCCTATCAAGCAGAAATCTGAAAGGAAAACAAGAAGTAAAAAAAAACACATAGTACAGGAATACACTGTATTTTTAACTTTAAAAAAATATTTTTTTATTAAAATTAATGAAATTTAATCATATTTTATAACTTTAAGCCTACAAGTAATTTTAAACGTACCAATAAATTTTTATAACCAATAATTTTAAGCATACATTACGTTCCATGCGTTCTTAATTTTAATTACTCATAAAATCTGTTAATTTTATTTGAGTTTTTAATTTGAAAAACTTCGGTAGTTTTATTGCTCTAGGGTGAGTTGGGTGCCTGTTAAAACCACATTCCAAGGCCATTAGTCATCATAAAATGTGTTAAAAGAGAGAATAATTTGAAATGTCCAGAAATGTTTTTAAAATTGGGAGAAAAAAAGTCAGTCGAATCACAAGAGAAAAAGTTCGTTTAATAGAAAATGCCCCTCGCTATTTGGAGGTTATTTTACAAAGAAAATAATAAAATATTCTTGGTTCCAGCAAGAAGTTCACCAAAAAAGAAAAATTCACTAAATAAAGGTTCGTAAAGTGGAGATCCGACTGTATTAATTTTTTTTTGATTGTGAAAAAGAAATAAATGAGTTGCATCAAAAAAATTTTGTAAATGATGCATTTTTCCTATTTTGACAGTAATTATGTATCAAATGCATATTTTTATAATATTTACCTCTTCTGTTACATGACATTATAATCTTTGTGAAGTTTAATGTAGTTTGAAAACACAATTATAAAAGTATTTTCTCAACCCTCCCATTTTGCACAATTTTCTTTAAATAATAAATAAAGTTTTTATTTATAATTGTAAATATCTGAAGAAATAATTATTGAAATGTTAACTGACCTTCATAGAGCAAATAGATAGTTAGCATTCATATACAAAAACCTTGTTTACTTTATGATAGTACTTCTTTTTGCTTGTAGAATATTAGTAATTTTTTAATTTACTGTCTCAATGGACAAAATTCCCGATAGTTACTTGGGTTACATGCTAAATGCAATCACGTGTTCTTCATTGAATTCGAAACTGACATTAGATTTGTATTTGTTATTCAACTCATAAAATTTAAATAAAATTTCAGATTTGATAACTAGATAAAGATTTCAAATACTAAGACTCTTCAAAAAATTCAAAAATTTAAAAAATACCTTTATTATGCGTATATTTTTAAATCAAGTACATTTTAATTACCTATGTGCATTATTATTGTTACCAATATATTCTTTTTAAAAGGGTCTGCAAAAAGCAAAAGCTGGCTACAGCGAAACGCATAAACCGATTGGCTGGAAGCACGCTATTGCATTATGACATAGCATACTTTAGCTTATTGAAACGATGAAACAGGATTTTATTATTTGCCCAATTATTGCGGAGATATTTTGATGCATTATATATTAGGAAAGAGTATTGTTTTAAGTCGTATCTGGAATAATTTTCGTTTTATAATTCAACAATTCCAGCTGTAATTTATTAAAATTTAAATGTTAATATAAAATATTGTCTATCAATGACTCGTACTCAAAATTTCAAAATTTATCAATTTTATCTAAAGTTTTTACTATCAGAAATACATTGTTCTGCAATACCCAAATTAATTGGATTTGATTATATATTTCATCGTACATAATTTTTTCTGTTTCTTACGACATCTATGCTTGCCAAATTTATTTGATTCAAAGAATCTCATTTACATTAACCAACTCGGATAAAAATCGATGTTTTAAGTTGGCACTTCACTTTCTTCTCTCAATGGATTTAAAGGAAACGATTGAAGTTAAGCACCCACATCTTCGCTTTGATAAACGTTCGATTTAATTCAATCTCTCAATCAGACATTATTAAATTGCTTTTCTGTCATTTCGGTTAAATTATATCTAAGAAAGTTGGAGTAAATATGCTTTCAATGGTACTTAATGGTAGCAAATATGCACTTAATGCACTTAATGAATGTGCTTTCCTTTATTTAAGTAAACTTAATGAGTCATTGTTTTTCATTTATGAGTTAATTGACGGAAAATGTTTTCATGAGCTATTTTTGTTTCTCTTCTTAGTCTTTATATACAATAGTGTGGTAAACTTAAGCAACTTTTCTGATTCTGTCGTAATTGTGCAAGCTCTCAAGTAGGAGATACAATATATACTACAGAGCCACACTAGAGTACTTAAAGAATGAAGAAAGCATCAGCAAAAAGATGCAACAGTATGGAACGAAGCAGAAGAAAGGTTTATTGACGAATTGTGTTGGTACAAAACACTATCTGGCAGCGAAGAAAAGCAAAAAATCAGTCATTCAGAAAGGAATATACGAAAGCTGCGTGGCGCTGTTTGTTCACACTTAACATTAGACTATTCAACAGCTCTAAAAAAAGAGTTCGCGTTCTTAAGAGAGCATCTACCAATTTTCTGATGTTCTCCGGATAATACGATCGTGCCACCAGAAAGCCTTCCACACATGTTCAATGGAAATTAAATCAGAGAAGCATGCTGGCCAATCCATTCAACAGATATCTTCCCTTTTCTAAAAGTTTCTGAAAAGTATGAGATATAAGTGGTTTGAACTGTCGACGACACACAAAAAAGGTTTAACCAATGGCATCTTGGACGTGGTGAAGGATTACTTAATCAAAGTAACTATCTCCGTTAAGTGAATCCATGAAAAATATGGAGCTCCATCCGTCCATTCACGATAAGGTTTCCCCGAACAAGCACCCCTAACGTTCTCTTTCCCTTATTTTAGTGAGATTAAAAAGCTAAATCCTACCTTTCTCATTACTAACTGACTTCGAGAATCGCTTGTCAGACTAAAACTATTCTCATCAGTAAACAGAACATAACTCCATTAATGAGATGTCTAAGGTTTGTGTTCATTACAACACTTTAATCTGTGCTACTGATAAGCTGCTGCCAGTAATATATGTAGGGTTCAGAATAGCGGATAAATAGGTCACTTGTACAAAGACATCTTCCCAAAGTAAACTGATATACCTGTCATCTTTTGCAGTACATTTATGCTTAGCAACGTTGCCTACTATCTTATTTTATTCTTTTCACTTGCATGACGGTCGATCATTACTTATCGTTGTTGTCTTTGGCTGAGCACTAAACTAACTTTCTTACAGCTATGTATTTGAAAAGTTTTCCAAGCTGGTGAAACGACATTTTTATCAATTCCAAGTCTTGGGCAACACTCGTCAAAGTACGCACGTCATCAAGCTTCCAGATCTTTCTTCCACGTGTAAAGGCGGCCTAGTAGTTTTTTGTTACCCTATTCAACCTACGATATCACTTGGACTTCCAGTGAACGTCTGGAAATAGGCGTTGCGGGCCCTCACATCTCCTCTGACGTCACGCTTTTGATATTAGCTTTTACTGAGTTTGTATTTAGTTTTGAAAAAAAAATAGGAGGAAATAAAAATGATACATTTCGAACTTCCCTGTGTGTCGAATTATAAATAGAAACGTAAAAGATAACATGTTAGATAGAACAGCATCCATTCAATAAGGAAAGATTGAATCTCATGGCCAAACGAGTATGAATTGAAAACATGAGAAGTTGTGTTTGTCGAATCCAAACAATTAGACTTTCTCTTTCTTAGTAACGTGATAATATAGTACACGTACACTAGGGAGGATCACGGTTCTATGAAGGAAAAAATATTAATAATCGAAACCTGACCCACACGGAGTAGATGCTTCATAATATGGAAATAAGAAGAAAAATAGATAAAAAATAATTTCAAATTTAATATTGCTAAAAAAGGGTTGAATTTTTGAAAAAATGGAAAAAAGACTTAATTATGGTTGGAGGATTTTAGACGCAAAATAAAGTTATTTTTCTACAGGGGGCGTGATAACTCTATGAGGGGAGCATTTTGAAAAGTCGAAAACAAAAGAATATTAAAAAAAAATTATTACTTTACTGAAAGTAAACAAGCAAAATGCATTATGACCATAATAAAAAATAAAATACACATTTACACTGAGATCAGTACTGCAAATGTATTTTACAATTAACTTAACAATACAAAGTTAAAAACAAGTTTAATAATTACCAGTGGCCCCATGGGCTTGCCATATATTCAATTATATACAAAAATTAACACTTGATAATTTGTAAGGCTTATAATTAATCCCTTTACTGCCGATTTAAAGTTACGCGATTCGTTCCCAAATGCCGCCGTTTTCCACATAGGCACGCATATGTCATGTATTGGGAAGGGGGGAGAGAAAAAGAGATAAATAAGCAAATTATCTGAAATAAGTAAATCCTTCGCAAATACAGTCAATGTCCTCTTATTGTATTCCAAAGCCGTCGGAATTATTTTATGAATAGCAGTGCACACAGAAAAGATGGCACTTTGGAAAGACGTATATATGTCCGGGGCAATTAACGCTTTGACTGAGTGAGACGTTTATATACGCAGGTGACACTTAAGAAGTTAATGTCGTATTGTAGCTTTTGCTTCAAAGTGTAGTATGACTGAATTCAATACATTGTTAATGTATGGAGGGGGCTCGATGAAAACTATCATTGACTATTGAGTCTCAAACACTGAAAGTTTGAGAAGCACTAGAGTAGTGTGTAGTACAATGCACATTGTAACATTTCATATAACCTCAGCTCTCTCTTCACACACCGTCGAATCAGTTTGATCCAAGTTTTATTTCCTCGAGTAGCTGTAGAGTGCAACGTTAAGATTCACTCACTTACTCACCTAAGCTTTGTTTCGACTTCTGCTTTATCATGCACTGTCATTTCGACAACACTCAAAAAGCAGTTAAATGTACCTCTGATGGGGGGGGGTGTAACTTTTTAGTAGGTGTCCTGTCATCGGAATAAATGATAAAAAATATTAAAATGCCTGTTTTTTTTTTCTTTAATCAAAGTCACTTTGACTTTTTTTCCATAGAAAAAGCTCAAGCACCTAGACTTCATTCCCCTTGCAGCAATATTTAACATAAAAATAAATTTTTTAGTTTATTTTTTCTCTTTCCAGTTATATACCAGAGAACATCTTTTCCCCATGGGTAGGTTTTGAAATTTTGAAAAATTCGAAATGTTTCTACCCTATTTATACATAATTCTGTAATTTTTTAAAACCACTAACGGTTTTACTTTAAATTTTTTAAAAATAGTCGAATTTATACTGATTGTAATTACTTTGTACCAAAGTTTAACTATAATTGTAAATTTTGGATCTAAGAAGTCCCGAAATCCAACCTTTTACTAATTTACATTGGAAGGAATTAGTACAAGTTTTGAATATTGTTAGAATATTTTCTATACTCTCATTTTTGTTTAAGCCTTCGAAAGGATTTTATTGAGTGAAATTTGATGATGTAGCTCGAAATTCAACTTGAGATTAATTAAAAATTACTTATAAAAAGTTGAAGGTTGAAGAAAACATGAAGAGATACGGAATAAAATAGTGTTACGAATTTTGTGTAAATAATACTTAAAATAGTGTAAGTAATTTATATCTGGATGTGTAATACGTTTATATTACTTTACGTTGTATTTGTTTTATGTTAAAAATGTAATATTCGCAAGCAACGCCGTTATTTACATTATAATGGCGATTCAATGGAAACTTGGTGAAATCTTGACGACAGAGCCAAGTTGGCATCATTTTTGGTGACCATATTGATAACCTGGGGACTACTTTTGGGGAGTTCGCGATGGATTCTTCTGGAAATTATGAGAGAAATCTTCTTTTAGCACGATCTATGACACAAGCGGATTTTTCTCTCGAAAAATCGGTGAAGCCTATAAATAGAGAGTCATTCACCGAAAATGAGTTAGTCTTGTTTTGACCGTAGAGGAAGAGTATTGATTTGACTGTGAAGAGTCGACCAGCGATTAGTTATTTCTTCAGCTGTTGAGTAGGAATAGCGAGGGCTTATCAATAATCTAAAACAAATTGTATTTTAGACACTGATATTTGTGCCTGAGTGCTGCAGAAGGCATGAAAACCTTCTGAGATTTATTCTGCGAATACAGATACTGTGTATTTCAAGGATTTTTTTTTCAACAATAAATTTCCATCACTCCTGAACAACTTTCTTGCTCTTTGCGACTGATTTGTTTAGAATCCTCTCCAGCCCCCATCTACATAACAATATGATAAGCTCATTTGGGAAAATTTTAAATTTGTTTCTGAAGTTTCTGATACACGTGAGATAACAGAAAATTATTTTGGTACACAAAAAGAATTTTCAGTCTGGCGTAACTAAATTAATAAATGATATCAATATATTTAAACCTTTCCCAGAATTCCTACCAAAATGCTTACTTTCCTTCACGCTTTCATGTTAATTATTCATTTCGTAAGTTGTGATCCAATTAAATTTACATTATATATTCTGTTATAAGGTAACTGACTACGTTCGAAATCATAATTTTGAAAAAGCATATGAATGATTTTTTATATTTAATGCCAGTTGAATTAGAATATACATATAACATTGTTTTAAGAATATTATTACGAGAGAAAAAATTATTTAAGAATAATTATTTGAAAACAAATTAAGAAAGAATAACAAATTTTCAAAACATTATTTTATGAAAACGCTTCTATAATAATAATATTTTGCCTTCTATACAGGAGCTGGACCAAAAATTTTGAAAAAATTTTTTTTTCAGAGTTAGGTCATTTAAAATAATATATATAACTGGTGTTTTTTTTATTAAAATTTCTCTACTAAAATATGAATAAATCTTCTAAAATGTATACAGAAATCCTAGTTCATGCTCTGTATAGAGAGAGAACTCTTAGATATATATGTAGATAAAATATTATTATTATAGAAGCATTTATAATGAAAAAATGCTTTGGAAATATGTCATTCATTTTTCCTTTTGTTGCCAAAAACTTGCATTTAGATATTATTTTTCTTGAAATAATATTCTTAAGACAATTTTATATGTATACTCCAACTCAATTGACACTAAATATCAGAAAATTTATTCGTTTATATACTTTTCGAAATCACGATTCCCGACGTATATATATATAGTCAATCACGTTCTTCCTTTTTTTTTTTTTTTAAGAAAAATCAAATTTACACATAACAATTCGATTTTTTATCTAAATGAAAAGAAGTGAAATAAACACATTTTTAAACCTATTTCAACTTAACTTCTCGAATAAAAGAGCGTTTGGAACAAGAATTTTGTTTTCAATTTGTTCCACATTGAATGTTTTTAAGAGAAAAAGATTTTAAAAAGAGCACTTTATTTCGAAATTTACCGAAAATATTTCGGGTTTTTCAATGAGAGTTGTACATAGATTCACTAGAAATTAAGATATAAAATATTATAAGGCGAAATTCAGTAATCAGAACAAAGGTTTAAGTAAAAGTATCAATTAGAGTAAGTAGAAAATTTTATTCTAGTCTTAGTCTTATATGTTTTTTCTTATTGTTGATTTATGAAATTGTTACAAAAATCTGAGCCTTATATATATATATATATATATATATATATAGTGACGCTTTGAAAAAGATAAATCTTGTTTACTCATACGAGGTAGATGGATTCAATATAGTTGGGTAAAAGCACAGATGAAGAAGCGCATACGAATTTCTTTAAATACTTCCTCCTTTTTTTTACATTCTTCCTTTTTTTCAGGATATAGTAAGAACTTTCAATTATTGTTGGCGTGTAATAAGCGCTTTTTAAAAGTAGAAGAAAGGATATGTGATAGTGTGTTTTGTACACACAAATGTGCTTACTAATCTCCTACGCTTTGTCTTCCTTCTCACGAATAGCGTCCTGACTTTCCGCCGTTTTCTTGTTCAAATGGATTTGGATGACATTACGGACAAAAGAATTGTTCACGTGTTTTCGTATGTGAAATCTTGATAAATAAATACGCAGGTTTCATTGTGTATAAAACTATTTCCCTGCATTTTGATTTTTGCTTGTAGCAGCGTTTGTGGGACAAAACGAAATTGTGTTTGTGAAACTGATGCGATAATTGTTCTGATTTAAATAATTGAGCACGTTCTTAGATTTCATAGTAATATTTTACATTAGAACTTCATGAGTTCCATTCTTATTCCGTGATTGAATGCAATATACAAATATTTTTTTATAGTTAAAATTATTTTCTGTTTTATTATTATTTTTTCTGTATTTTAATGGAACAAATGATGATAATGATTCTAATACGGATGCAATAATTGATATCATTTGAATAAATCGAGAAAAAAAAATCTTCAGATATTGGGGTAATACTTTTTATTGGAACTTCTGTCGTTAATTCTATTCTTTTTTCATTAGGATAAAGTTATTTGTTTCTAAAAGTTTTGAAAATTCTTTAATATTCAAAAACTTTTAAGATTTTTTTAAATTCCGAAAACAAAAATATATGATGAAAATATTGCAATTTTTTTGGAGATGACATTTTAGTCATGAATAATGAAGAAATTCCAAAGTCTGAAAATAATTGTAAAAATATAGAGAGAATGTAAAATATTTTAAGAGAACATTTTCATAAAAAAAAAAATCGAAATACTACACGAGAAACTTTAGAATGTATTCGAATAAAAGTATATTTAATCGAAAGTACTTCTTTTGTATATATGGAAGATATATTAAAAATAAAAAATTTCAGAGCAAATAAATTTATTACCAATTAATTTTTTTTAAATTTGGTATATTAGCAATTCTGTAATCATAACAAATTACAGTCTTAGAAGTATTTGGAAAACGAAAATTTCAGTATAATACATGAAGAATTTGAAAATGAGAAATATATTTATGAGCACCGTTTTTGAAGAATGAAACAATTATGCTTAAAATCAATAGCTACGAAAAAAAAATTGATTTCACTTTTTGCTGTGCACTTATCTGGTAAAAAATGTAACATTTATGATTTGTAAGTCATCTCTTTCTTGGTTTAATTTATTTTCTTCATTTTCTTCCTGACTTTTGTTTAACACTAATTATAATATTAAGCAAAAGGATCACTGTGTTTTCAAATTTAAGATAATTCAAAAAGTATCTTTTGTTTATAGGCTTTTTATACTCGTATTTTTTCAACGAATGTTATATGCATCACAAATACCTTTTTTATATCTATCATTATGTTTTCTGTGGGTTACTATTTAAACTTCAACATTGCTTTTACATGTAAAGCCTAACTCCAGGATGTCGTTGAAAAACAATTCCAAAATTGTACTGCATTCACTAAAACAATTTCTAAGAGTAAATCAATAGCATAAGCATATCTACGTCGCTACAATAATATTTTTATAATAACATCTCCCTACAAAGTTTTTTTTCCAATCGAACATCAAAATTAAAATATTTTTCGAGATCACAAAATACAACAACGTTGCCAAGCGATTTTACATAAAATAAACATATAAATATAACAATATGACACGTTCAAAAAATTAAATTAAATTAAAAGTCTCGTGGCACTAGTTAATAAATCTTAACATGTACGATTCCCTTTAGCTAATGCGAAAGCGATATGTGCTGTGGGAATTATTTTCACACAAAATCTACATTCGTTTCAAAACGGCGAACTTTAATTATTTCCTGTCGCCTATCAGAAAGGCACGAATTAATTTGTTTTATTTCGAATTTCAGTCGTTGTTTTCAAAGGAAAGAGTAAATATTTCTCCAACAAAATGAATGACTTGCTCCAATGTCAGTACAGGCTGTTCGACAAAACCTGCGGAAATTATTCGTCGCATGCCTAGCATAGTATGGTGACGGCTGTTTATAGCGAAGCAAGATCTACGAATGGAGAGACACTTTAAACAGGGAAGCACTTCTGTATGTGACGACGAAAGATTGGGCAGTCCATCGACGTCAACCATTGAGAACAATGTGCAAGTCATTGAGGGTACAGTGATGTAAGGGATGGCTAATATCCAGCGCAAGTACCACACCTTCCACAAACAAAAAGTAAATCACTGCCCTCCTTTCCTCCTTGGTGCAGATAGATAATGGAGCTGCCATGTTGAACAGTCTGCTACACTCCAACGACTACGAGGGAAGACGAGTGACACGTTGAGTAGAAGTGTTGCCGGCTGCCCTTTATTAAGCGCTGGAATCAAACAGCTGTTGTGAAACCTTGGAAAGAGAAATTACAAAAGTCCCTTCACTTTTTTACTTTCCCTCGTATATGTAAGCCTCTTTTATGGTTTCTTGTTGCTTATTTAGGGTCTACTAAATAGATCAATAGCATCCAATGAAGGAAATTTTCTTTTCACTCCGCAGATTTTCTTTTCTTTATTTGATGAGGGATTAATACGTTCTATAGTTGTTCAAACATTGTAATGCTTAATTACGGTGTTCAACCTTCAACGAGGCTTCAAAATAATAATCCTGACAGGTGATATAATAACTTTTGTGATGTAAGGTGAAAAAAGCTGCCGAAATCTATCTGTACTTGTTTTAAATATAATTAGTTATACCAATTGGGAGAAAGCCAATTAAACATGCACAAGTCACTTTTTTCAGCAGTTTTGAAAAACTCAGCTGTCTTTCAAATAGATTCAAATATAAAATAATATAATCATCATCCTTAGGATCAAAATTATGAATTATTTCCTTAAGTTCTGAGGTAGATAGAACAGAATTATATAACATTTGTTAAACTAGATTCATTTTGCTATGACATTATTCATTAATATTGGAATCAGCTTTTCTTACTCAAACAACCTCACTTTTTCTTTTTCCACAGCATTTTTTTATCCTTTCAGTTTCTTCACCAATTCTTATTCATTCTCTCCGTTCTTGTTTTTCTTTTCTATCCCCATGGTGCTCAATCATTCTGGAAAACAATTCATTTTAAAACGCCTCATCAAATTCTGTGCTGTAAAAAGTATACTCTTCAAATCATTCAAAAAAAAAAATATACAGAGTGTTGCCAATTTCGATCGACAAATTCAGAGGGGTGAGAAGGACAATAAATCACCATAGAACATGGGGTCACCCACCACGTTTAGTAGGTGAAAATCGCGATAATAGTAGTCTTCGGAAGGACGATAAGCTTGACGAGGGGAGTAGCCAAACGAATGCGGGAATATAAATATACAGCTCGAATGTCTTAATGGCGCAAAATACAATTTTTTCATACAGCACATCTTCCTGGAGCTGCTGCAGGGAGTACCGGCTGCTACGCACCAAGACTAGTGGTTTCTGCCCGATGGAGAACCAGTACATTTTCCGCTTCTAGGTCTTTACCACCTCCATCCTATATATCCTGAGAGGTAGATTGGACGCGGTGAACCTGTTGCTTGACCTCTACGCTACCCGGATCTCAGTTCCTTGGCTTTCTTCTTCTGGGGCCACCTAAAATCACTTATGTATGAAACGTCGGAGTCTTACTAACACAACACATTGTTTGAACGCGTCCGACAATCCTTCGTCCTTAGGCGTCGGTAGTGCTATGACTTACGTGGCCTCAACTTTGAACAATTCCTATGACAGTCACTTGTCGTTACATTTCTGACGTCGAGCTGGGATGCATTATTCGTATTGTAAACAGGTTTTACGTGTGATAAATGTATTTCATACATCTTACTGCTCTTTTTCATTGCACCCTTCATTACTCTGACTAAATGGGGTTTGCAACCTCTTGTTCTAGGGTGATTTGTGGTCCTCGTGCTATCCGCTATCACCCTTCTGAATTTGTCCGTCGTATTCCGCAAACACCTTGTCGAGCAGTCCTGTGTAATACAGTCGAGTCCCAAAAACTCAGCACTCGATAACCTGACAGACTGGATGACTCGGTCATGCCCTTACAGTTACCTTCTCGTTACTTATCCCCTCCCTTATTATTGTTGAAGACATCGTACAAACTCCTAAAATATCACATAGTGATTGACTAAAGGCTGTCGAAACCGCTCTTCGGTATTTTGAACAACAAGGGGGGGGATCGGTAACGGATTTGATGTTCTCTCGTCGTCTTTGTGATGAAGCAACAAAAGCAGTACGGAAGACAAGAGGACATTACGCATTTCTTTTTAAAAAAAGTAACCAGTTTTTGCAAAGTCGACTACTTAACTTTCATTATATATATAGACAGCTTTATTCCTTCATGAAGTATTTTTCTGACATGTGTCTGATCAGGTAAATTACTGAATACTATGCATTCATCAATTTTCATTTTCATATAGAAAATGCTCTGTGCCCTCATAAAGTACGTACTTTTCCTTTGTTCAAGGGTATTTGGGCAGTTTCTTTCTTGTTGTATTCTCAAGCAAGCTATACATACAAGAGCAATACAATATTTTCTGAGGAAGCACTGGAACTTATTTTTTTTAATTCCACTTTCGATAACCCGGCATTATTACAAACTCGGTCTACATTAAACCGAGTTTTCGGAACCCTTTGCATAGTTAAATTATTCAATGATAATTCCCACTAAAATGAATTATCATCGAAAACTAACCTCCTTAATATATTATATAAATATAAATAAGTTATTTTCTGTTGAAAAATAAATGCATTTTTGATATCGTTTACTGAACGGTTTAAAAACTAGGCTTTGTAATCTATCTCTTTATATGTACATAAAACAAAAGTAGCTCACTCACTCATCTTGAAATCTCCTGAAATAGAAGACTTACAAGCTTAAAATTTGGCAATTCTTTTTTTGCTTGTTTGTTTTGTTTAGCATAGGTTTACTAAAACTAGGTTTTACGGGAAATCGACTCAAAGGGAGGATTTACGTTGGCTTAAAAGATGTATAAATATACTTCCATTTTACGAACTCAAGTACTGACCTTTTTAAATCAAGAGGCGAGGACTTTAAGAATTTTGAAAAGAATCGAAAAATTTAATACTAGAACTTAGATATCTCAATTGCTTAAAACTAAAATATACAGGGTGTCTCAGGATTGTTGAGACAAACCTTAAGAAGAGGTAGGGGACATCGCAAAGAATTCAGATTTAAATAGCAACCCATGGTCGGTAACATCTTCGTTCGGCGCTATGTGGTGTTGTTCACAGGAACATTGAAGGAAACTAGCCAGTATTACCACAGTCATTTGAGCTGTCATCGCATGGAGAGAAATTGATGCAGTTTTATGAACACATAGCTGTGTGTGGCAGGTATGCAACTGATTCACAGAAGAAAATGAGCAAGCAGCATAAAGGATGTATCGTGAAAGGTACCCTTTGAGAAATACACCGGACAACCAATTATTTGTTAAATTTGCATCACAGTTTGGGTGAATAGTGATCGTTAGGATGTAATAGGCTTAGTGAGGTGGGCCTCGAATGACTTGAACTTCCAGCATAGAGTAAAATGTGTTGGACACCGTTCGAAGGAATCCAAGTACCAGCGTACGAGCTGTCGCTTCTGCCGCAAGAGGATATCGGAGTAGTGTTCATCATGTTTTGAAACTTGAAAGCAAACCATTACACTCATACTATCTTCAAATAGTACCGTCACAAATTTTGAGGCAAATGAGTAAACAACCGGTGCATCTATCTGTGATACCTTAGCTATACAATCTTTTTGCTGCTCGTGCATTTACATCTGCCAATCCGTAAACCAGGGGTATATCTGCCAACTAGGTGTTCGTAAAATTGTTCCATACTCCTCTGCAGACAATGATAGCTCAAATAACCCAGGTAATGCAAATCTGTTTCTTCTAATGCTCTTGTGAACAGCGTTACCTAGCGCCAAACGAAGACGCTACCCACCATGGGCTGCAATGCTAATCAGAATCCTTGCGATGTCCCCTATCCCCCCTTAAAGTGTGTCCCAACAATCCTGGGACACACTGCATAACCATACAACCTTACACATCAAAGCGGGTGGGTAATGTCTAGTGTTGCTATGTTTTTGAAATTTTACTGTTACACTAATTTTAGATCTAAAGATTAATCATTTAACACTTGGACAAACTTTTTGACTTTCAATTATCCTCTACTTGTTTGATTGAATATAAAGTAAACCATAAAATCTGACCTCTTTATTCTTATTTACGAACTTTTCTCACTATCAAAGCTGAATTAACCAATCATCAGTCCTTTCATTCTTTTTTTTTTTTTACTCCTTTGTTTTAAAAAAATGTACATTCAATAAAACCTTACGTAATTTATATATATATATATATATATATATATATATATATATATATATATATATATATATATATATATATATATATATTAATAATTAGGATTTGAAGCCCTCGGAATTTAATTGAATTTTGCTCCTATTAATAAAAATGTTGAATATTTTCAAATAATAAAAAGGGGGATGAAGAAAGAAGGAGAGAGAGAGAAAAAAAAGCAAGTAAACAATTTTTATAAAAAAAAATTTTGAAAACTCAATTCAAATTTAAATAAAACGTAAAATAACATATTTTGTATGTCGAACGATGGAATATATTTTCTCATATTTTGATTACTCATTCCCACCCACTACGATCACATTTTAATTGTAAAGTTACTATATGGGAGACCTCTCAGCAGATAATTTTTACCAAGTCTTATATAAAAAAATTCAGCGAAGAAGTTATTTGATCCCGAAATATGCCAAAATGAAAGTCCTCCCCCGATTTTCGAAATAAATATGGCAACCTCCCAACTGTCGTAAAACTCATGATAATTTGATTACATATTTCATACTTTTCATGAATTCCTCATTACTCATAAACTATTATAATACAAAAATCAACTGATAAAATATTGCTTAACTTTTACATGTAAATTATACTTTAATCTAATACGAACCACAAGAGAGAATTAACACTGTTTTGAAATGTTATTGAAAATTAGGTGCATTATTGGTGAAAGCAGGCAGTTGAAAAAGGTTAAAATAGGATTTATTGATATCTAAAATAATAACCTCTTGAAGACCAATAAAAAATACGTTAGAGTTGTAACTCGTATTAAATACATAAATTTTTCCTCCTGCGTTTTACCTGTTATTTCACCATCTTCTATCGGTAAATAAGATCGTCTCAGGTTTCTACTCCTCATTTCAACACTATGTTGTAAGCAAATCGTGATAATTCTGTCTGATCACGCTTAGATAAAATAAAACATCAAATTCAGCCATTTTTATACTACTGTTAATCAAATATCTTTTTAATTCTCTTCTAGACGCTAAGCAAATTTCTGGGGGTTTTTTGGTTAAGGATTAAATTTGATTTATCTGATTTCAGCTACCCTTAAAGTGTTACCGATGACCTGACTAATAAAAAGGCGAAAAGAAAATTTGCTTGAGATCTCAATACACATGTACAACTAGTTAATAACCAATAAGGATTGTTATTTGGTAACTGGATTTGTCACCTTAAAAAATTGAAGTTTTAAAATTTACAATTTTTTGTATAGTTAGCTTTGTACATGACACTTGAATATTTTATTAAAAAAATAAAAATAAAAATTATTTTTCATCTATAAATACAGGGATCAAATTTAAGTACATGAGCAAAATAAAAACATATAAATTTAATTTTTCTTCAATATAGATAAAAAAAAAAACTATGCCAGGTAATGCTTTACTTAAGTAGTTTGTGAATATTAGTAAATACAATGAAACTTCTTTGATTTAGAACAAAAATCAATTTTTATATTTGCTTATGAGGCATTTACTTATATGTGTGTGTAAAAAGAGTAGGATCGATTAAAACTCTCGTATGTGATTAATTTATTCTTTCACTTCTTTTTTTACTTTTTATTTTGTATTAACTCCTGAACTGCAACCGGCATATATATCCGTCTTGCTTAACCGGTACGTGAAGTGCCCTGCGTGTATATATACATCTTTCCGAAATACAATTCTTTTTTTTTTTTTTTTTTTGCTCTGCTATCAGTAAAAGTCTATTCCGAAGGCTTTGAAATACAATAAAATGACCTTGACAGTGTTTGTGAAGGATTTGCTTATTTCAGAAAAAAAAAGCTAATTTGAGCCTCTTCTTCGGGGAGCACATCTCGTTAGTTTTAATCGTCAGTTAAGGGTTAAATTCAAAATTATTGAGCTATTTTTTTTATAAAATTTTGTATTATTAACTGTTACTTTGTATAATTGTTTTGTAGTATTAATTATTAATTTACTAATTAGAATTTCGTTGATCTGATTCAATGATTTTATCAATAAATATATGTACTCATTAAAATTAACAACATAACTAATATAATTAATCCATACCCATTACAATTAACTACATAACGAAGGATTCAGCACTGGTGCCATTTTCAACACTCGACCTTGATTCAAAATCACGAGATCCGTCGCCAATAGTCCACGTGTTGCTTCACAGTGCAAGCAATCAATCAGCAGAAGAATTATGATCGGAGAATTTTTGAACTCTTTTATTTTGTGATATAATAAGAAACTGCTGCTGCTTAATTAAAACTGAGTTTTAATGTACTCACATGGTGTGGAAATTAGGAGAAGAGTGTGAAGATATATCTTATTTATAACTTAACCAGGATTCAAAATTCATCGTCCCTTCGTCACTAGGCTTCATATTATTATAGTAAATAGTTAATAAAATCGAATCAAACCTATAGAATCTTTCATTCTTTTTTAAGCAAAAATGTGCAAGACTGCTAATTGGAGGATTTTAGATGGTAAATAATGCTATTATTATCAGATCATCTCTTGCCAATTTAATAAATAAAATAAAAATGTTATTTTTTTTTGTTTCACATCTAAACATTACTTTATCTTTTGGTTCAAGAAAAGAAACTCGACGGCAGTCCTATAACATTTTGACATAAAATAGAAAATAAAAATATTCTACTTTATTTTACATCCTACGATATGAAAATAATTGTGATAAGACTGAAAGTGCTTTGATATTAAAAGAACAGAGTTTTAGAATACAGTTTCTTTTTAAAAAATGTATCAGTTTCCTTGTTTACCAAGTTTAATATTGTTTTTATAATTTCGTTTTTGTATATTGATTCATTTTGGTATTCTTTTAGAATGTGCTTTTAAGATTATTATGCTTGCATTATTTTTGATATTGCGCAACCCTGACTTACGTTAGCTTTATATCTTTGCCTTAGGTCTTGGCGATGGCTGGGGAGCTGCTCCTCCCATTCCAAACCCTTTGGAAAGTGCAATAAAAGAGCTGGGTTCTCATCTTCTTCAAGTAAGTGTCATTATTCATATTTCCAAATAAATACTTAACCTTTTACTGCAGTAATTCTTAAGGATTGATTAATTAGAGAAAGTTTGATATCGGAATCTGATTAAAAAATAGGCATTGCAGTAGGAAGGATTTTAAAATATGTGTGCACAGTTCAACTGTGACTAGATGTAGTAGACAAAAGTGTAAAAAAGACGGATTTGGAGCCAAATTTGCTTTTTTTTTCTTTTTTTTTGTTAACAGATAAATTTCTGCTAAGAAGTATCCCATTAAAGAAAAAGAAATAAGTGATGGTATTTTTTCAAAAACTGAAAATTCTATTAAGTGATGTTGAGATAAGATAAAAGTATTTAATTTAGCGAATTTATGTGCTTTCTATGCCTTCTTGGTCACGAACTCGCACCCTGCGTGTTATGAGTTCGAGCCTTGGTTGGACAGAAAACCTGCCGTATAGAGGAATTGATGCCCGTTATAAATCTGTGCAGGCTGAAACATCATCCCGTTGGCATGGTGTGGTAGTTCAGAGAGGAGAGAGGTGCCAGCTCAGGTCTCCTCGTCACTTGATCATGGTTCAAAATGCGCATCGTTATAGAGCAGCGTTAATAAATTCTCCCTCCCCCTATGCTCTCATTCAATCATCCCTTATTTTTGATTAGTTTAAGCTCTTTTTTTATAATAAGTTAACCTTATAAAGTTTACAATAAGGGTAGCTCAAATGAAAGTGGCATTGCTATAACTCCGCAATTTAAAGAGAAAGATGATTACGCATGCCCCTCTAGAGAGTGCGGAGTGCTGGGAATGCATGCGATATCGTCAGATCTCGCCAATTGCGTGTGTGATAGCGGGGGAGTACATAGTTCGCATCATGGATGCTTCCAAACGATACGTCTGTCAATGCTGCCACTCACTATACCCCATTGCATGAACTGAGAAAGAATATCAAGAACCGCTGACGTGGCATGCTGTACGGCAAGGTTATCATTTTGCATGATAGTGCTCGTCCTAATGTGGCTGTGGCATGCCAAACATTGTCATGGCAAATTTACTGGGATGTTCTTGAGCATCTCCCTTACAGCCCGGACTTCTCGCCGTGTGAATACTCAATTTTTGGTCCACTCCAGAATTCTCTGAAAGGATGGCGATTTCCCGACGATAATGAGGTCCAAGCTGCAGTTGAAAACTGGTTCCACAACCAACACCGGATTTTCTTCACCCAGGGTATCCATCACGTCGTGAACCGCTGGGAAACTTATTTCAACCGACAAGCAAGGACGTATTAAGGCATTGGCCAACTGGGCCGGGGCCTGGGATTCGGTTACAAGGGGAGGAGGCTCGTCTCGTTCTCAACTCAGCCTTTATAAGATCATGATTCGAATAATTTCAACGGTCAAATGTTATTTCCGGTTGTACTCTCCGAAAAACTTGGAATTTTGAACGATAGGTCAACTGCCTACATGTGATGACTGTCGCCCATGTATAGGCCTAGGCCTCTGCCACCATACACCACCAATACTCATTCAGTCAAAAAATGGCAATCGGTTGAGTCGGTTTGTGTGATTGTTTACATATTTATTTGTTGGCAGGCACATTTATTTGTTTAGTGTTATTGTTTGTACGAGTATTTGTCAACGTATGCTATGTACTGTCTACTTTTAAGGGTCATAGCTGGGTCCTCCATCTGTGTAGGAGCCCAGGGTCACGAGAGAAATCTTAAGACGTCTCTGCATTCAAGGTGACTTTGTCTAGCCTATTTGTTCCGTTTGTATTACTTCTTTCCTTTGCATACTAATTCATATTAATAGTATTAAACCGTTTATCAATCTGACTGTAGTGCCATTTTCATTTGGGCGAACCACATACCTCGTTTTTAATCCAGTGGATGTAAGTGTATGTGAAGCTATGTTCAAAATATGCGCCTGGTTTACCAAGCACGTGTTAGACTTATACACAAACTTGTTAAGGTTTAAATTATTCAGAGACAAAGGCGTCCGAAAATATGTGACAGTCGAGGAAAAAATCAAGGAAAGTCATTGTTATTATACTGAATAGTTAAGTTTGGATTGTGATTATTGCCATCTTTTTTGTTGCATTTTCTAGAATCTTTATTTTTTAAATCTTTAAGAATACGCATTACAAAAACTAGTAATTTTTAGGTATGTGTTTTTTTTTCCTTTTTTGATAATTATAACACTTAATAAACTTAACAATTCTTATCCTTAATGAAAATAGGATTAAGTACCACTTTCCTAACCAAGAGTTATCGTCCAAGATGATCTAATAATAAATCTATTTCTCATCATCATAAAATAAGCTTTAGCGAATTAAGTAATAGATATTTCAAAATTTTTAACTTTTGGTGTGTGTTTAATTTCATTTTATTGAAAAGAATTTCAGATCATTTGAAACCCAATTCAATAAAAATTTATCTAAACACAGTATATTAATACCATTAAGTATTTCTTGTAACTTGTGCGTAGTCAGGTAATATAATTTCATGGAAATTTTCCCCCCTAAAACTTTTCCTTTTAAAGATAACAACTTTTTCCTTTACTATTAGTCAATTTTCTTTTTTTGTATTCTTAGATTAATCAGATGGGAATTTATTTAAACTTATGTTTTTTTTTTCTCTTCTTTAAGACACAAGCAGAGGATGAAATTAGTTACTACTAATAATCAATAGGAATTGGAACATGGAAAATCAATCATGATAGATTTATTAGATTTTTCGTAACACTTACAGTTACAAATGCTTTTTATAGTTTAATTTCTTTAGAAAAAATGTGTAATCATCATTTACTTGGTTATTAATAAGTTTCATTACTGTTCATCGGACTTGAATAACTTGAGTAAATTTACTTACATTTATCAAAAAAACTATTAAAAACGAGTAGAAGAGTACTTAATTCCAAAAAGACTCGATCGATGTTGGAAATTTGAAAAAAAATATGAAGAGAAAAAAAATTGAAGATCAACACTCCTTAGAGAAATCATTATTCATAAGCTGTTTCATTTTTTTAAAAAAAAAATGAAAGATTTTATCATTTAAATTAAAATAAATTCTCTCGTAAATTTTCAATGTTACTTTTCAGTAGAATTTCTTCTGGTGATGCTTAAATTATTACACGATGTCAGAACTTTTAAAATAACATTGCGGAAAAAACTACTTCACACAAATAAAGTAATTTGTAGATTCCTCATGCTTAAAATAAGGGGAACACTGTAATTTAGTCAGTAAGCGATTTATAGGAAAGCGACTTATTTTTTTCTAAATGTGTTGCATATCTAATCTTGTTACTAGCCTTGTTCTAATAAGAGAGGCTCATTTACACAGGAAAAAATATTAGCAAAGTACTAATTGGTAGTGTGACAAAGTACTAATAGTTCTAAACTTAATACTCACAACCCCTTTCTCCCACTCTCTGTCTCTCCCCTACATATATATATATATATATATGGTGTTTTTTTAGAGGTATAGAACTTTAAATTGCAATAAAACAACGATGTATTATTCGATTGACATGAATTTTTTTTATTCGAAAGATAATCTTGTGGCATTACATTTTAAATATGATCAAGCAAGGAGTAGATTCGTCGAATGGGCCCAAAACGAGATTGCCGTTGTTCCCGATTTTCATAAACGAATTTTGTTTAGCGATGAAGCGCACTTCTGGTTGAATGGCTACGTCAACAAACAAAACTGCCGCATTTGGAGTGAAGCTAATCCACAAGTGTATGTCGAAACACCGTTACATCCAGAAAAACTGACTGTTTGGTGCGCTTTATGGGCTGGTGGAATCCTTCTTCAAAAATGATGAAGGCCACAACGTTACAGTCAATGGTGATCGGTATAGAGCCATGATTACTAACTTTTTTATTCCTGAATCGAACAATCATGATGTCCAGGAGCTGTGGTTCCAACAAGACGGCGCAACATGTCACACAGCTCGTGCCACAATCGATTTATTGAAAGATACGTTTGGTGACCGCCTAATTTCACGTTTCGGACCTGTGAATTGGCCTCCAAGATTTTGTGATTTAACACCGCTAGACTATTTTCTGTGGGGCTATGTAAAATCATTGGTCTATGCGGATAAGCCACAAACGCTTGACCATTTGGAAGACAACATTTGCCGTGTTATTGCCGATAGACGGCCACAAATGTTGGAAAAAGTCATCGAAAATTGGACGTCCAGATTGGACTACATCCGAGCCAGCCGTGGCAGTCCTATGCCAGAAATCATATTTAAAACGTAATGCCACAAGATTATCTTTCGAATAAAAAAAATTCATGTCAATCGAATAATACATCGTTGTTTTATTGCAATTTAAAGTTCTGTACCTCTAAAAAAACACCCTTTATATATATGCATATAGTATAATAAAATAAAAGTGCAAAAGTTTTAAAATCTACAATATATTTATATATATATATATATATATATATATATATATATATATATATTATCTATCTATCTATCTATCTATCTATCTATCTATATATGTATGTATATATAGGGTGATCAGCTATCAGACCGACAAACTTGCAGAATCTGTAGGGGATACAGAGACGACTCGGAATCACATAGAAATGCAAGGTCGCAAATGCCATAATTGTGAGCTATGGTGCAAAGAAGCAGAGAAAAAGAACAGAAACAGCAACACATTAATGGGACAGATAACATTTCATTGAAAGGTTGTACTAAAACAGGGATTCGAAATTAGGACTAGAAGTTGTCTGGCAGGCCTGGCAGCTATGCTGCATGGAACTCCTTAGATTTTCGAAGATTCCTGGCATGTCACATATCATCCAAGCAGTTACATATAATATATTCGAGCGATGATATCTTTAACTGAAGAAACGGACGTTTCGTACACCAAATTCTTCATTGGATCAGATCCAGACTCCATTCACCTTCTGTTCACACTTGCAATGGTCGTGTGCCGTGAAAAACGCTTGTTCCAGTAACGTCCCTGGCACAATCGCCGAGCGGCATGCCCATTATAATCCACAGCTCCATACACGATCAGCACGTCGACTAGTTTTTCGTTAGAATACGAGTTCATCCTACTAAATGACGACTACCAGCAGGATCTTTTTTCACTAAACCTTTCATTCAGGGGCACTTACCACAAGACTTCCAGGAGGAATCAGGCTCCAGAACACCTCTGTTAGACCTGCCAGATGACTTCTGGTCGTAATTTCGAACACCTGTTGTAGTACAATCTTTTAATAAAGGATTATCTGTCACTTTAATGTGTTGTTTCTGTTATTTTCCTCTGCTTCTTTGCACCATAACTCGCAACTATGGTATTTGCGATTCTGCATTCGTATGTTTTCCGAGTCGTCTCTTTATACCCTACACACCCTGCCAGTTTGTCGGCTGATAGAGAATCACCTTGTATATATAAGTGTGTGCGCATACTATTATTTTGCAAAAAGTCTTAAGGTATCCGAGGTACTACGCTCGGAGACCTTTTTTTTAAGTTTTCTAAAAATCCCTAATATTTTTACATTTTTAGTTTCACTTTTATACACAATAATAAAAAATACAGTTAGAAATAATATATGTACATAAAAAGTTGCAAAAATTTAAATTTTTAAAGAAATTTTAATCAAATTTTGGAATTTTTTCAAACACTCTATTTTTTTAAATATTTTATATTTTCCATAAAATATTGCTGCAATACATTTTTGAAACACATTTCTAGAGAATGACGTACAAGTGTTAAATTACTTTTTTTGAATCAAAAGTTATAGCCAGTCGAGCTTGCGAACTAGGAAATTCAATCAAATTATCGTAACATTCAGAAAGAAATACAACTATAAAATAACTAAAAATTGTTCAATTTCCTAGCTTGTAGGTAATTAATTCTCTAGATAATACCATTAATAACATCTGCGTAAAGTTTCATACAAGTATCTTTAATAGTTTTTTATATAGATATCATGTTTGAAATATCATGAAATTCACAAAAAAATAGTTTTGAGAAAAATGCATTTAAACATTTGGAAGTTATGTATTATAGATGTTTTCTACATGTTTATTTTTTAATTAATTAATCCCTTTAAACTCTAAACCTTATTTAACTTGTATCAAATGAGATATAGTTGTTTCGAAAGTAGGACTGGTTATATGCAGTCAAATTTTGGTAATTAAGAAATCCTATCGCTGACAGTAAATGGGCTTATTTCAATATAAAGTACCCAATGGAGGCATAGAATGTATGCACATTTACATTCAGAGCCACAGAGAACGTTTTAAAAGTATTTTTTTTTCTTTAATTAAAAAGGGGTTTTGCCAGAGAACGGTTGAGGCTTTAAACCATTCTCAAAATTATCAAAATGAAGTACTTGAGGTAGAAAAGTTTCATCGATTATAAACTCATTTCATGCCTCAGAACCATTGTTGGAATTTCATTTATTGAAATAATCTAAATGTAGAGAATTATCTCAGGAAACTGCAGGGGAAAAAAGATTTTATCTGATTTAAAAAGTAAAGAAACAGTCTTAATTATAAATGAAATACAGTTTAATGCTTGATCGAAAAAGCTACCTGAGTGCTTGGTTCTCAAAAATCCAAAAAAAAAAAAAAAAAAAAAGGTGAGGGAAGAATAATATGCTAAAAAGTTCACAGAAAAGAGGTTATCAAAATAATATCTGAAATCTTAAGAGAATTGATTGGAGTATTCACACAAATAAAAGAAATTAAAAGAAATAGCTTGTAAATATATATAATGAGGATCTAAAAACAGTCTTAAAAATTATACAAATAGATCTTTGAGGTGGTCTTGTAAACAGGTAGAAACGGCGCAAGAGGAAATAAAATGTGTCGAAGATTGTGAATGAAATGAACCGAAAAAAGAAATATACAAAATCGAAACACAGTGGGCTTTCTCTTAAGTGATTGTAGGGTCAATTATTTTTCGATTTAAGTGGATGTTTTGCTGTTTAACTAAGTTACTTATAAGGAATTTGGAACCTAATGTATTTCTTTCAATCACCAACATTTAATATATGTAATATTCAGTTAGAAATTGGTATTTTTTCCGGATTTGGCTACGTAGCAGCAGTTATTATTGTTAAAAATCATTAAGGTTTTTATTGTGTTTCTGAATTGCATTGGACTGCCCATCGTCAATAGATGGTGATTATGCCTAAGTCTGGAGTAGGATTTTAAAGAAAAAAGGAAATTTAATGTGATTACTATTATGTGTGACATATATGATTATGTTACTCAATCACTGAGGGGAAATGTATGAAGAAAGTTTCATTGGCCGAAATAAAAGAAAACCCATATTCCATGTAGTGATTGAATAAAGATCCCGCATTAACTGTGCTGAAGTTAAACCAGCTTTCGAATAGGCCATGTTAATATAAAAAAATACAAACAAGTAATATAAAAAAAAAACTTTTAAGTCAATTCCTACTTAGGTCAACAAAGAAATTTTTTATTTTAATTACTTTTTATTAAATACTTACAGTTAATATAAATATGTATATACATATGACAGAATCTCAATATTAAGTGGCAAAATAGAAAACGATTTCCTTGCAATTTTCCATTTTCCTTTCTATATAGGGTATTGGGCTATTTTTGTTTGTTTATTACTACTAATTCATTCATCATTAAATTTAATTATTCTAATTAAATGGTATAGTAAAAAAAAGAAATCCCAAGCAATCCCAGGTAGGATTCGAACCCATGACATTTGGAGTAGAAGTCCAACGCCCTAACCATTGCGCTGCAGGGATAAAACGAACGATTTTCTTTTCAATATATGGTGTTAGACTATTACTTCTGTTTGTTACTATTTATTAATTTTTTAATTTAATTAATGAATTAGTATTTGAAAAAACAGTATTAACATCAAGTGTTATCCCCTACAAAATTTAAAAAATGTATTTGAACTTGGATGGATGAATAGAAAGTATTTTATTATATTAAGGATTGAAAATTTGAACAATGTGTGTGCGTGTGTGAACTAATAGTTGGAATCGAAAAATACGTAGCTATAGTTACACAGGGCTCTCGAAATTCAACATCAAGCGGGTATAGAGGAAAAAATGGGAGAGGAGATCGTATCAGTTCTGGTAAAAGTAGAAAAAAACTCCATACCACTCGATTAAGAAATGATTAGCATATTTTTAAAAATGTGAAAAATTGACTCCTTTCGTCACTTCATCAGGTACTATGTGACCACATAATTCGCAATTTAACAGTGGTTTTTTTTTTCAATAACGTATTCTTACATAGCCGTGCTATTAAGTACTGTCACGAATAGAACAAAAAACTCTTTGTTGGTTTAGTTAAAATTAACTTAGTTTGAGTCGGTTTGAGAAAATAATATCATCTAACCCGTATTCTCCAAAAAAGGAAAAATATTACCTACTATCTAAAGCAAATTATTTCAAAAGAGGACCACACACACACACACACACATTTAGTTAAGATTCCAAAATGATACAACACTTGGTACTTTTCAATTCGTAACATTATTGTCAATTTTTTTATTAGCAGAACAACTTCTTTTTGAAAACCAAATACTAAAATGCAGTCCAGCTGTGAGGAACTCCGAGGTCCGATCCTAGGGATGTGGGAGTAAGGAAAGGAAGACTAGCCATATCCAAAAACAATCAATTTATTGATCACACAATTAAAAACACAAATTCAAGTAATTTTAAATAAGAGATGCGCCCAATCTAAGCAATATGTAGCTAAATAACGAGGTACACGAAGTATGAGAAGACTTTAGATATCGACACACTTATATTTCAGGACCGACTCTACTTTCCGAATTATCTGAGCATTAATTCAACTCTAGTGACCAATTATCACTTTAATTCTTTTACTTATCAAATAACTGAAATACACTATAAAATTGAATAATACCTGATCAGTAGCATCTCCTCACTTTCTCTCACAAAGCATTCTGAGAAAAAGTTAAATGAAGATACGTGCGTTAAACAATAAAAAGCAGAGCCACAAAGCAAGATAGATATTGATGCTATTCGATATGAATAATTGAGACGGATAGGGACTTCGATGCCAAGTGATTGCTATTATTCTATGCAGTTACATCCTCTTTGTTGTATTTTTACTACTAAATTCACTAAATATTAAAGAAAAAAAGTCAAAATAAGTTTATTGACAAATGTAATGTTTACAATAATTGTTCATAACTGTTCAGCATATGAGCTATGAAGTTCAGCTACATCGCACATTGCTGCACCACCCATTGGCAATCGGAGAAGATAGTCTAACAGATTCAAAGCTTGTACTCGCTGAAAATGGAAGATATGTAAGCAATTTTCGCTTAACACTCTACAAACAGTCTGTGTGAAGACTCATACTTTCGTGATGAGCAACATATCTTGTACTTGATTCGGGTCTATCAGCCACAACGTTACTTTCTTCCTGGCTTGAACTGCGTACAGGTCTTCGTCAACCAACGTCATCTATCGTGACGTGGAACGAGCGTGTTTCACGAAGTTGACGATGTAACCGCTGAAATGTTCTGTGATCCGCATTCGTCGATCAGGAAACTGTGCGTGATACATTCAGAGAGCAGCTCTGCCATTACCATTTGTACGGCCGTACATGTAAAGCATGTCTGCATTTTTGGCATGCGTAAAGTCTCCCATCGTAGACATCAGCACAATTGTGAAGGGCGCTATCCCCAACTAAAATGCATCCTGTTGAACTACGGCTAGACATCTACTGCACCCTATTGGCAACGCAACCATCCATTTCTCTTTTATTTTATTTCCCCTGTTTGCATCTCCCGCGTCACTTGCGCCCATACATTCCTATGTAATAAATGGGATTGTTACAATGTTCTGTATCTACCCTTAAAGTATCCGACTACGTTCGGAACTGTGATTTTAAAAAAGCGCATAAATGGATAATTTTCATGATATTTAGTGTCACTCAGATTAGAATATATGCATAAAATTGTTTTAAGGACATTTTGACAAAAAATTTATTTAAATACAATATTTTGGCAAAAAATTAACTTAAAATAATCTTTTTTCCAAATGTTCTCCTTTTGTGAAAAATGCTTCTATTATAATAATATTTTGCCTGTAAATAGCTCAGACAGAGGCTCAACTAGAATTTTTGAAAAATTCACATTATTTTCAGAGTTACCACCAACTGAAATAATAATTCGCGTTTTTTTCTTAAAATTTCTCCCCTCTGTTGTCGTAAAATATGAATAAACCCATTTCTAAGTTATATATTTCAAAAATTCTAGTTGACCCTCTGTACAGAGGTTTGAGCTATATACAGGCAAAATATTTTTATAATAGAAGCATTTTTCACAAAAGGAGAACATTTGGAAAAAATATTATTCCAAGTTAATTTTTTGACAAAATATTGTATTTAAATAAAAAAAAAAATTGTCAAAATATCCTTAAAACAATTTTATGCACATATTCTAATCTAAGTGACACTAAATATCATGAAAATTATCCATTTATGTGCTTTTGCAAAATCACAGTTCCGAACATAGTCGGATACCTTAAAGTTTGTACTATGAATTCGGGACCACCCTGTATATTGGACTATATATTATCCTACTCATATTTATGAGAATTGTCCAATAATTTTTGGTGTAAAATATGTTCACTACTACATTTTTTATATTTTAATGCTGAATGGGTCTTTCAAGTTGCTTGTTAAAGAATTGTATATTTATAGAATGTCTCTCTCAGAATTAAATATACTATATAATTAATGTATGTATGTGCTGCAGCATCATAATGTGAAAATTTGGATATTTTTGCCTAAAAATTTATTCCGAAACTCATTCAGGCTCTTTGAGTAAAACAGACAGTGTTAAATAAAATGTATCGTACCTAATCTTTGCGCATGGGCTGTGCTCTAGTCGCTCTCGGCAATGAAATATTTTAAATAATGTGTTTCATTCCTATCTCATTTAGCGAATCGTATTTTTCCGAAACCGTTATCCATTTATCTGGGGTACCTAATGACACTGGAGGACTCGCCAATCGTGTATCTCCACCGCCTGGGTGATTAGCGTTCGCCACCTGCGCGCAGATACTTTTGTGTGTGGACAGTGTCGTGCAAATGGGCTCCGCAGATAAAGAATTCCCTTCCCTCCCCCTCCGTTACATTAATTACGATAGAGAGAACGATTTATACGCGTCGGGCAAGATCAACATTCCCGATCGTACATCACAAAGCGCATTTACATAATTCCGACACCGTCCTTCGAGTGCTGCGGCCCGCCATAAAACCGGAAGCGATAATCCGTCATCGACAGACGATCGTGCTTCCGCATGAGAAGACGCCATTTTCGGAGCCGAGTTGTAGATCGGCTGAGGATTTTCGAAGTCCGTTTTGCAATCCTCTTTTTCTCTGCTCCACTTAGAGGCCATTACGATAGCGCAGGAAGAAATGAAAGAGTTAAAAGAGTTTTTCCAATTGTTTGTGGGTCCGTATACCGAATTTCCCGTTTTGATTCATTGAAAAGACACTTCTCTCTGTTGTATTTTTAAAATATTGTATTCGAAAGTTTGGTCGATGCTCACTGAAGTGTTAAGTGATTGAAAAGACTCGGCCTCCCCCCGTCTCTTCAACTTTATATTGCGGGGTTATTTGTTTTCTTCAAGAGAAACTGTTCGAATGATGACGTATGAAGGCTATTGTATGATGTACGGGCGCTAAAAAGGGTCATATACTTTGGGATTGGAATGATTTTTCCTCCAGGACTAGAAAAGCATGAAGCTCGATTTTCGTCTTCTCAAGTTTAACGTGAGTTAATGTATAAATAATGTACTGAATATTTTATTACACGAAGAGAAGAGTCTAGTTATTTCGTAGTGTGTTTATACAGAATTTTTTTTTGAACTAAATATCAGTAGTGTTTTATGGACAGAAGTTTCAAAGGGGGAAAGATTTGCTGGTCTGAATTTAGATTAAATGTCATTAAAAAAAAGGGAAGGGAAAGGGGGAAAAAAAGACGAAAACTAGAAATTTATAACAATATCTTAAGAGAAAGTAATATATTCCAAAAATATAACGAAAATTGAATATAAATTTCAAAGAATTTTTCATTAAAGAGATTGATGTCATGCAATGCGTTTTGAAAACATACTGTTTCTCCTCTCCAACATATTAATAAAAAAGGTCGTGATTTTTTTTTTTTTTTTTTTTTTTTTTTTTTTTTGTATTTTGAAAAAGATTACATGTTTGATTTTACAATAACAAAGCAACGAAGGTCACATAAAATTGTAAAAAAGAAAAAAAATTAAGATTTAATTATTTACAAGTAAACAAATCATTCTATCCTTACAATGTCATTGACACGACTTTGAAGTACATGATGAGTTGATGAATGTTGAACAAATATTGGCATGTGCAGAATCACCATTAGTTTCTGGTCCCCTAATACACACGCACACACATAATTTTTTGGAACGAATAAGTATTTTATGCTAAATATAAACTTTTACCCGGACCATCTCAGTTTGATTTAGATAAGTACTTTAGACTAGCAACAAAACGTATCAAATTTCTTAGATATTCAAATACAATTTAAAGAATTTTATACTTACAAATATTTATACAAGAAAGAGACGATTTTAACCAATATTATATTAAAGTACACAACATTGGAAAAATAATATATATGTATAAATTTTCAGAAACTCATTCATAAATTACATTCAACGTAAATATTCCTAGTTTCATCTCAACAGAAAAAAATATAAACTTATGACGATCTCATTAAATACTATTTGTAACAAATTAACTTGACTAAATTTATCTATAGTTATCTTTATAAATAAGTCTTAATTATATAGATTAAATATAATTCTTTCTAGATTAACTGAGGGCTGTTATTTTAAGAAATATATAATATATATAAATATCCCAAACTCTACGAATTTTCTTAACATTTAAAAACATCCCCTTTCAAATTAAATTAGTATACTGTAGCTCGTAGGAATGATACTTACAAAATATTTATTACTTGTATGTTGTTATAGTAGAGTAAAATATAAAAATATTCCAAAAACTATTTTGCCGTAATTACTGCTAAACCTTTACTTTTCAAGCTTTAAACTTGTATTTAAATCACTGATAACAGCAGGTAATAACAGATTTATTATTCTTTGATTCGAGTGGAATCAATGCATATGAAAAGTATTTCGAGTCAACAAAGAAATTGTTTAATAACTGAATGTCCAGAATCGTGTCGAATTGAAAATCACAAATTATACCCCTGACTTTGCGATATGAAAGTAGAGTCGTGCAAGCACTAGGTTTGCATTACAAATTTTATTTATTTTTTCATATAACTATAATGAAGGGAAGTACTTACATTTTATATATATGTATGTGTGTGTGTTATCTATTTCTTATTTTAATAAATATTTTTAAAAATGCATAATACATGCACAATTTTAATTTTTAAAAATTTTTGTTGAAGAAATAGTTATATTTCATGCTGTTTATTTTTATGTTTAGAAATACTTTTAACTGATGCAAAGTTAATATGGAAGAAAACTACAAATAAAACCTGTATTACAGACCTCTATTATCTAGCTTCGTAAACAGTATCGCGGAAAAAGAATTGTTTCAAAAACATCCTATTGTGGGGCCCGCTGAATCATAGTTTTAGTTTGATTTGGCACGCCACAGCTGAAAGGTTGCCGACCCCTTAGAGAGGAATACAGTAGACTTCGGTTAGCAGAAAATGAATAAATTCCCCATTTTCATCTGATTTTAATTTATGCACCATTCTTCTCTCTCATTAAATCTATTTCATCTCGAAAAACAGCATACCCCCGATGAATGTTAATGTCTTTAGACAACAACATCTAAAGATTAATCAAATAATTGAATCATTTAGATGACATTTGACAGAACAATCATGTCTGAAAGCCAGCGATACTCAACTTGCGGCCCGCCGAGCCTTTTTAGGTGGCCAGGGCGTGACGAATTTACATATTGAAGAACATTGCATTAAAAATTTGGTGGGAAATTCTCTGTCAAGAAATCAAATATCAATTTTGCTTTTTGCTGTTGGCTTCGTACGGGGACGAATTGATACTCTATTTCTATTTCGAACGGTTACGGTTAGTGATAACAGACAACAGTGGAGTAGCAACAATTTTATAGGGGGCACTAATTTTTAACTATCTTTTATATCTTGCAAGCGAAAAATATTCGAAGAAAATAGATCATTTCAATACGAATGGGAGGTTGACTATTTTTAGTGAAAAACAAACATGGATTAGTAATTGTTTGATTTGTCACGAAAGTGCTGTATTTAAAAGATTCCAATAAACAGGAATCATTCAATGACATTTTCCCTCAAAGATCTCTTTCAAGAGGGGGTAAATAGGCTTTTTCTTGAATAATCTTTGCAACAGCAACAAAGTGTTTTGCCGGTGGTAATATCACAGCAGTAACAAAGACATCCTATGAAGTATGTTACATTATTAGTAATCATATGAAACCTTTTACTGATGCAGAAATTGTAAAGGAGTATTTCTTAAATGCTTCTAATTTAGTGTTAGTGACAAACATAAAAAAATATATAAAAAATAATAATTAAAAAAAGCACAGTAGAGAGAAGTTATAATATTTTGATCAATGTTTTCCACATTTTAAATTTCCAATGTTATCTTGGTCTTTTAAAGCATTTCTCCCCCCTCCCCCATTTATTCTCATGTTGCGGCCCCCCGTGTGAAATAATTTACATGTATGCGGCCCGCATGAAGTAGTTGACTTATGTATGCGGTCCAGCAGAAAAAAAAGGTTGAGTACCCCTGCTGTAAGCTGTAACGAAACAACTCAGCGGACCTCTCAACAGGCATTACAGGAGGAACTACTATTACTGCCACTGCTTGATGTAGATGAAGTTCGGCAGACAAGTACCCACGACTACAAATTGTATTCAAAAGACTAAAAACTGAAGGCTCAGATTTTTGAGTTTTACCCTTAATTTCTTAATGTTCTGTTAATTAAGAAAAAATTCTTCTTACAACGCTCTTCAAGTCTATGAATATATTTATTACAAAAAGGATATTTAAACATGTAAAAAAAGCATAACAAAAATGAATATCTTAGGGGTTGTTTTTTTTTGGTATACTTAACGAAAAAAGTGAAGTGTGCACTGAATATTTCGATTTTTCTCGACAACTCTTTATTTCTCATTTAGATGGTGTATCAATAGTTATTTTTATTTTTCTTTTGGATTTGAATAATCATTATTTGGTGGAAAGGTTGCAACTCTGAGCATCGCCATGATATTTTCTTAATTAAATTTGTTAATAAAGGGATAGTTTTCATGTATTCTGTATGCTTTGGAACATTTCGTTCATCAAAAATTAATTAGAATATAAAAAAATTATAATTCGAAGCAAAACTTTATTGATTTCCATATTTTTATTTCCAGACTCTCGATGGTTTTGTTTTTGTTGTTGCACCTGATGGGAAAATCATGTACATTTCTGAAACTGCTTCCGTCCATCTGGGCCTATCACAAGTAAGTTATTGGAGAATACTTATGAAATGCAATATATACCGGGTGTCCGAAAAGTATGATTTCACTTTCAAATATTAATTACGAAAAAAAAGAAAGAAAAGAAAAAGAAATTGAGGTTTTTTTTATTGTTGTTTTATACAGAAAACATTAAAGTTGCCTTTTTTTTTACAATGCTTTACTGCACGATTTTGATATGCGCACCATTAGTTGCCCGCAGCACATGGAATCTATGCGAGATTTCCAGTCACGTAATATGAAGTACTGCAGGATCAACACTTTGAATGGCCACTGTAATTCGACCTTTTCATTTCATCAGTGTTACGAATGAGGGATTGGTAAACAATGTTTTTCACTTATCCCTACGATAAATCCAAAAGTGTTATATCTAGAGATTTAGGTGGCCAAGGCATTACTTACCATCCATGAATCCCATCCATTGTGGTGGCTCTTCATTTATACTGTACTTGTGTTTGTGTTGCAGGTTTAAATTCGATAAACCATGCTACAACTTGATATTATTCTTGCGGTGAAGCCATTGTGAAATGAGAAAGTTGAAAAATGGGGAAAACTAAATACTTGGGATCAAGTTTTTCGTTTTTTTTTCTTCTTCAAACTAGTAAACTGGCATCGGAACCACAAAAATGTTAAATCTGCTGTCATTCCAATCATTTCACTGTCAATGTTGAATTGCCTGAAACTTAATTCTAAGAATTTAATTAGAACAGTAAAGCAAGGAATTTGAGATGTTCTTAAGTGGGGGGTGTAAAGGATCAAGTAATTTGGAATTTTTTTTATGGTATTGTGAATCATGAGCTTTATTTAAATATTTTACAGAACAATTTGAAACTTTCCGCCCAAAATTTAGGTACGGGAGACTGTTTCAGTTTTTAACAAGATAATGACCCCAAGCTCACTGCTCTAAATAAATATATGCTTCAGGTATCTCCAAAACTGTTCCCCAATTTTGAAAAGAAAACCTTAATCACTTGATTTAAGCCCAGTAGAACATGTTTGATAAAAATTTGAAGTTAGAGTACATATAAAAACAACATGCGAACTAAAAACAATAATAACAGAAGAATAGAGAAACATCGATACAGAAATTATAAAAAAACTTTTGAAGTTTAAAAGTTCTTGTAAACGCTAAACGATATCCTACTAATTACTATACGTATTGAGAAAAAAAATACAATAGTTAAAAACTATGTTAAGATTTATTTTTAAGTGTACAAAGACTTTTTTTTTGGTGTGATTTCTTAGAAGTTGTGTAATTATTAATTTTTCAAAATAATAGTTATACTATATTTGAAAAATATATCATGTTATTCCAATAAGAATAAGCTGCAGATATTATAAAAAAAATTACAAATCCGATATCTTAATGTTTATGAGTCTAAAACATTAAATTTGATAAAAATCTGTAAGTGTACGAACATTCTTGAGAGCTGCTGTATATATAAGCAAAATATTATTATTATAGAAGCGTTTTTCGTAAAAGGAAAATGTCTTGAAAGTATGCCATTATTTCTTCATTTTTTGCCCCCCCCCCTCAAAAAAAAACTTTATTCAAATAATTTTTTTTGTAATAATATTAGTAAAACAATTGTATATGCATTTTCTAATTCAACCGACACTAAATATCAGAAAATTATTGATTTATAGGCTTTTTCAAAATCACGGTTCCAAAAATAGTCAGTCACCTTAAAAGAATGCTCGGGGGAAAAAACCATTGCAATTGCCTTGCTTTTTGAATTATCAAATAGAATTATTTTTGAACTATCAAAAACAGCAAAATTATTTAATTAAGTTATATGAATGGATGAAAAGCTTTTTCTGGAAGCATTTTTGTCAATAAACTTATTGTAAGTATTTGAAATGAAACCACAACTATGATTGCCGATCAAAGGATTCCAGAAGGAAGAATCCAAACACGTTTCACATACATTCAAATGTAATAGAACGGCTGTAAAAGCTTTCTGTGGTACATTGTTAACTGTTAGGTGAATGATTACTCTTTTTAAACACTAAGCAATTATTTCTGAGTATGTATCATTATCCGCCGTTTATTTACATAGTCATTGTTTAAAGTCCTAAAGACATTTCTTTAAACAGTCCAGCGTTTCTTGTAAGGATGATAGTTCAGTAATTACGTATGTGCTTCAATTGCTAGATGTAAGAATTACGTGCTATGTGAGCTTTATTACATGTACTAACAAAATTCAGTTCAAAAACCTCAAAAAGCTTATTCTACATTACAGTATTGTTACAAAAATGTTGTTAAGATTTTCAGCAATATTTTGAAAGAGAGTGCAGTGTAAGTTTTAATCATGGTAAATGATTAAATTGGCTTAAGAAAAAAAATTTTTTTCTTGAATGAACGATCAAAAAATTATCTCTAGATGAATGATAATATCTTGAAAAAAAATTAATTACATATTAAGTTCAAACAACGCTGAGATTATGCATTGCAATTCTTTTCTCCAACTGAGCAAAAACGTATTTAGAATAATTTCAGAAGATGTCAACTTAAACAACAAAACTTCAACAACAGACGATTACATATCAGCAAATAAATTAAGTAATCACTTATAAGAAATCTTGAGTTAAAGCAGACGATAATAATATGGAATAGAATTTTAAACTTAAACAATATCTATATATATACCGACTGTGTGATTTAAATTTTCAATTAAAAATTGACTCAAAATAAAAAAGAAAGAAATTTAAATAGAACTAAATATTTTACAACACAAAACACACAATTGCATTACAAAACATTCACATGAAAATTCATCAAGGATCCGAAGCAATTATACTCTATCCGTGTACGATACACCACAACTCATTTGATCTGCCAAATCTGTCGATAATGAGCATTTTTTTTCAGTCGAAGTACGTTAAAAGGATAAGACACACTCTTATTTATTTATTTATTGCATTAAATGTATAACTGAAACTCAGCAGATGCATATTAGATGAATGAATAGATGGGTTAAGAAAATAAAATCTTCCAATCTTTTGAATATTTGCAGGTATTAAGATTAAAAAATCGAATAAATAGATATTGTTAGAGTAAATAAACAGAGCTATACTGAGAAGTTGTATTAAGGCTTCAAAATTTCAAAAGCATGTTAACTTCCGAAATAAATATTACATTCATGTCTACTACTTATTTTGCTGTCAACCATTTTCTTAAATGGTATATAAAAGAATTAGTCAGTAATATTTCATTTTGATTTCGTTCTAAATAATAAAACTGAAAAAGCATAGTAAATAGATTCAAATTGCATATTTTACATAATGGGCTAAATTTATGTGACGTTATAGTCACATGATAATGACAAACACGTGTTTCTAGCAAATTAATTCATAAATTCATGGGACGTTATAATTATACAGTTCATGCACTTCATTGTTTCCAACTTTTGCTCTTTGCAGAATCTTTATTTTAAAAAGCACGTATTTATCAACTAGTATAATAACGTATATAAGTACGTAAAATATTCTTAATTTAAAAATAAATGAATAAAATAAGGTTTTTTTAAATTTCAAAATCTTTTTGACGATTTTTTTGCATTATATTTGAACTTCTTTACCCAATCATTAAATTTGAAATTTTATTTAAATTTTACAAATAGAACAACGAGTACAAGTTGGTTTAATGTCAGTTTTGAATTAAATCGCGAACACGTGACTGTTTTTATCATGTGACCGTCATGAATTGAAACCAATATGAAATTGCATATAATTCACTAAAATATCATTCATTTAGAGAAGCTAAAAAGTTTATATTTTTGACTGAACACCGAGCTCGAATTTTATGCTTGAACAGTACTTGAAATTATTTTTATAAGGAGTTGAAGAATTTTTTTCCTGCTGTTTATTTAACACCTGAGCATATTCTGTATCTAATCTTAATTTTTATAATGAAACAGTTAGTGTGAAATTTAGAAAATTTAAATACGTCGGGCCCTGGTTTAACAAATTCCTTTTAAGCGAATTTTACGATAGCTGTTGAATAAAAAGTGAAAAAATTCTTACTGTGGATACTTTTTGTGTAGTTGTTTTTTGTAGAATTTCTAAAAGTTGAATGTAAAAAATTTGTATTTTGTTTGAACCCCGATATAACGAAAAACCTCGATTTACCAAACAAAATGTTCGATCCCGATAAATTCGTTAAATAGGGGTTTGACTGTATATTATTCTTCTACTTAAACCTTAAATCAGGATTTTAATGTACGCTAAAAATATAAAAATAGTGCTTGAAAGGTATTTATTCAACAGCAATATGAAAAAATGTATTTTCTTTTCCCGAAAAAACCTTTATGAGAGTTTCTTCAAATATTTCAAATTTTTTATATGTTGTTATATACTAAGATATAAAATTTTAATCAGATATATGTTATGCAATCATGAAATATTACGGACAAAATGCTAAGTTGTCTAGACGTCTGGGGCACTTCTGTAAATAGAGTTTCATGTGTAACATACTTAAAGTAGTCCAACTGATACTGAAAACTAAAACTCTGCAATATCTCCTAGCTTAGACGGATATTTCTGGAGGATCCAATAAAAATTATTGATCTTCCATTAAACAGCTGAGTATAATTCAGTTCATAATATATATATATATATATATATATATATATATATATATATATATATATATATATATATATAATGCTTCTGTTATTTTAAATATTTCTGAAAACAAGATGTTTGCCTTAAATAATATTTTTAGTAACTGGATTTGGATAAATATTATGATACAATGATACAATTCTTGAAAGAGACTTGTGTTTATAAATAAATTTTATAACAATGCTTCTCAAACTTTCAATATTTGCGACCCAATATTCAATCATAGTTTTTATCGTGCCCTCCCCCCCTTCCGTACAATAACAATGTATTGAATTCAATAATACTATACTTTGGCGCAAAAGTTGCAATACGAGTTTAATCTCTCAAGTTCCACAGGTGTATATAAATGTCTCACTCAGCCAAACCTTTAATTGCCCCGGACGTATATATACGTTTTTCTGAAGTACGATCTTTTCCATGCAGTGCTATTCATAAAATAATTCCGAAGGCTTTGGAATGAGATAAAATGACCCTGACAGTGTTTTCGAAGGATTTACTTAATTCAGAAGATATGCTTATGTGCGTTGTGTGTATTCCTTTCTCCCCCAATACATCACACTGGCGTGCCAACGTGGAAAACAGTGACATTAGAGAGCGAATTGCGTAAATTTAAGTAGACAGTTAAGAGATTAATTCTTAAACGTACAAATTATCAATATAAATGTTAATTTTTGTATATAATTTTATGCATGACAAGCCCATGTTTTTGACTGAGCATTGTGAAAACAGTAGTAAAATACATTATGTAGTACTGATGCATTTATAAGTGTAGTATGTCAGTGTATATATGTATTCTATTTTTTATTGTGTCGAAATGTATTTTGTTTGTTAACTTTCAGTAGATTAATAGTTTCCTTAAATAATCTTTTGTTTTCAACTTTTCAATATGTTCGCACTTACAGTTTGAGAAACGCTACTTTATAGAGTTTAAAATGTTTTATTCTTCGAACTCATTGTAAGACAAACACATATTATAAAGGTAAATTCTTATCTAACATTTAATGAATTCGAGTATTGGAAATGCTTAACATCTTCTCTGGTAAATATGAAATATTTTAACGTTATTAATTTATTGATAGACACCACTATTATTTTCGTAGCCACGTAACTGATACTTGTTCGAAATACTCTTTAAAAAGATTTAAATTAAATATTTAAAATACTGCAAAAATGTAAGTAGTAATAATTTTTAAGAGGGCATGGTACAATTTAAATAAAAAAAAACCCTTTAATTTAATGGTTTTTCTAAGTTTTTGCTTGCAACCATGTTTATGCATATGTATAATAAGTAAGTACATAATAAATATGTATAATAAATAAGTTACGGATTTTGATTCGAGATTTTTAAATCATTTTTATCATTTTATTTAGTACGCTTTAGATTTGGACTTTAAAGAGTAAACTAAATGGGATAAATTCCGAATTAGGTTCAATAAAGTCTACCTAATTGTAACAGTAACTCATTGATTTAAGTTAGGACAACACAATTTAGAAAGATAGCACATATCGCTAACAAAAATAATGAGCAAAGAAAATAGAGGGTGTTTTACAGCGACCACATTCTCTCCTCACCTGGCATCTACTGATGATTATTAGTTGCTAGAGGGCACTCCTGCTGTCTGGTACAGTCAGTTACAGTAATTATGACAAGAGTGTTTACAATACTATATATTTATTGTCAGTCAATGACGCAAATAAATTCGAATCACTTATAATATTTGTAAATTTTTCTGAAAACAGTAGTGAGTAACATATTAAAAAGCAATGAAGCTAATTTTTTTGTGGTGGAGTTAAAATATTCTGAATGCTTGTAATATATACACATTAAAACTATAAGCAGCAGAAACAATAGTATGCAGATAAATCTGCTGAGTACTTAAAGGAAAAATTTAAAAAACTCTACACACCTTAACTACTTGATTACCATGATTATAAAAGGGATGCAGTTAGTAAACCTAAATTCGAATATTTATTCAAATTCTTCCATTATAAGTTTTATACAATAGAAATCAGTGCATTTTAATGCGTATTTAACATATCTTATAAAAATTCTACTTTCTTATTCTTAATTTATACAAATAATTTATTTTGAGAAGTTCTAAAAATTTAATAGAGTTTTTATCGAAAAGAGTACAATAAAAGAGAACTTTTTTTTCCTTTACGAACAATTCCTATCTGTCGATTAAAAACGTTTTTAAATTGTATTATTCTTAGTGTACATCATTATTTATAGCTAATGCTTTTATAATATTAAAATACACATTATATAGTAATTCCTGTAACCATTTAAAAAACGATTATCTAAAAAAAATTCAGAGAGATAATTTCTCTTATTTTTTAAAGTAAAAAGTTTTGTGCTGAATAACAGAAAAAAAAATCGTATTAATTACCTTATTCCTCCTTTGAAAGGAACTTAAATTTTGTAATAAGATTCTTATTGCATCTTTTTTTCTCTCTCTCTCTCTTTTGATTACCCATTTTGGAAAGGAAAAAAGTCGTACTTGGTGAACCATTCTAAACGCGCAAACGATTTTTACAAAGCATGAAACGCGCTCTTTTAGATATCTGATACAAAATCTATAATTCATCATGATTGAAACAAATATTACAGTAGCTTCCCTTTTATTCGGTATTTGTTTTGACTGAATTGAATGATATATAATACACAGGCAGAAATGTATAAAAATACATGTTTATATTATTAATTTTATATTTTAATTGATTATTTATTGATGTATTTATTTATTTTAAATTTGTCAATGGATTTAGTTTTATTTTAGACTTCGTATATTGGCAGCAGATATATCATTTGGCAGTTATTGTGATGAATAATGATTTGCTTCATGTATTTATAAAGCCGCAAATTTTTATCTTGTTGAGAAATTTCAGGATTTAAAAAAAAATCTGGCAAATATAATAAACAAGTCCAAAGTCTCTCAAAAATTTAGTTTGATTATTTTAATATTAATAAAGTCAAATAAAATTCAACCAAGAAAATAAAGAACAAAAAATTAAGAGAATGAAATAGTTGGTGAATTAAAATTATGCTTGCAACAATACTTTTACTTTGCATTTATTACTCAATAGTTAAGTCACATTCAAACGCTCAGGGGAGTATGCAAGAACTGACAATATTTTTTGCAATTTTTTGGCACAAAATGAAGAAATAATGACAGATTTTTAAAACATTCTCCTTTTCATAAAAAATACTTCGATAGTAATAATAGTTTTCCTACTTACAGCAAGGACTTTTATACAAGGTTTGAACTAAGAATTTTGAAATACATAATTTAGAACTGAGTTTATACATATTTTAAAATGTCAGAGGGGAAATTTTAACAAAAAACACCGGTTATTATTTTAATTGAACGTAACTCAGAAAATAATGTGAATTTTTCAAAACTCCTAGTTCAATCCTTATACAGAAGTTCGAGCTATATATAAGTAAAATATTATTACTATCGTAGCATTTTTCGTTCAAAGGAAATGTTTTGAAAACATGTCATTATTTTTTCATTTTTTTGCCAAAAAAATTGCATTTAAATAACTTTTTATATATTCTAATAATATTTTTAAAACATTTATATATACTATATATTTAATTCAACTGACTCTAATATAAAAAAAATATTCATTTATACGCTTTTTCAAAATAATGGTTCCCAATGTAATCAGTCACTTTAACAATAAAAGCATTATTAGCTTTGAAACACACATTTTAATTTAAATATATATAGAAAACACATTCATCGCCTTTTTTAATTCCTACTATTCGTTCAGTCACCCCTATATATATCTTGTTCAAATTTTCAATCGTTTTAAAAATACTTTTTATTCATCCACTGAAGATCAAATACATTTTTTTTAAATTTGTAGCGGATGAAGCTTGATGTTGATACAGTTTTTTCAAATGTATAAATTCATTAATTAAAGTCAACTAACTGAAATAAAATTTTTCTTCGTTGACTTAAGCAGGAATTGACTTAAAAAAAATATGTTACCTTTGTATATACTTATTTATAATTTCTGTTTCTCCTCTTTAATTGCAAGAAATCTCTATTTTGTTCATAAAAAATCCCTATTTTTTTCATTTTTTCATAGCAATTATTTCGAGGTATAAATTTTCCTCATGTTTTAGGTTGAGTTGACGGGCAGTAGCATCTACGAATACATCGATCCAACCGACCACGACGAGCTAGCAGCAGTGCTGTCCTTACAGCCACCTCCCCTGCACCATCAAATTCCCGTACCACAGGGTGGTCAGTACGTCTCAACTCCTCTCTGTCCATTTGACTCTTTACAATCACCTTCTATACGCTATTAAAACTATGCTAAAATTTAAAAAATTCCTTAGAAAATGTCTACGAAAATATTATCTTACTTATATTACTGCTAATGTTACTCTTTTCAGCAGGTGTAGAGATATAAAATAAGTATGACTAACTTATAAGAGTAATTTTATATCATTTCCCGATATATATTGCTTAACAAAAATATTAGTCTTCAAATTCGCTGTTTACTTTTAATATAATCCTATATGAATCTAAATTCTCTCTATACCTATATAAGTATGTACACACACACGCACGAGACGCGTTCCGAAAGTAAGTCTCGTTATTTTATTTTTCCCCATAGAAATTTTATTGTCAAAAATATTACATCATGGCATCATGAACTATACACCTCGCATTATTTTTTGACATAGTCACCACCTAGATTGAAACGTTCGTCGTAGTGTGCAATCAGCTTAAAGAAACCACTCTGGTAATCCTCGGTGTCCTGAGATGAAAGGAATTATCGCACAGCCTCAGCACTGATTTGTGAACTTGGATGTTTCTCCACACCACTAAGGGGGTTTTGGTTTCTGGGATTATGGGGTTCACCTATGTCTCGTGGCCTGTGAGGAACCGGAACAGGGACTCATTTCTTCCAGTACTCTTTCTTTCATTTCGATAACCCAAAATATCATGGATCATGTGATGGACCTGAGCACGAGCAATGCTCAGTATGGAAGCCACTCTGACACCATTATGCGTCTGTTTTCTAACCTCTTGTCCTGTATTCAAGCTGTGTTTTTCTCATTTGTGGATTCTGAGGGAGGCCAACTTCGACCTTCATCTTCGACATTCTGCCTTCCTTCATTGAAAACGCAATACCAGCAACCAACCATTTAACCCTCTTCACAATATATGGTCCGTAGACGTTTATGGATACACAATACTATCAATTATCCATTCACTTCCACTGGAGGCTACGTTTCTGTGCACGTCTGCTTGCCATTGTGATTGTACTCAAAGAACCTCGGGCTAGCCAGTCCCCTACTACACTTTTCTTTTCTTCGGTGTTCTGGTGTCATTCCTCGTACGCTAACGCTACTTCTATCATTTAACCAGCAAAAAAATATATGCTGTTGTTCAAAATTAAGGTAACAAACACAAAAAATGCAATATCTTTGCACATGATTTTTTATTTGTGATAAACTCTTGGGTATACGTTTCTCATACTCTGAGAATAATTAGGCTAACAAATAAGATCTTAATGGCGGTTACTTCTTGTAATATGCAAGTTAGATAAAAAAAATTGTCAAAACACGCTGTACAATAATTAAAAAAACCGAGTGTCTAATAAGGAATGTGTCCACCCATTGCTGCTATACAGGCTTCACAATGAGCTTTCACACAACAAATTAGGTTGTAAATTTCATCTTGTGGCAAAAGTCCCTAGTCTTCTATATGAGCAGATTTTAACGTCTGGCGCGTGTTTGGAGGATACTGACGTCGAGAAATGGCTCTTTGCAAAGCATCTCAAACATGCTTGATAGGATTTATGTGAGGAGAATTGGTTGACCATTCCATCCGGCAAATACCCCGTTCCTCAAAAAAATCTTTGACAAGATTAGCTCTGCACAGCCTTGCATTATCGTCCATTAAAATAAAATCTTGACCAATTGTTTCTCGGGAAAGTCTCACATGAGTTTCAATAACATCATCTTTATATCGCTGTACAAGAACAGAACTCGCATAAAAATGTGTAGTGGTGTACGACCGTCTAACACAATACCTCCCTAAACACGAATTCCACCTACCAAATCGATAGGATTCACTTATATTAGAAGGATAACAGCGAGTCCTAGGTTCTTCTCAACAGAAAACTAGATGAGAATCACTATTGGTACTCAACCTGAACTCATCAACCCTGAACTTTGCTCAAGACACATGTTTTTGTCTTCATAAAAGACGAGCTCTTTTCTGTGATGAGTTAAGAGGGACTTAACCACTGGCCATTGAGCATAAAGTGCCTTTTCAGCTAAGCGTATGTAAGCAATTTGCTTAGAAATTGTCTCCCCAGTGGCAGCATCAAAGTCTTGAGCAAACCCCTTTGCTGTCATGTCTCTTTAACGACGTGCATTTATCGTCAAATATCGATCTTCCGTAGGTGTTGTAGCTCTTGGTCGACTTTGTCCAAGTCTTCTGACAACAGTACCTGTTGCTTGAAATTGTTTTCACTGTCTGGATATCACTATTCTAGAGACATGTAGGTTTCGAACTACTTTTGCTTGAGGCACCCACCCCCTCCATCCACCAACGGCTCTCTATCTCAAATCCTCATCTAAACGATTGTGGGAACTCATTTTAACAAAATTATCTCAAAGCTGTGCTTATGACTGTGTGATGCATAAATTTAAACATAAAATCCAAAGGTCAACTGTGGAAACGATTTTATATAACGTTTTGCACTCAAAACGATTATAAAAATTCGTTTTATCTGTCCAAACTAACAAAATTAGGATATGATGCTTGCTTTTGCTTTTATATATAATAGTTTTTTTTTTAAAAAAAAGAGGTAGATTTCTTGAAATAGTAAAAAATTTATGTGTATTTATAGCATTAATTTTGGACACTAGTGTGGTTTCTTATGGGGATTGTTTCACCTGATATACTATCTTATATTTCGGAACGTCTCTTGTATAACTATAAATTAAAACTAATTATTCTAAATACTAAAAAATAATAATAAAATTTATTAATACTAATTCATATTCCTAATAAGTAATTTGGAAAAGTTTTCGTCATAGTATGAGAATTAAGTTACGAAAATTTCCTTGTAAGGTATTTAATTTTAATTGATTTCGCAAATATTAGTAAATAAAAGATGAGCTACTACTATTTGATATATTATTGACTATGTTTTAGCTGGCAATTAAAAAAAGAATAAATATATTTAGATAATTGTTGTTGTTAATAGAGATTAATATAGTATCCCTAAAATTTCCAATGCTTTTACGGTAATCTATTTATTATTCTCTTATTTTTGTTACTCTTGATTGTTTTTTTTTCACTGCCTTATGTTATTCTTCCGTTATTTCTTTTCGATATTTTTCGTACGAAATAAATTCGTATCCTATTTAAGGGTGTCAAAGAAACACAGAAGAAAACTTATTTACCAGTTTTCCATAGAAAAACGAATTTTGCACAACCTTTAATATATGTTTATTACTGAAATTAATTACTTCTTTTCACACCCCGACAGCATTTGTTGCTTTATAAATACATATGGGTCACAAACACGTATTGAAATTAGAATTCATTTTAGCTTAAAGTTTGAAAGTAATTGTTAAAAAGTAATTTTTTAAAATACTTTTTATTCTGGTGATTGAATATATATATAATTAAATCCTAAGCTTTAGAATAGTACTATAAATAAAAAATATAGAAAAATAACTCAAATTAAATATGCTATAACATTTAAGAAGTTGATTCAAATTAAGAAATAATTTGAGTAAGGAGTTTTAAAAGTAATTTATAATAAGCATTTTTTGATAAAAACGAGTAAAAAATTATGTAATTATTATAATTTAAATTTGAAAATAAAAGTGTAAAGATTCTTAATTTAAAGTAAAATTACATTTTACTTAAAGTCGCTATTTCAAAATGCAGCCGAAAGTGTAAAATAAAAGCGAATTTTAAACCTTAAACATTTAATTCCCATTTTTTTCCCTTCTTTTTTTTTTTCTTTGTTTGACCCGAATTTCTACTGTCTTTTATTCGAAAATTAAACACATGAAGAAATATACATAGACATTTTCTTTATATGTTGTTCTCTTTCTTTACCTTTCAGTAGAGTTTGAATTGGAAAGATCCTTTTTTATACGGATGAAATGTGTTCTGGCTAAGAGAAATGCTGGACTTACATCTGGAGGCTACAAAGTGAGTTACTTGTATTCATACATAAACAATATTAAAATGTAATATTTTCTGATTAAATAATTTTAGAAAAGATAGGGATTTTTTTTGCATCGAGTTTGTAACCATACAAAATTAAAGAATGTAAGTATAAACTAATTCCTTTATTGACTTTTTCCAGGTAATTCACTGCAGTGGTTACCTGAAGGTGCACAGGTATAATGTGGATGCCTCTCCCTACGACAGTTGCTTCCAGAATATGGGTCTGGTGGCCGTGGGACACTCCTTGCCCCCCAGCGCCATCACAGAGATTAAAATGTACTCCAACATGTTCATGTTCAGAGCCAACATGGATCTCAGACTCATATTTCTGGACGCAAGGTAACGATTTCGTGTCCCTTAGTTCTTCGCTTGTCAGTAAGCTGATACCTTATATGAAATAAGACCTACTAAATTCATATTTCATAATGATACGAAAGGCCCATTTTTCTCATGTAGTCTAAATGTGTAAAATAGATCATTGATACTTATGATCGAAAAAGACTTGTTGGTCCATGCTGGCCGCGAACTTATAACCAACGTTGTTCTGTTGAGTCGTGGGGTTGAGTCCTGATGCCACTAAAGATTCCCTTGATAGACTTAATTCATGTTAAAAAATTGCACGGATCATGGAAATTAAGTTTTCCAGAGCCGTATAGGTTGGACTTCTGCCTGTTGGTCCTCGGAAGGAAGATCCAATGGAGGCGTCCCCCTCTCTGTAACGTGAGAACGCGCCTTTTAGGGGTTACAGGCTCCCCTGAAGTTGTAATCAGATTTCAGATCTTAATTGTAACCACATAATTTCAACCAACATAGCCAGACTACGAACGAAACACTTTAAGGTATCCGACTACGGTCGGAACCGTGATTTTCAAAAGCCCATCAATGGATAATTTTCATGATATTTACTGTCACTTAGATTAGAATACATGTATAAAATTGTTTTAAGGACATTTTGACAAAAATGTATTTAAATACAATATTTTGGCAAAAAATTAACTTAGAATAACCTTTTTTCCAAATGTTCTCCTTTTGTGTGAAAAATGCTTCTATTAGAATAATATTTTGCCTGTATATAGCTCAGACCTCTCTACAGAGGCTCAGCTAGAATTTTTGAAATATATAACTTAGAAGTGGGTTTATTCATATTTTACAACAACAGAGGGGAGCAATTGTAAGGAAAAACCACGATCAATTATTTCAATTGGTGGTAACTATAAAAATAATGTGAATTTTTCAAAAATTCTAGTTGAGCCTCTGTAGAGAGGTCTGAGCTATATACAGGCAAAATATTATTCTAATAGAACTATTTTTCACAAAAGGAGAACATTTGGAAAAAAGATTATTCTAAGTTAATTTTTTGCCAAAATATTATATTTAAACAAATTTTTTTTGTAAAAATGTCCTTAAAACAATTTTATGCATGTATTCTAATCTGAGACACTAAATATCATGAAAATTATCCATTTATGCGTTTTTTTAAAATCACGGTTCCGAACGTAGTCGGATACCTTAAAGGGAGGAAAATATCGCCTGAGGCCAAAGAAGTTATATTGTCCTAACTGTCCTGACATTCAACTTTCACCAAACTGTATTTTTAATCGTCCTTCTATATTAGCTAAACTCCACTATAAACCTCACGGACTATCAACTACTTTATTCGCCAATGATCGTCGGCATAGCATTTGACGGTGTCATTTGAAATCAGTCGAGGCTCAAATTCTTCACAGTGGCATAGTGTGAAAGTTTGGAGAGTAGGGTGCTACACTGGGGTCCTCTTCGTCATTTGCTGTGGTTCACAATTACGAGGCTCATTATCAATAGCTTTCGTTTGCTTCTCATAGGGACGTAAATAAGCAACTGGTCAATTATTTATAGCTTTTCCTTATGTATTATATCAGTCGTTTTCTCAACTAGCTACACATATTCAATGAGAGGAGTGGTTTAAGCCAAGTTATGCGGATAAAATACCGCTGGTTATTAAGAGGACTTGGTACCCTTTGAACTACTTTCTTTCTTTATGTATTTAAAAATTATATTTTAACATTTTATATAATTTTTCTATTCAGGAAAATGATACGAGATGAAATTTTTAAAATACTATTCACACAATTTTAAAAATTTAAGTTTTTTGAAGAAAAATTGGAAAATTTTAAAATCCTACTCCTTTTGTAATTATTGATTTTTTTATCTGAAATTTTTTTGTAATATTTTTATGGATATTATAAACAACTTTAGGGATCGATTTTACTATAACTTAATTCGTTGATATGCATGCTAAAAATCAGCGAAAAAGCCAATATCTTTTAAGTTTTAATTTTTTTTAAAAGAAGTATTCAGTTTACAGTAAAATGGATCCCTAATTTTGTTACATACTTTATATGCAACACACAGGAAAAAAATGGAAATGATTGGTAAATAGTTGTGAAAGGAGTAGCATTTTGAATGCATTAATGTTTCGAAAAACACAAACTGAGTAAAACCACTTTAAAGTTTATAATTCTGAAAAAAAATTATAATAAGCTTAAATAAATTTAAAATTCCACTTTAAGATATTAGTTATATATTTTTCTTTAAGATAATTGCATCTTCGTATTTTTCAACCCATACATTTTAATAAATGATCAATTTTAAGAAAATATTAATTGCACAAGAAAATTCAAGAAAAATGTTTAAAAAAATTTTTTTTTCTGTCACGACAGAAAGTTTAGTTTTTTTCTTCACATAATATTGAAGTATTACATTTGTATGAAAAACATATCAGGAATAAGAACTGAAATTATATGAAATTATTAATAAATATAAAATGCCTTAATTCAAAAATTTTACATGCACACATCTCACAAAGAAGAAAATTATATTCTTGTATTGCCTCGGAAATATTCTGCTTTATATATTAACCATTCTTTTTTTAAAGTTATTATTTCTCTTTATAAAATAGATTTTTTTTTATCATAACACTTTTTCTAGCTTTTTTTTCTAAAAAGGCCAAATTGCCTAATTTGTTTTCAAATGAAGTTTTATTCAACTTCTAACTTTCCGACTTGCCCAAATGATATATCAATCGAAAGATAATAATGCAAAAGATAAAATTAAATAAATACTAAAAGAAAACGATTGGTTGGTCAATTTTGGGGTACCAAGTCCTCTTAAAATTGCAACACCAGGAAGGAAAGAAAATAAAAAGACTTTTCTTATAGTATATATACTGCTCAGTAGGAAAAAACATAATTAAAATTGTAAACAATTTGGTGATGTACAGGGTCTGAAATTAGTACACATAACTGCCTCTCCTGACAGTTAAAATGGCTTTAAAATGGTTTGACATCGAATCGAACTGGGCTTGAATGACAGATACTGTAAGTCATTTCACGCTGCTTCAAGTTTTGGCCACATTTCATCAATAGTAGAGGCTGGAGAGCGGTGGTGGCCAAGTTTCTTCAGCATCCCGTGGTGAGATAACGTAGTGGAAAAGGCACCAATCGAACATCCAGTTTATTTGTTAATAAAAAAAATAAACATTTAAAAAAAACTCCTGCTGAGATAAAATGACCGCTGTGATAAGCTGTCATTGTCGTCAATTATAAGTAATCCAACGCGTTATTGACTTATAACGACAACACAAGGTCTAAAGCAGGGGTGTCTCCAACCCAAATGACCTTGCGGGCCACTTCGGAAAAACATTATAATCTCACGGGCCGCACATAAAAATATGCATCTTTAAATCAGAATTGGAAACAAAAAAACATTTATTAGAGTGAAAATTTAAAACAGAATGAATTATTATTATGTTTTCATTATTTTTCATGTATACAAACATAGATAATATAATAATGTTTATATAACATAATGATGCAATGATCCAATAATGTTTAAAATAGTACAGTGTGTTGCCATTTTCTTGAAAATTACGATGTTCCTTTTGAATTGATCTTTCGTTACTCATTGTTGAAATTTGAAAAATATCTCTGACTGCCTCTTGCCTTTTGGGCACTCTAAACAGAAAAGGAGGAGGAGAAATGAAAACCGCACACACAGAGAATTGTGTACCATCCATAGTAAAGGATATGCATAATGCAGTTCGGAATTTATTAAAAAAATTAAGTTATTATAGTAAAATCAAATGTAACTGTTTGATAAATTATAAATCTATATTAATCTAAAGGACATTTCTATTATTTTAAAACAAGAATAGGTAACAGGCAAATACACATTGTGGATTTATGTATATTTATATATATATATAAATTTTCCCTCAAATAAATTTCAAAATGAAAAAAGTTAAAAATCTGATATTTAAATTTTTTTAAAAAAGAGTCGGCGGGCCGCAACTTATGTATTGGCTAGCCGCGTGTTGGACACCCCTAGTCTAAGGCATTACTCCACACATCTCATTCAGATTGATTATTGGACGGCATTTTTGTGGACTGAAACTACTTTTCACATTTGGAAAAGCTGATGCAACACTTCCATCTTAGAATCTTGAAGCTCAAAAATTTCATCTATTTTCTTTAGATACTACTTTTATGTCTAAAAACTAATTTTTAAGGAGAATTACACCTTCTTTTACGAAAAGTGGTCCAAAAAAGAGTTAGAGAGAAAAAGAATTCTTTTGAATTGTACAGTCACGTGAGAGGAACAAAGATTGCGTGATTCCTATTTTATTGATTTTTACTGTGATTGTCTGGAAAGATCAGTAACCTCTCTTCTTTTTTTTAAGTACTTTTCGTTTATTATTTTTCTCCCTTCCACTAAAAGTGATTACCAGACATAAAACACTTAGCTTATTTATGTTTGTTTTATTACCTGTGTTTCAACTTTCAACAATGATTGTACTTCCTTAATCGCACGTTTTTATTGAAAATAAAAATTGTCAGCACATTTGTTATGTTTAATACAGGAAATGTTTATGAGGAGTTAATCCAGAGATAATAATATGGTATAAAAAACGGCAGGTGCGGGGGGGATTTTCACTTCATTTGCTGTCTATTAAACACTTCTATTTCCTTTAATATAGGTAGTAATAAAAATTCTATTTCATGAAACCGTAAAATGTCTGGGCGATGGAAAGAAAAAAACATGAAACTGTATGGTTTTTCATTACGATAGCCAAATATTATTCCATTGTTATAGAAGGAAAGAATTTCATATTACAATTTTTATTAAAATATTTTATCTCTTCTAACATAGAGAATGTTTTAAGCTATTTGACTTAAACTCCTTTCATTATCTAACATCCCAGCTTTTTTCTCGATATAACTACATCTATAGCAATCATAACAGTTTCTATTAATAATAGAATAATATTTTTGAAAGAAATAAGTTTGCAAATATAAAAGACAAATCGAATTAATTACCAAGATTTCTAGCGAGAGGTAAAACCAATATATAAATATAAGTGATTTAAGACAAATATTTGCAGAGACATGCAAAATTTTTCTTCCCGGTAAACAAGATAATAGATCAAGGAAATAAAAATTATAATAAACTGAAAACAAGAAATTCTCTTTTGTACTGAAATATTTGTTTACCTATATTGTATGTCTATTCATATTACCAACTACACAACGATGAAAGTTCCTTGCGTGTTGTTACAGCACACCGATATGCATGTCAATGACATTTTTCCTTCATTATGAAATTTATTTTCTTCGGAAGACCTTGTTCATATATAGACTCAGAATTACGCTGCGGTTATTATCATTTGACTATGAGAATTCAAGCATTGTATCCAATAAAATGCATACACGTGTCGAGGCTAAACAATTGTACAATTCGTTACTACCACAAACCGATGGATCGCTTTGTCTTTTCACTTTGAAAACACAGGTATTCGTCAGTTATTACATTCCGAAGGCTAAGAAAAAAAACTGTGATTAAATTATAATTATTTTTTTCCCCAATATGTTCTTTATTTGCGTACACAGGAGAGGAAAACAGGAAAGATATAGAAAAGGGAAAGGGAGGAATTGGAGACACAGGAAAAGGAAAGGGAGGAATTGGAGACACAGGAAAGGGAAAGGTCTCTCTTTCCCTCCCCTACCTCCTATTTAAAATTCTAATTTGAGAGCAATATTTGCGAATAATTAAATAAATTTTTCATTTTTAAAAAATAATTAGTTCCCATAACTTTTTCATTCAAAATTAAATATCTCACTAGTTTTTTTTAATTAATAATTTTACAACTTTTAAGGAAAATAAAATTTTTTCCTAGATTATGAAGTTCAACAATTTGATTCAAATATTACTTGCTCATTAAGGCTGTTTTCGCCATATGTACAAGAGCGTGAACTTAACACGGAGCACATTTTCGAACAGAAAAAATGCTTCAATTTTTATAAAAAGTTGTGGCATTGTAACCCATGCATTTGTTTCTAATACAGTGTTTTTAAAATTTCAAAATATTTCATAAATAATTAGTTTTTCTTTTTAACATGTGAAGGGATAGCTCTTTTAACATTACGGTATAGGGAAAAAAATGCAAAACACACATTTTATAAATGTGTCAACTCGGATAAAAATGAGTAGTATGATAAAATAAGCGATTCTCTACAGGATAGTGCAGCCAGAATATATAATATTAATGTTTGAGTACTTTTATATCGGAAAAAATATTCCGAATTTGGCTCCTATTCTTTAACATTAGCCGAAGATAGCCTTAAGGTATCCGACAATGTTCAGAAACGTGATTTTAAAAAGGTGCATAAAGGAATAATTTTCATGATATTTAGTATCACTTAGATTAGAATACATGTGTAAAATTGTTTTAAGGATATTTTGACAAAAAAATTTATTTAAATACAATATTTCGGCTAAAAATTAACTTAGAATAACCTTTTATTCAAAATGTTCTCCTTTTGTGAAAAATGCTTCTATTATAATAATATTTTGTGTGTATGTAGCTCAGACCTTTGTACAGAGGCTCAACTATGATTTTTGAAAAATTCACATTATTTTCAGAGTTACAACCCATTGAAATAATTATCGGCGTTTTTTTCTTAAGATTTCTCCCATCTGTTGTCGTAAAACATGAATAAACCCACTTCTAAGTTATATATTTCAAAAATTCTACTTGATCCTCTGTACAGAGGTCTGAGCTATATACAGGCAACATATCATTATAGTAGAAGCATTTTTCACAAAAGGAGAATATTTTGAAAATGGGTCATTCTATGTTCATTTTTTGTCAAAATGTTGTACTTAAATATTTTTTATTGTAATACTATTCTTAAAACAATTCTATATACATTTTCTAATCTAAGTGACACTAAATATAAATATAATCCCTTTATACACTTTTGCAAAATCGCGGTTCCAAACGTAGTCGGATACCTTAAGTACTTTTTTGAAAACTTTGGCACTTATACACTCCTCTATAAATTAGGGAGAGTTGTATCACCTTCAAACTATAAAGCAACACCAGGGCTATTGGCAACAACCTCACAATTTTGTACCTCGATCCAGTGACGAGGGCAACACCTGATCTGGCACACCCCCTCTTCTTACTACCGCACCAATGAAAGGACATTGAGCCTCAACAGATTAAACGTGCATCGGCCTCCTCTTCACGGCGGGTCTTTAGAGGCACCATTACTCGTATAGTTATCTGTGAAAAATAAGATAAAACTTAATTTAATTCTTAATTCGTAAAAAATAAACGCAACTTTTGCTGCGAGATAGCAAATATTTGGTATTTAATTTTATTTTGCTTTAGATATTATGAAAAACTATTTTGATTTACAATTCCTGTTAAAATTATTGTAACAAGTCCCAATGCAAAATTTCTAGTACTTTTTTGAAGTATTATAAAATGCTATAAAAACATTTTACGGAATTAAGAAATATCGAAATTATTATTGCTCTATTTTCTTATGAAATATTTGAATTAAATTTTACTTAACATGTTATTTTGGAGTACCAAGGTTCATCTACTTCTATTTTAAACTCCTCTCAAAAATACAAAATACATCGACTTCTGCTTTATCATTTAATGGCCCTTTTTAAAAGGTGGTAGATTATTAGGTGGGAAAAAAATTGTTAAAGTGATCATTATTTTAAAAAAAATGACAATATGTGTGTAATTCCTATTTAAAACTATATCCCAAATCGAAATTGGGAAAAGATTAAAATAATTTTCTATATGCTATATATAAGTTACCAAGTCTTCAATAACCAGTTAAGGAAATACAAATTATTAATAAATTACAAAAAAAATTAAGAAAAAGAACGAATGAGTAATTTATACCTAATGGAAGTGTGTATTTTTCTCGTGTTTTCGTTTTTTAGAGTGGCGAACCTAACCGGCTATCAGCCGCAAGATTTAATTGAAAAGACATTGTACCATTATATACATGGAGCAGATTGCGTCCAGATGAGATATTCCCACGACACTTGTAAGTATTGAATGCAGAGCAATGGAAATAATTAGTTTAATGTATCATGATGTGATATTTTTATGTGCTTAAAAAAATCATAAGACACTGTTTTTATATGTAACTAACTGAGATTTTCCCCATACCTTGTTTTATTATTGACGAGTATACTCGTCATAGAGAAGTTGCAGTATTTTTTGTCATGGCAAGTATACTCGTCAAGCATAAAAAGTAGTGACCATTGGCTATTTAAATTGTAATTTTTCAGAAAAACGAAACATATTGTTACGTAGATCCGGGTTCGAGGATGTTATGCAAAACACACACAAAGAAAAAATAAAGTTCTTTAAAAGCGATGCGAATTTATTATCGGAAATCCGATTCTCTAAGTACAGGGGGTTCCACAGCAATATTCACAGAGTAAACCTCCGAAGGTCTTCACACCTTCAACAGCAATCAAACACAATTATCAGTGTTTAAAATACATGTATGTAAAAGATTATTCACAAGCACAGCCGAGCTAATCGGTAATCAAAACAATGCTCCCTAATTGCTGATTGAATCAAGACTGACTGGTTGCGGCTGGCACTGCTCTATTTATAGACCCGGTGGAAACTTCCAGAAAAATCTGCTCGCGTCATAGTGCGTGAAATTATAGTGGAGAGATCCACTACTTTCTAGAAGAATTCAGAGGGTCCCAAACTCGCCAACAGGGTCGCCAATTACGCCAAAGTCGATAAATTGGCAGCCAACCTGGTCGTTAAATATGATGCCAACCTGGCTCTATCGCCAAGATTTCGCCAAATTCTCATTGAATCCCCTCTATAGCGTAAGGAATGGCATTGCTTATGAATATTACAATTTTATGAATATTACATAAAATAAATATAATATAGAGTAATATAAATGCATTACACATCCAAATAAAGATTATTTACACTATTTACACAAAATTCGTAGCAATATTCCCAAATTTCAAGATGTATAAAATATTTTGAGGTCAGGGCGGAGTAAAACAAATAAATCAAAAGTATGAAAATTTTAAGATGAGCTCATGCGTTTCCTAATGCACCGAATCAAACAGCGTATAAGTTGCCATAACGAATTTATGTGTGAGGATGATGTTTTTTAGATGTTAGCTTTAAAGGATCAAAGTCAAAAGTCGGAAAGTTGATTTTTACCAATTTTTGTTTAAATTCTTGCCTTTATATGTGTGAAGATCCCCTTGGATCTCACTTTGAGAACGAGAATAATTTGGAGTCAGATAAGAGCCAGTAGCCATTTTTATAAATAACTTTCTTTATTTGGTTACCTTTTCCAAATAGAATCAAAAACTTTTATTAACAAATATATCTAAATAGTTATATGAGGTTTAAAAAGGGACTTTCCTTTAAATATAAACTTAAATATTTAATGATCCAATTAATTAACAATTCGAACATCGATCACGCAGAGATTACCGCGATAAGAGATCCCAGATTTATATTCAATAAAGTTCCTCTATTGAACATTTAACTTTAATCTCCCTCCTAATATAAAACTTTAACGAGACTTTAAATATAAATCAATATTTACCACACAGAATCTCAACTCTTCCTGAGATTAAATTATCCACCAAGAAATCTTCAATAATAAATCTTCTAACTTCACCGTTATACCTTCCTGCTTCAATCTCTCTCTCCTACTGCTTTTTACTTTACTATTCCGTTTGACTTAAATACTTTATCTAATCTGCATATAACAAGGAATCCTGTCCTCTTTTTGGAGCTGATTGGAAATAGGTAGAAGAATTAAATTTCCCTAAAAAAGACGACTCAGAAGGTTAGTGATAAACTTCCGTATAGGTTTGTCACATATGTATATAATTTTTCTAGTGTTTTTTGTGCAATATGAATGTAATATATGTTTATGTTAATCAAATAAAAATATTAGAAATAAAATTGGCAATTTTATAAAATAACCCATTTTTTTATCCAATATTTTAATAACGACACTTACTCAGTGATTGACGAATATACTCGTCATCGCTCGATATCCGTGACTGACATAATTGAGCACTCTCAAACGGGGGCGCCACAGTCAATGAGCTGAACAAATCAACAACTGTTCTGCAAATTATAATAAAAGTGTATGCGTGTTTGCTCAAATGTTGCTAATAATAAAGTAACTGTATCTCATGAAATTACCCCTTTTAATATATTCTCAAGCATGAATTTATAAAAATATATTCCATAAACGTTCTTCAATAAAAACAAATGAAACCAAACCGTCTAAGAAAATGATACTTATTCTTCGACCTTATTATGTTTCCATGCAACAGCAATATTTGGGATGCAATGAGTTAGATTCATGTAACATCAAAGTCATAGCACAACTGTAATCAAATATTTCCAGCCAATCAGTTAGTTCATAAATTCATGCGGCGTCAATGTCACGTGATAAATGCAATCACGTCTTTCCAGTCAATCAGTTCATGCGCTTCTCTGTTGCCATATTTTGCTTTTTAAAGAAATTTCCCTTTAAAGAAAAATACACACACACACACTTATATACATATTTAACAGCAATAATAACGTCCATAGTTAAACAAAATGCACTTGATTTGAAAGTACGTGTATAATATATGAATTTTTTTAATTATGAAAAACATTTGAAGAATATTAATACTTGAACATCTTTGCCTAGTTGTCAAATTCGAAATTTTTTCTAAATTTTATAAGTAAAATAACAAATACACAGCTCTAATGTCAGTTTTGAATTCAATGGAGAACACGTGATTGAATTTATCATGTGACCTTCATGTATTTAGCCCATTATCAGTAAAAGTAAATTGAGCTGTTTAATCAGAACATGTTACATCAACGCGACTTAAAAAGAGACACATTTATATTTAGATCACGTAGATGCAATTTAAGCCAAAGGATTGGAATAATATGAAATAAATTAAGTGTGTTTCACCATAAGTATGAAGTGGAAAAATTTATCTTACTTATTATCTAAGTTGATCTCTTTTTTTTCTCATGTTATCATAAGTAATTTATTTTATTTTGTTGATGCTTTAATGTTGAAATAATGAAATAATTAACAGATTCATTTAGTGGCATTAATTATATTATTGATTTTATCGTATGCAGTCAAGCTTATTAATTTAAAAGTATTGAAAAATAGCTTTTCTAATTTTATATCTATCGTCAAATAATAGTAACTCTAACCATTGTTCCAGTACAAAAGTCTTTTTTATTTTAAAAGGCTGGTTGTGTTAATTATTTAGTTATTTTCCCCATTTCTTTTTTAAGCTCTTTTTAACACTCTTTTATTAATTTAACTTGTATGTAACGAAATCTTTAAATTCAATTTTTAACCCTTTTAGGTCAGATTAATTCGAAATTTTGCACACTTGTCAAAGACTGAGGACAATACAATAATTTAATAATTTCGTTCCATTATCCGGATCAGAATCATCAGGATTAATGATTTCCCATTTTCATATCCCATCCCGCATCTGGCGACTAATTCCAGATTTGGTGACTAAAAAATTCAGTTATAACTTAGTTCGAATAACTATAAAAGCATGTTTTTTAGTTTTTTTAAACTATAATTTATTATTTGTATCTAACTTTCCAGTCATAATGGTCTACATCTCCTGGCACTTTCTGAATTTTTTCTAAATTTCTGTGCTAAAAAATCTGTGTTAATATAAATAAAATAATACACCAAGCAAAAAAATATTATTTTGAATGGGTTAAATTCCTGTGGCGTCATAGTCAGATGATAACTATAGCCACGGGTTTCCAGCCAATGGGCTAAATTCATGACTATCACAAGATAAATACAATCACGTGTTTTTCATTGAATTCAAAACAAACTGACATTAGACTTGAATTTATATATTATATATATATATATATATATATACTTTGTGACAATCTTATACGGAACTTTCTCACTAACCTTTTGAGACGTCTTTTTTAGGGAAATTTAATTCCCCTACCTATTTCCAATCAGCTCCAAAAAGAGGACAGGATTCCTTGTTATATATGCAGATTAGATAAAGTATTTAAGTCAAACGGAATAGTAAAGTAAAAAGCAGTAGGAGAGAGAGATTGAAGCAGAAAGGTATAATAGTGAAGTTAGAGATTTATTATTGAAGATTTCTAGTTGGATAGATTAATCTCAGGAAGAGTTGAAATTCAGTGTGGTAAATATTGATTTATATTTAAAGTCTCATTAAATCTTTATATTAGGAGTGAGATTAAAGTTAAATGTTCAATAGGAATATTATTGAATTTAATTTTGGGATCTCTTATCGTGGTAATCTCTGCGTGATCGATATTCTAATTGTTAGTTAATTGGATCATTAAATATTTAAGTTAATTTAAAGGAAAGTCCCTTTTAAACCTCATATAACTATTTTGATATATTTGTTAATAAAAGTCTTTGATTCTATTTGGGAAAGATAACCAAATATAAAGAAAGTTATTTATAAAAATGGCTACTGGCTCTTATCTGACTCCAAATTATTCTCGTTCTCAAAGTGAGATCCAAGGGGATCTTCACAACTTCTCATATGTTTTTAAATCGAGTGCGTTTTGTTTACCTTTGCACGTTTTTACTATGGACAAATATGTACTTTTTAAAAGAAAGTTTTCACATAAAGCAAGCGTTGGTAACAGTGGAACACATAAACTGATTAACTGGGAACACGTGATTGTTGTTATCATGGGACTATGACGTCACATGAACTTAGCCTGTTAGTTCATACATTCATGTGATGTAATAGTCACATGATAAATGCAATCACACGTTTCCAGCCAATCAATTCATGCTCTTTACTGTTGCCAACTTTTACTTTTGTAGAAATTTTCTTTTAAAAGCTATGTATTTGTGTGTGTTAACAAGAATAACGCACGCAGATAAACAAACTGTATTTGGTTTAAAAATACGCATATTTTATAAAAAGTTTTTAGTTTTGAAAACTTTTTGAAGAATTTTAATACTTGAACTTATTTAACCAGCTACAAAATTTGAAATTTAATCTAAATTTAACAATTAGAACAACAAGGAAAGATCTAGCATCAGTTTTGAATTCAATAGTGAAACCGTGAGTGTATTTATTATGTGACCGTCATGAATTTAGCCCATTCAGTATTTTCTCATATTCGAGACAATAACACTAAGGAAGTACTACATTTAATTTGCGTCATGTGTTTAGTACTTTTGTTTTCTCATCATATATATTCCCAAATTTAAAATATTTCATATATAAATTTTTTATATTTTTCATAACTGAAAGAGAAAAATATCAATAAACATGTTGAAAAATGAATCACTTCCAAAAATTACTATTATAACATTCTAAGATATGCAATGAAGTATATTTATTTGAAATCAAAAAAATATTCTACATTATTCTCTAAATAACTCATCTCGATTCTTTTAAGATTTCATCAACTAATTGGATTCAATTGAAATAAAATTAGATGTATTCGAACTGAAAAAGACATGCAACAGTAACTTATTTTGATAAATGAATTTCTCGTTTCATCGAAAAAAACGGGCATAACTAACTCAGATTCTTACTTTCTTCAAGTGCTACACAAAGGTCAAGTGACGACCAAATACTACCGATTCCTGACCAAAGATGGAGGATGGATATGGATGCAAAGTTACGCCACAGTCGTCCACAATACCAGATCTTCGCGGCCACACTGCATTGTTAGTGTCAACTACGTGCTCAGGTAAGAAGGACAATCTCAGCGCTTTATTAAAGCGTGCGCCATTTTGTAAGTATTTTTTTCTTTGAAAGCCATTTCCACATCGTTCTTACGCCATAAACAGGAAGTTCAAGCACAGGGTAACGAATTGATCGTAATTAAATCGAGGACCTTGCACAATGAAAACCTTGAACCTTAATACCTGTGTAGAAGTGTTGTTATAAAAGCACTTTGTAGAAAGTTCTAATTTATTTTTCTGGGTGAAGATATATGCTGAAAGCTAGCTAGTGAAATATAAATGAAGACCAAATAGTGGCTTTTGTGAACTAGTTTGGATAAATATATATCAATATGAAATCAATTTTTTAATGAATATTTACTATTATTGCACTCTGAACTCGATAAATTATATTGAACCAATTTTTCATGGAAATTATTATGATTCAAAACTATTTTTGCTAAAATTTGTGATACCCCCCGCGGCCCGGGGGTATCATCTCTTCTTTCACGCGACCTTGATTTGTAGGAATAAATGATTGACCACTCAAATTCTCCATAATAAATCTAATTTATTATTACCTAAATAGATATAGAGCAATGCAACACGTCTTACTAGAGGGTACTAATCAGGAATGGTACTACGCAATTATCAATTCTAAGTAAAATAGCGCCTGAAGTTCTACTCACTATGTTTATGAGAAATTAACCACAGAATCTTTATCTATTGTAGATTCCTTAATAAGCTAAATTCCGTTCTATAATGAATTTCTTACCAATATCTCACGGCAAGCAGCTCTCGGCTTTCTGTCTCTTCTTGTATTCTATTCTTCCACTATTAATCTATTACTATGTAGTGTACTTTCATAATATCGGATCATCATTACTCATAATAACGGGGATCATCCTTACTCATAGTAACGGATTCTTGATCCTTACGTCTTATTGGCTGTTAAAACCTACTATTGAATTTCATTGGTCCGAAGAAATGTCCTCTGGCATTTCTTCTATCTTCCCAGAATTCCACTCTGATGAAGGGAATATATAAACTCGAACTTAATTATTTGTTATGTTGGAAAATAAAGTTTATTTTTGTAAAATCACTGCAATTTTACTTTGCCACAATACACCAAAAATGGTTACCCGGACGTGATCTACATGGGGCAAGAATATATGTTCTCATATTGATCTTGTTAAAGCGTTTCACCAAATTCCGATTGCTTCCGAAAAAATTATACATTCCTAAAAATCTACGCAATTGCGTTAAAGTGTTAGGTCTAGGAAACTTTTGAATAGCATCGACTCGATCAGGAAGAGGTGAAATACCTTCACTGGAAACTTGAAATCCAAGAAATTTTAAACAATCTACTCCGAAAGTACATTTTGAAGGTTTAATCGTCAAGCCATAATAATCAAGTCTTTCAAAAAGTGCACGGAGATAAGTAGTATATTCTTGAACATTTTGAGATGCAATTAAGGTATCATCAATAAAAGCATAAACACCTTTCAAACCCCGAGTAACTTCAAACTGCATTCGAGTGCTTTCGAAGAGACCAAATGGAGTACAAATAGCAGTTTTATGTATGTTCGAAGATTCATTCCTAAAGCAGCCCACATTTTAGCACCCCTAATAAAATTTTTAGAAGGTCACACAAACAAAAAGAAACCATGTCATCCTTCGAAAAGTCCGCAAACTCCTCTTGAATGGACTGAAGAAGCGGAAAATTCACCGCTGCTAAAACAGCATTAGCTGATGCAACTCTTCTTAAGCATCCGATTCCTTGAGCTACTTTAAGTGTTTGGACCGATGCATCAAATTTCGCCATTGGTAGTTCCTTAATGCAACTTTCTAATAGTAACTGGGAACCAATAGCATTTTTATCTTTAAAGCTTTCTAAAACTCAACAAAATTGGTCTACTTATGATCGAGAACTTTTGGCAATATATACTTCAATAAAAAAAACTTAGACACATGCTTGAAGGTCGCGAATTTATTATATATACTGATCAAAAACCCCTAACATACGCTTTCAAGCAGAAACCAGATAAATGTACCCCACGTCAACTAAGACATTTCGATTATATTTCACAATTTTCCACAGATATTCGCTATGTAGTTGGAACAGAAAACAAAGTTGCAGATGCATTATCTAGAGTAGAAATTGATGCAATTATAAAACCACCCATTTTAGACTACAAAAAGTTTGTTCAAACACAACTTCATGATTCTGAAATTCAATCTTTCCTTAAAGCAGATTCTTCTATTAAACTAGAAAAACAATATTTTCCCTTTGAAGACGTTTCCTTATATTGTGCTAAGTCACTTGAAACCCCTCGACCTTTCGTCCCTAAAAATCTCAGAGAAGTGGTAATTCAAAATCTGCATTTTATATCTCATCCTGGAATATCCGCTACAACTAATTTAATTTCTAAGTGTTTCGTTTGGCCAGGAATGAGAAAAGACATCAAAAATTGAGTTCGAGCTTGTGAAAAATGTCAGCGAGCAAAAGTATTCAAACATACCAAAGCTCCACTAAGCACATTTGCTCTAGCCGATGCTCGATTTGCCCACATTCATATTGACTATATTGGACCCTATCCACCATCCAAAGGATATAAATATTGTTTTACCATCATAGACAGGTATACCAGGTTGGCCTGAAGTTATTCCTACCGAAGACATGATGGCAGAAACCACTGCTCGTGCACTTTTAAATGGTTGGATTTCTCGTTTCGGCACACCTGTTACAATTACAACTGATCAAGGGATAAATTTTGAGTCTTCTCTAATGAGAGAGCTTACAAACATGAAGGTTAGCCATAGAATCCATTCAGCTTTTTACCATCCACAAAATAATGGAATAATAGAACGATTCCACAGGCATCTCAAAAGTGCTATTATTGCCCATGAGGATACTGCTTGGACCGATATTTTGCCTATCGTATCGTTAGGATTACGTTCAGCAATGAAGAATGATTTAAAAGCAACAAGCTCTCAACTAGTTTATGGTACTAATTTACGTTTACCATCTGATCTCATATCTTCAGAATCTCTTCAAACGTCTGTGAAACCCACTTTTGTTTCGAAGTTAATTACCATGATGAGAAAACTTAGTCCAATATCCCCTGATTCTCATAGTTGTACGAAGAGCTATGTACACCAATCATTAAGTATATGCACACACGTTTTTCTTAGAAATGACAAAATTCGACCCCATTTAACTCCTCCTTACACTGGACCTCATTTGGTTAAAAGTAGATCTGATAAAAATTTTGTAATTTGTATAAATAATAAAAATGTAACTGTCACTGTAGACAGATGCAAGCCAGCTTTTGAATTTTCAGAAGATTTTAATTCACTAAAGGGTAGTTCAAATTTTGAACCACCTCTCACCAAGCAACAAATTGAAGATAAAACCGTTGTTCATAAAAATATCAAAACCACACACGTTCTGGCAGGCACGTACATTTTCCTAAGAGATTAACTTACTAATTCAAATTCCTTCTTAGTAATTTAAATATGTATATCTTTTATTGTATTGTGTATATAAATAATTGTATGTGTTATTACAATTTATGTATTTTATAGTGCCTTATTTTTGTAAACAAACATTTTTTATACTTGTATACTTTTTTATGCCGTTCCCTTCGTCACTGGGGGGGGATACTCTGTAGTGTACTTTCATAACATCGGATCATCCTTACTCATAATAACGGATCATCCTTACTCATAGTAACGGATTCTTGATCCTTACGTCTTATTGGCTGTTAAAACTTACTATTGAATTTCATTGGTCAGAAGAAATGTCCTCTGGCATTTCTTCTATCTTCCCAGAATTCCACTCTGATGAAGGGAATATATGAACTCGAACTTAATTATTTGTTATGTTGGAAAATAAAGTTTATTTTTGTAAAATCACTACAATTTTACTTTGCCACAATACACCAAAACTATCCGACTTCTATTCCACTCTTATTCAACTTTCCGGTTTCTATTCAACTAACTCGCGAATGCTAAAGCTCCCTTATATATCTGTTCACTAATCTGCATATCGCGGTTTCTTCTTGAGAAGGTTGGATTGAAATGCCATTCTGGCCCCAAAGATTCCCCAAGAGGATTAGTGAGAAGGCACGATAAAGCCCCGTCACAAATTATGTTTAAGTTAAAAATGTTCCATTTTCTATTATATTTTGCATTTTTAACAATTATTTCGTGGTTGTATTATTTGATTGAATACAGGGTGAGCACAAATGATAGACTCGAGTTAAAAATTTACATTTTCGAAACTACAGCATATATTACATTGAGGGAAACATGAATGTTAAGAAAAATATACCAATTTTTTTTCCATTTATGATTAACAGCACATTCAAAATCGCTGTTATTGAAATCCAAACATGGCGACGATGACAGAGAAGAGATTATACGTGTTAGATTATGCACGGATTTTTTGAGTTATGTCGTGCAACGTGCATTTAGAAATCCCTACGGAAAAGAAGCACCAAAGAGGTGCAAGCACCGAGGATATCATCAATTTAAGAAATCAGTTTTACTTGTATAAAAAGAAAAGAAGCTGCCTGCCAAGCATCTCGGAAGAAGCAGTGGAAAGGGCGAGGCATAGTTTTGTTCGAAATCCACGAGAGTCAACAAGAGTTGCCGTCTGTGAATTTGGAATGTTCCAGAAAACAATACGGAAGGTTTTATGGAAAATTAAATTTCAAGCCGTATCATTTGCACTTGAAACAACAAATAACAGAAGACGACAAGTAAGCATTTGTGCAGCATTACGAACCATTGATAGAGTTGTGATACCCCCCCTCCCGGGGCTAGAAGTATCATCTCTTCCTCATCCAAGCGACCTAAGTTTGTAGGGATAAAAGATTGACCACTCAAACCCTCCATAATAAATTTAGTTTATTATATCTCAATTTATATTAAGCAATGCAACACAAGAGTCTTAGAGGATAATGATCAGGAGTGATATGACATAAATTACAATTCTTAGCAAATAGCGCATTAAATCCTACTCACTACCTTTATGATAAATTAACCACCGAATCTATATTTATAGCCGATTCATTAACTAACTAGAGTCCGCTCTATCATTTAAGTCTAATATTATATCGCTTACCGATAATCCACACGGGGAACAGCTACCAATCTTTATATCTTCTATATAATACTGTAATCCAACTTGATTTGGCAACTAGGCAACCTTCTGGCTTCGAACCCACTTCTATATGATTCTTATAATACTTTCTAAGACTTTCTAAGACCTCCTCAGACTTCTAAGACTCCCCTAAGGTTCTCGTGCGAATGTTTCAGCTCCAATATATGTAATCATTCCTAATCTGCATATCGCGGTTTCTTCTTGAGAAGGTTGGATTGAAATGCCATTCTGGCCCCAAAGATTCCCCAAGAGGATTAGTGAGAAGGCACGATAAAGCCCCGTCACAAATTATGTTTAAGTTAAAAATGTTCCATTTTCTATTATATTTTGCATTTTTAACAATTATTTCGTGGTTGTATTATTTGATTGAATACAGGGTGAGCACAAATGATAGACTCGAGTTAAAAATTTACATTTTCGAAACTACAGCATATATTACATTGAGGGAAACATGAATGTTAAGAAAAATATACCAATTTTTTTTCCATTTATGATTAACAGCACATTCAAAATCGCTGTTATTGAAATCCAAACATGGCGACGATGACAGAGAAGAGATTATACGTGTTAGATTATGCACGGATTTTTTGAGTTATGTCGTGCAACGTGCATTTAGAAATCCCTACGGAAAAGAAGCACCAAAGAGGTGCAAGCACCGAGGATATCATCAATTTAAGAAATCAGTTTTACTTGTATAAAAAGAAAAGAAGCTGCCTGCCAAGCATCTCGGAAGAAGCAGTGGAAAGGGCGAGGCATAGTTTTGTTCGAAATCCACGAGAGTCAACAAGAGTTGCCGTCTGTGAATTTGGAATGTTCCAGAAAACAATACGGAAGGTTTTATGGAAAATTAAATTTCAAGTCGTATCATTTGCACTTGAAACAACAAATAACAGAAGACGACAAGTAAGCATTTGTGCAGCATTACGAACCATTGATAGAGTTGTGATACCCCCCCTCCCGGGGCTAGAAGTATCATCTCTTCCTCATCCAAGCGACCTAAGTTTGTAGGGATAAAAGATTGACCACTCAAACCCTCCATAATAAATTTAGTTTATTATATCTCAATTTATATTAAGCAATGCAACACAAGAGTCTTAGAGGATAATGATCAGGAGTGATATGACATAAATTACAATTCTTAGCAAATAGCGCATTAAATCCTACTCACTACCTTTATGATAAATTAACCACCGAATCTATATTTATAGCCGATTCATTAACTAACTAGAGTCCGCTCTATCATTTAAGTCTAATATTATATCGCTTACCGATAATCCACACGGAGAACAGCTACCAATCTTTATATCTTCTATATAATACTGTAATCCAACTTGATTTGGCAACTAGGCAACCTTCTGGCTTCGAACCCACTTCTATATGATTCTTATAATACTTTCTAAGACTTTCTAAGACCTCCTCAGACTTCTAAGACTTCTTCCTCTTGCGAGTGTTTCAGCTCCAATATATGTAATCATTCCTAATCTGCATATCGCGTTTTCTTCTTGAGTTGGTTGGAATGAAATGTCATTCTGGCCCCAAAGATTCCCCAAGAGAATTTTAGTGAAAGGTGCGATAAAGCCCCGTCACAGAGTGATGTTACAAAATGTATGGAATGAACTGGATTATAGATTGAACGTATGCCGTGTAACAAGAAGGTCACGCATCGAACATTAGCAACAGAATAAAAACTTTTGGTATATTTCTCTTTACATTCATGTATCACTTATTCTAATATGTGCAATAGTTTCGGTAATATTATATTTTAAAATCGGGTCCATCATTTGTGCTCACCCTATACTATGGATACTCTATTCAAAATTTAATCCTCTGCATTTTCTGCACTAAGAAACAATACTGTAATATGTTAAACTGTTCTTCAGCCGAGGACATTAGTATAGTTTTTTAGAGGAAAGGAACCATTTGCACTTGATAAGAATTGATATCATTAAATTATTTAACTAAAAGATAAACTTATTTAAACATTTTTTTATTTGATACGAATATGTATACGAAGAATTACTTCATTATATTCGAAATATTAGAGAAACTGGCTACCTTCCATGCTAATTAACTTTTCCTCAAAAAATCTTAATAAAAATAAATATATTTTTCCGTAGAAATTCTCAATATATCTTTTACAAATAGCACCAATCAAAATCTTTTGTATAAATTTAGTTTCTGATTAAAAAAACTACGTTAAAAGTTATAAACAATTCATACACAGAATATTCCGTATTGTACTTTATTACACATTTCCTTAAAATCTATCTGTGAAAAAACAAGAGCCTTTGGTATTCATTGAATTGGTAATATAATGTATAGGATTCATGTCAAGTTCGATCATTTAGAAAGTAAATTCGAAAAATAGTTCTTTCCTCAAAACATACCTGTAATAAGGAATAAATAAGAACTCTCCTCTTTTTAATAACCGAATTTTTAAAAAAAATTACAGAAATTTAAATTTTGATTTACTTATATATTAAAAAAAAGTATTATTATTTCATTAAAGAAATTCTTTTAAAAGAAAGAATATCGCTCGATTCTAAGTAGAAATTGCAAAAAAAAAAAATGATAAACTATATATTATTAAAATACTATTTTAACTTTTTGGAAAAAACTGAGACTTCTTAACAATATATAATGTTAAAATTTGCTCTACGAAATGTTTTCTTTTTACTCTACTTTTTTAGAATGGGAAAAAAGAAATTAAAAAAAATATTTTGCTTTCAAGTTTAATTGAAATAATACAAGCTTTCCTCAAAAGCTACACATAACTATGTTTAAAAAACTCGAAGAATGGAACATCGTGAAAAACGTCTTAATAAGAAATACAGAAATATTTCTAAAATATCTTTGCAATACTTATGTAAATCGTATATTGCCAATGGTTACAAAAGCCAAAGGAAATTAAAAAGCAACTAAGAATAGTAAAAGACAAAAACAACTCAATATTTTCTTACTGGGTTTTTGTTTGAGAAAAGTATTAAATCTTTTAATTTTAATGCTTAGGTAAATATATAAAATAAACTTACAGACAACATAAAATAAATAACAGTAACAATTTCTTCAATACTTTTCATTAAGTTTCAACTGACTCAAAAATATAACATAAATTCTAAGGAAAAAAATTGCCACTGGGCAAAAAAATTAAAATCGATTATAGATATCGTATTTAAACAAAAATTTACAGACAAAAGCTGCATTTTTTTCAAAAAAATTAATAAACTCTGAATTTTTGGAATTGTGTGCATTGTGGAATTCTATATACACGGCAAAACTATATTCCATATTTTCGTATCATATTTTAAGCAATGACCATTGCATTTTTATGTTTCAATTCTTCTGAAATTCTTACGGTTCTGAAAGTAAAAACTCTTCTGAAATTCTTACGATTCTGAAAGTAAAAATTCTTCTTTCTAGCAAAAAAGAAGCTGAAAATTTTCAGCTAGAGATAGAACAAGTACGAAAGCCGGAGCCTTTGTACTCATCTTCGATTTCAACGACTCAAGGCAGTTCCACCAATGGCACTACAACCATTACTCCTTCTAGAAGCAGGCACCAGAAATCCAAAAGTAGAAAATCTCCCTACCTATACGATGACGCGAACTTAAGTTGTCTCAGAAGTAAGTATTTCTGAAATTATAAAGATTTACGCGATTCACCTCAATTTAACTTCATGTTGCCACTTATTTCGATATTAAACATAATCTTTTTTGCGACTTTATACGTTGTTTTACAGACTTTTCTGTTGACTTTAAATAGTAAGGAATTAAATAAAGATTTTCATAATTAAATGTGACGCAATATACATAAAATAAGTATATATATATATTTATTCTTATACAGAGTAAGTTCATTCAAACAAAGAAATGATTGAATTATGGAAGTAATTTTTTAGCAACAATAAAGTGATAAAATGCTATCCTTTGTGACTGACTGCAGCTCCTCTAGCGAAGTAATTTTTATTACATAAATTTTTAGACCCAATGTAGATAAGTTAGAAAACTGTAAATGATCCTTTATATACATATATTAAAATATTTTTAAGCAAAAAAATAAAAATATTAACTGAACAACAGAAAAATATTACCTTAATAACTGCCGAATTAAAATACAGTAGAACTTCCATATTAAGAATCCCTATATTGCGAATTTTTCTATATAGCGAACTTTTTCCTGGAACCAAGAAAATTTCACGATTTTCTTCGTAAAATAACCTCCCAATTGCGAAGTGCATATTCTTTATAACGAACATTTTTCCTTATGATTTAGTTCTTTTTCTCCCTATTTCGAAAGTATTTCTGGACATTTCAAGTTATTCTCTTATAACATGTTACATTATGGTCCTAAATCTTGAACTGGTTTTATTAGGTGCCTAACTCGCCGAAAGCAATATAATTCTGGTCTTTGTAACCTTTAATCCCCATTGTCCAGTTCACTAGAAACATCTTCGACTGTATCAAAGCATTTTTTCAAACAAAACACTCAAACAAAATTAACAGATTTTATGAGTAATTAACTTAAGGACGCATGTGGTAATGTATGTTTAGAATTTCTAGTTATAAAATAATGCATATTTAAAATTTCTAGTTATAAAATAATGTATATTTGAAATTACTTGTGTACTTTAAATTGGAAAATATTCTTAAAAAAATTCCTTAGTTTTAATATAAAATTAATTTCTTAATGTTAAAAACACAGTGACTTTCCTCAACTTTCTTTTTTCTTGTTTTCCTCGCAGTTTCTCTGTTTCTTTTTCTGATGGGTAAGATATATGTAAAATAAATAGATATTAATTTACAAAAAGGTTGGAATAATTACTTTTTTTAATACATAGTGTTTATTAATATAAAATTTATTTTATGTGGTTTATTAAGTATATTGAAAGGTGAGCCTCTATATAACGAATTTTCCATATAACGAGCTTTTTTCGTGATTTAGCGACTTCGTTAAATAGAGATTCGACTGTATATATACTAAAAAAAATGAAAGTAAATATTTTGCACAGAGCTTTAAATTATTTATAGCCTTTAAAATATAATACCATTGGCTAGATGCTAGGCATTAAATACGAGGAAAATAAACACTTTTGAGGCATTGAATTTTTTTTTCTTTTTGAAAGCTTTAATTTTTTTTAGGATTTAAGAAGATCTCTCTCTCTCACATTAAGGTAAATGCAATGAAGATAAAACTATTTTCAGTTTTCTACATACTGCATGTACAGTCGTCAATAAAGGTCACTTTTGTAATTTTATTAACTGCTGCGTGATTTCTAGAGTGTAAATATTGCCCTGTGACTCTCCTTTATTCTCAAATAGTCACGAAAGGTGGTTGAACTCCCTCCCCAGTTTCCAAGATCATCTTAGATAGTACTAAACAGAAACAATGAGTTTTTTTTTTTTGAAAAATATCAAAGTAGAGTTAAATGTAGATTTAAACTCATAAGTATCGAAATGTAAAACAAGTTATTATTATTAAATTTATGGTATATAAATATAGAACATTATTTTATGCAGTTTTTTTTCTTTTTTTCAGTATTTTTTAAATATTTCATTTCAAAACTTAAATCTAAGCAATAAAAGGAATACAAGATCACCGATAAAATAAAAACAAGGAAAAGACATTCTATTAAAATTTTTTTTGTTCGTATAGCCTAGGAGATTATTTGAGACCTTCAAAACTTTGTTTCCAAGGCTAGCTTGCTTCAATATTATTCGACGGTTGCAAAATCTACTAATGGACTAAATTCATGTGACGCCATAGTCACATGATAACTCAGTCACGTGTTTTCAGCCAATCAGTTAATAAATTAATTCGACGTCATAATTACATCATAAATGTAACCACGCGTTTTTAGCTAATTAGTTCATGTGCTTCACTGTTTTGCCAACTTTTTCTCTCTTTCTGCAGAAACTTTCTTTTAAGATGTAAAAATTTGTCAACGATATAATAATGCACATAATTGTACAAAATGCACTGAATTTAAATGTATTCGTATAATGTAAAGTTTTTTTTAAAAAAATTACGGAAACTGTTTGAAGAATTTTAACACACGTGAACTCTTTACCCAATCATCAAATTTTAAGTTATCTAAACTTTACAAGTTGAATAATTAGTATGTCAATTTTTAATCAAAGGGAAGCACGAGATTGCCGGTATTATGTGACCATCATGAATTTCATCCATTGATTTTTTTTAATTTAAAGATGTTTTATATTCCTCTTATCGAAATTTCATCACGCAAGTTATTCTTTAATAGTAATAAATTTAATCACTGTTAATAATTTATAAAACTTACAAAGCAACACTTTTTCAATTCCTACTAATAGCTCACACTCTATATATATTTATTTATTTATTTATCTTGGTGGTATTTTCAATCGTTAATAAAATACATTTTAAAGTGATCCATTGAGCTGAAATTTTATATACATGATTATTTTGGATGGTAATACACTTGTTTAATTATAATTAATAAAAATTAAATGATTAAAACTAATTATTTAAAGAACGTTGGCATCATTTTTGGCGACATAGCGAACATTTTGGCTACTTGTGTCAAAACTTGAAAAGGTTTTCTCTCACGTTTTAAAACATTCAGTTGAACTGAAATTTTATATACACGATTGTTTTGGATGACAATACGATACTTTAATGATAATTAATAAAAATTAATTACCACTTAATGTAGTGATTCTGTCATATGTATATACATATTTATATTAATTGTAACTATTTAATAAAAAGTAGCTAAAATAAAAATTTTCTTTGTTGATCTAAGTAGAAATCGACTTAATTTTTTTTATATTACTTGTTTTTTATTAAATAATCTGTTTGACTGATCTCATTATTTGTAAATTGTAAATAAGAATTATTAACAATTTATCCTCATGTACCTCACAATATGGGCAATGTTATTAAATTGCAATGTGACTATCAGAGAGTGAAATACTACTGTGTTTCTCGAAGCTTTTATTATAACTAAAGAAATTCACACGAAAAAAAAGGCCTTTTCCACAGAACGGCCTTGCATACTTCTCCCACTTTAAAGTTTAATTTTGAACTCTAAACTTGTCGAAACCTAGATTTTAATTTCAAGAGTAATAAACTAGTTAATATATTTCCATCTCCATGATACTTCTATCGTGAATAAGTATATAATTTTCTTTCGTTTTCTCAGGTGACGCTGTGGATCCCTGTCTGTTTGAAATGAATTCCTTCCCTCTGCACCACGCCGCTTTCTCATCCGTTACCCACTCTCCGTACTCCGAAATCGGAGGTCCAAATCCTCCTCCTCCGCAATATCCCCACTCACCCCATGTAGCTATGGGCTTACTTGATCCAGCAGGAGGAAATTTTTTGCCTCATTATCCTCACCAAAGGTTGTCACCTTTGCCTCATGTGGAAGCGGCATACGACAGGGAAGAAAGGTGAGCTTCACAGTTTTTGAGAATTTTTTAACTAATTTATAAATGCGAAAAAAAAAGTCTTTTAAGCAAATGAGCAAATATAACAAATCTCATCAACTTTATATTTCACATTAGAATATACAATGCGTAGTATTTTATGTGTGTTTCTATTAAGTGTTAATCCATATTCTTGAGGAATAAATGTCTTATGATAATAGATTTTTAGATTGCTAGTACACTAAATATTCGCAACCATCTTTATAAGAAGTTCCACTTATACAGGAATACTGAAGTAATATATAGAAATACTGAATGAGCTTTTAATATTTTTGGCAGAGCAAAAAAAAATCGATTTTCAGAAATTGCTCTCTCTCTCTCTCTTTCTTTCTCTTTCTTATCTCTCTTATCTTTCCCTTTCCTCTCACCTATCTCTTATCATTCTATGTTTCATCGCTCTCTTATCTCACTCTCATCTCTCTCTTATCACACACACTTTCTCGTATCTCTCTTATCACGCTTTCTCTTTTATCTCTTATCACTTTCTCGTCTTTCTATCGTCCCTCTCGTTACTCCCTTATCCCTCACTTATCACTCTCATCACGCTCTTATCACTCTCCTCTCTCTTTTAACACTCTCATTTTTCTTTCTTTCCCTCATCTGTCGTTCTCTTTTTTTTCTCCTCTCTCTCTCAACGAATATTTTCCTTTTCTTTATTACTACTGTGTAATAATATGCAACTCTGTAACAACAAAATATCCGTAATCTTTTTTTCTTCTTTATTCTAATTTACAAAATAACATAACAATTTGCTTAACTTGGCTTTCTACTTTTTTCAATTATTAACTTATTGCGTAATTTTATTTCTTACAGTTATTTTATTTTAAAATTATAAGGCAATCTCTATTATGGAGAACGTAGTATAAAGTTGAGCTTTGCACATTCAATTTATTCTAAAGTATTATTATTGAATGTTTCAAAAGAAACCTTCCGAAAATAGAAAAGACTTACAATTAACTTTCCGTATTCTAACTTCGGACGCTTTAGTTCTCAGTATAGAAAACTAAATTTGTAAAAAATATTGATTAATTCTTATTACACTTCATTAATTAATTATTATCTTCCACAGATATTCCGTGCAAAGTTACGCCTCGTTTCCTCCCTGTGAAGCCTCAGTCATGTCTTCGTCACCGGACGTTGAGACAGACCCGATGCAACCGATGACTTGCGTCATGCCCCCTCAACAAGAACTATGTTCAGCTGCCATCGGATATGTTCCGCCCAATGCACCCCAAACTCACGAAATGAGTGTAAACCATCACATACTATACAGTGCACCCACAGTGAACGGAGGTCCCTTCAGTAGTCCATCGGACTCCATGCTCTCCGAGTCGGATCTCGACAGTTTCCAAAACGGAAGGACAGACTCACCGAGATCCACTTCGTCCACTTCTTCACCTCTCCATCACCAACATAGCAACAGCAAACCACCATCAAGTGCCTTAGGACCTGTGCTTCGCGGCGGCAACAGCAACAGCAGCGGCAACAATCACTACAAGTCCGTCATCACAGCCACAAATCTACAAAGGCCGGCGGACTTTATCAACTCCAGACTGACGAAACAGCAGCAGTTTCAGCAACGAACCTACGCCAGCTGCTCGCCTTCGGACAATTCATACAACGACTCGTGTTATTTTGAAGTAGCAAGGCAGCAGCAACAGCAGCAATCGCATCTGGACTCTGGCATCAAGTATGCACTCTCAAAATGCGATAACTTTGTGGACAAATCCTACTGCATATCTTCCAGCAACGGCGCGAACGACTACGCGTGTACCACAGACCCAGGGGGTGTACAGCCTCAGTATACTAGTGTTATCGTGGACGCGCAACAGTACCAAATGGCAAATGGTTTCGTCCACTGATCTTTCATTTTGTTTTTCTTTCTAGTCGTCCGTCTTTGATTGGTTTTGGACACGAAGAACCATGCGTGGAAAAGTTTGTGGAAGAATTAATATTACACCCATGTAGAGATCCAGAATGCTTGTAGTACTGATGTATCAGAATATAATATATTTTTGAGATACGTTAAAAAAAATAAATGCTGACTATAATAGTTTCTTGCCTCTCTTTTTTTTACAGAACTGCTTGTCTACTAATCCTTTTTTAAGTTAGTGAATTCTAACTATCAACGATTCGAATTAGATTGTAAGAGTTCAATACATTTTTTATTGTTTCATAAGCGTATATCTTACGCCAGATTTCTGAAAAATAAAAAAAATAAGAAACAGTTTAAAATCAGATTACGCAAAATATATATGTTTTTCCCCTTATGAAAAGTTATTCTTCTACTTAGATGAAAAAGATTATACTGATTATCATCTTCTATATTATTTTTGAAAGATTCCCATGTAATCTAATAAACAAACAGGAAAATTTCGTAGTTTTTTTCTTTCCTTGCTATTTTAAGAGTAAAATGTATGGTTTTTTTTTTATTCGCTAAAGAATATTTAAAAATCTTAAGAGATTATCAGGACAAGATATCATCAAATGAATACAGTAAAATGCAGATTTAAAAATAGATTTTGAATTCATATTCAGACAGATCTGCAGAATCAGAGATAACATTGACTAAAACTCAAATGTTTTCAGATTGTGAAATAATACGTTTATAGAAAGCATGATGCAATCAGTACAGTAAGTATAAGATTATTTGATAAAAATGTTTTTATTTAGATTTTTTTTTACCTAGTTTTTACCGACTTAGCAAGTTATTGCCTTTATATTGGATAGAAGTTCAATACAAAAAAACGATAAGTTGGCGCTTTTTGGATCCATTTTTTTCCTTGTTTGCCAAAATTCTGAACTAAATTGTGTTTTGCCTTATTTTTAGCTTACAAACTTCTTCATAATTTTTTTAAAAGAAAGTTTTTATCATCGTCCAGACTTACACAAAAACGTTATGTTATAATTAATACGCCGCACTGCTTGAGCATGTTACAAATTTATTGTTGATGCGTATATAAAAAAGCAGGGAAGGAGCTAAGGCTTACTTTATAGGATCCTAGCCTTCCCCTTCAGCAGAAAATTTATGCATAATAGTACTTGAAAAAATTGAAAAATATAAATCAAAATTTAAAAAATCACTCAGACCCAACATTTTCACAAGTAAATAAACGGTGAAGTACTTTATATAGGAGGAAAACACAACTCACTCTCTCCTTCACTATCTGGAACTGTTAGACTTGATATTTGGCAGGCATGTTTATTTTGTTGAGTAGAGATCCGTTAAGAATGAATTTTGTGGGAAAGCTACTTCCAAAAAGGGTAAAGGGGTGTTATATAGGAAAAAACATGCTTGCCCGAAATTTGGCAAGCATGTTTGTTTTGTTGAGTAAGGATTTGCTAAGAATGAATTTTCAGGAAATGGACTGCCAAGGGAGGTTATAGAAGCTTTAGAGATGAAAATTGCCATTTTTGTACTATTAGACATACAAACTAGATATTTGGGAAGCATGCTTCTTTTATTGAGAAGAGATTCATTAAAAATAGGTTTTGCAGAAATCAATTCCAAGGAGGGGCAGTTACGGGGCCTAAAAGATATACATACTTCCGTTTTAGAATGTCAAGTCCTGTCTTTTTTTTAAAACAAGAGGCTAGGGTTAAACGAATGTTTTTCAACACAGTCTAAAGCTTAATATTGGAACATAGATATCAATATTTGAAAAAAAAGCAATATATAGTCTCATACAACATCATAAAATACCTGGCGAAGCAGGTAGCTAAACGCTAGTAAAACAATAAAATTACTTTGAATGCATCTCTATATATAAAAAAGTAAAGCGACTTATTCAGTCATCACGATATCTCCAGAACTATTAGACTTACGGACTTAAAATTTGGTAGGCACGTTCTTTTTCACGGAGAAGAGATCCGTTACAAAAAGGGTTTTTCGAAAATTGATCTCCAAGGGACGTTGTGAAGGCTTAAGGGGCATTATAGATATAAAAAGAAAAAAAACATGTTTTGAATTTTTAGACTTGAAATTTGGTAAGCATGTTTCTTTTGTTGAGTATAGATCAGCTAAGAACGGATTTTACGGAAATAGACTTTTATGTGGGGATCGGTGAGTTACTGGGACGCATTAATAAAAACATCCCGTTTTCGTACTTCTAGATCTATAGTAACGAAATTTAGGATGAATGTTTTTTTTATTGAATTGAAATCCGTTCAGCCCGGGTCTTACGAAAATCGACTCTCAAAGGGGTTTACAGGGCTTATTGATAAAAGAAATATTTCTATCTTTGTATTATTAAATTTAAAATTTGGTAAGCATTTTTATTTTATTGGGTAGAAATCCACTAAAAATGGGGTTTTGGGAAAATGCACTTTGGGAAAGGGAATTATGGGAGCATAAAAGATAATTCTTCTTCAGTTTTAGAAATTATTATTTAGAATTTTTTTTTAATCAAGAGGTGAGAGTTATAAGAATGTTTTTCAATATATTTGAACTTAAATGCTAGAACTTACGATATCAAAAATTTATACATTTATATAAACAGAATATATGAATAAAATAAATGGTACAAACGAATATCCTACTAAGATTAGATAATAACAGAATTTACAAGAATATGAGGTATTGAGCTCTTAAAATTGTAAAGACCGAAAGAGTCATTGGACTAAAATGGATAACTATCATGATTTCTAAGGCTGTCACAGATTTAGGATAGTGAAATAGGGTTAAGCATTACTTTATGGATCCAACCTCCCCTGTTCAGCAGAAATTTTTAACATAATAGAAAAACAGAGCCCTATTGAAAATTAGGCCTATATCTATCCATACGTGGGAGGAACACAAAACAGTAAAAATAAAATTAATATGTATGAATATTGAAAATAGGTTTTTTACTACTATAGAAATGATTATTAAAAGAAAATTTCAAAAATAATTTACAAGAAAGGCACATTCATACAACACCATAAAATACCTCGCGAAGCGGGCGGGTAACAGCTAGTATTATATAAATGGAAATTGTAGAGCAAAATGAAACAATTAAATAGAACAAACATAAATATTCAAGAACTTATATATATACTTCAATACATATACATATATCAAAAGAATTGTTAAAACCACAATAAAACTGGCAAATTGCCAGCTCTCTCTGACAGAAAATGTTTCAAAACCTACCGTTTTGTAGCTAAATTTTTAAATTGGGTTGTTTACCTCTACTTTTATACTCTCCATAGATCAGAAATGAGGAACTTTTTTACCATTACAGGTCACATGTAAATTATGTAGCAATAAAGGAGGCCGTATAGGTTCGTGTATCTATTGATGCGACTTTTATAAAATTATTACAGTTTTTGTATAGCTTTAACAATTTGGTGCATTACGTAGAAATATTATTAAAAAATTAAACACTGATTTTATTTTATTATTTGACATAAAAACTTACAATATAAAATACTTTTGTACTCACATAAGAGTAAAATTTTGTTATAACATTTTAATCACTAATTATTATTATTATTATTATTATTATTTGTAAAATTATTAAAATTCATAGATACTGGCTGCAATTTTTTATATTTCACTGTTGGTATGTTTTATTTATAGAAGCATATATATATAAATAGATTTTTGAAGTTTAATAAACAATTACATGTTTAAATACTATTTCAAATAAAAATAGCTAAGTAAAAGTATTTTTTAATAATTTTTACATTCTAAAGAAACAAAATAGAGAATAAAAGTATTAAATTATAAGTAACTGAAAGAACAACAATTCCTAAAATAATTTTAAAATCCGATGGAAAATACACACATTCATGCCATTCTTTATTTAATTCAATTGATTTAAAGATTGTCGTAATCTAAATAATTAAATATTAATTAATACAAATGCTAGCTTTCATGAAAGCCGCACAGGAAACTCACGGAGGCTGCGGGTTCCCCACCTCTGCCGTAGATTATGGTACTCTTTTTGTTGAATGATAAAATAATAAAAATGAGATATAGAAAAAAAAACGAAAAAGAGCGTTTAAAAATGTGATTATAGAAAGGTATATAAAAGATTATTAAGGGGGGAATAAATTTCATTTTTTGACCTATTTTTGTCAATCGAATCATACTGTGTCGCTTAAAGGGACACAAATCAATTCAGTTGGAAAAGATCGTTCAAAAATCATATTTTTACCTAAATTGTTCGTTATATAATTTTCCATAATTTCTCAAAATTTAAAAGCTCTAAATTTAAAAAACTCAGAGTTATGATAACTTTTACATTCGTTTTTTATTCACATCCCGATGGTAAAAATAAGAACTTTAAGCTGATTTATCTCAAAAATAAACTAGTTAGTCTTCAGTTAAAATGTTAAGGTCTTATTTTTTCTACTGGGCCAAATGCTTTGATATTTTTTCTAACTGTTGCCATTAGTACATGTAACAAAAGTTGGTATGCATTTTAAAATTAAAAAAAATACTTATTTTTCAAAAATATTTGAATTTAGAAATTATACATTTTTTTCAAAGAATTTTCATTGATCATTCATAAAAAGAAGTATTTTACGAATATCAATCGTGTTATCACAAAAACCGCTTCAACTGTTGTTACGCATAGCTTGAAGTGCTTGTAAATCAAACTTCATGTGCGTATGTCAATTATTCTAGAAAGAGTAACATTTTAAAATCATTGCATAAATTTTAAAGAATTTTCCTTAAAAAATTAAATGGCTAAATTTTTGTGGCATTTTCAGCACAAAACCGTTTTACATAACGCATAAACATAAGGGAAATCATAACAATTTTGAAAACCATTAAATCAAAGAATTTTCTGTAAATCGTACCATGTTCTCTTAAATGAATGTAAAACTCAAATGTAAATCAATCTAATAAGGAAAAATATACCTAATTTGTAATTACACATCCTTGAAAATTGTGAAATATAACCCACATGTGATGAGAAGATAATTCTCTTTTACATTTACATTATTTAGCAGACGTACAATTGCAATAGCAAGATGTATTTGTTCTGTTAGCCCATGCTACTAGTTCCAAATTAGTTTCGATTATATGATACATGTTCGAATTTCTTATTTTTGGCAACTGTAAGCATCAAAGACGTCACTTTTTGAATACTATCTTGAGAATACTTGTACTACACCTATCTTTTTAGAATTACTCTTTTGGAGTGTGTATTCAATTATGGCTACTTTCCTTAAGAAAATAAATCACTTTGACATTTGAAAGAGGAAATACATTCGCTCTGCATTCGTCGAGCATTTATATTTAGTACATTCCTTATTTGTGTTCTTGTAACGTTGAAAGCTTAGATTTAAATAATGCTACAAAGGTTAGCTTTGTGTCTACCAACGCACATTAAACTTCAATAATTAGGGAAATGTTTATTTTAAAGATATATGTTTATCTCACATATACAAGATGTTGTCGTGTTTAACCGACAAATTCACAGGGGTGATAGTAGACAGTAAGGGGACGACAAATCAACATAGAGCATAGGGTCTCAAACTACGTTTAGTTGGAGTAATTCGCAACAGTTATGAAGGGTGTGATGTCTAGCGGAATGAAAAGGGGCTATAAGAGGTAAAAAATACATTTATTACGCGTAAAACGTGCTTACAATACGAACAATGCATCCCAGCTCGACGTCAGAAATGCAACGACAAGGGATTGTCACAGGTATTGTTGAAGTTGCAGTCTCGTAAGTCATAGCCCAGCCAACACCGATGGACGAAGGATTGTCGGATGCGTTCAACTAAATCTGATGTGCTGATGACGTCAGCTAAAGCGATGACGATCCGTGCAGTGAGATCCTCCACTGTAGCCATTATTATCTCATACACAAACAATTTCAGGTGGTTCTAAAAGAAGAAATCCAAAGGATTGAGGTGCAGGGAGTGTTGATGCCAAGTAACAAGTCCGACACGTCCAGTTAACTTCCCAGAATCTGTAGCATGGAGGTGGTTACGCACTGCAATCGAAAAATGGGCTGATGCGTCATCGTGTATCCACCCCCACGTTCTGGTTAGGGATGGCGATCTGAGATCGATTAATCGAAGAATTGATTTCAGGGGCAAAAAAATCGATTTTTAAATCGATATGTAACACTGAATCGATATTTCATCCTAGAAAATTGAAATTCGGTTTTTTTTCTGTTTTGGTAAAAACTATGAAATTATTTACAATTAGTTGAATGTACTATCTTTAAAACCCGTAATATTACGGTGTTTGCGGCTAAAGGGTTAATTTACTGGAAAGAACATAAAAAAACTATTTATCATCACGATCACTCAATAGCCATGATGTATATAAGTATCGTTGGATCATATGAGCGCCTTTTTTCGATTGCCGGCAACATCGCAAGTGATGAACGGAACCGCTTGGATCCCAGTAGACTTGACAGACTGTTGGTTTTAAAAAGCTTGGATCTATGTTATCTATTCTCTAGACTTTTTAATGTAACAAATACATTTGGAAAATAAATGTCTTCTTTTATACCTGATACTTTGATAGGTAAAAAAAATAATTGTAACTGTCAAATATCCTGAAATAAAAAAAAAATTCGCTGATTTTACTGATAAGAGGTCGTTTATATATATATATATATATATATATATATATATATATATATATATATATATATATATATATATATATTATGATATCTTTCTTGTTTTTCATAAAATGGATTTATATTTACATTGTAAATGCAGACTTGAAAAAAAAATCAATTTTTTAGATATCTATCTTTTAGACCTCGCCTTTTTTGTGAATCAATTCATGAGGTTACGATTCGAATCGATTTAAAAACCGATCTTTTTCGGAAAGAATCGCCATCCCTAGTTCTGGTGCGCAAAGGCCAGTACTTCCTGCAGCAACTCCGAGAGAAGTGGAAAATTTGCGTTCATGCAGGTTTCTTCAACCCTACCATGGTGCTCCAAATCTGCCCTTTCATTTGGCCATGCCCCTCGTCCAGAGCATTTTCCTCCCGATGGTTACTACTACCGTGATTTACACCGATTAAACGTGGTTTGCGACTCCATGTTCTATGGTGATTTGTCATCCCCATGTTGCCTACTATCATCTCTCTGAATTTGTCGGTCGGCTTTGGAAACACCTTGTATATAGTTTTCTATCACGTAAAAAAAAAATTTTTTATCATGGAATGGGTGATAAAAGAAGACTAATTATACAATACAACAAAAATTAAATTAAGCAAAATAATTTTCAATTTTATCGGTAAAAATCATTTCTGAAAAGGGCAATTTGTCAAATTTAATGTAGTCGTTATATCATTGAAATAGCACCTTTGTTTGCTAATTTATGTTTCGATTAAAAATATAATTTTAGGCTATTTATTTAGAGATTTTGTTTAACATGTACTTTAAACTCTTAATAATTATCTGGATCCTTTTATAGATAAATTTCAAGAACAGTTCGCTTATTTTTCACAGACCTCATAATTTCCCGAAATTATGAAAAAAAGAAAAGAAAAGAAATGTGATGAAAAGGATCGTCACCATTTAAGCGTTAGGTATATTCAATACAATAAAAATAGCTATAAATTAAAAAAAACACAATTTGTGTTATTTACATTTTTTATAATAGGCTAAATTCATGACGGTCACATGTTAAGGCAATCACGTGTTCTCCATTGGATTCAAAACTGACATTGGATTTGGACTTGTTGTTCTACTTGTAAAATTTAAATAAAATTTCAAATCTGATAGCTGGGTAAACTTTCAAGGATTAAATTTTTCAAAGAGTGTTTCAAAATTTTTAAAAAATTCGATACTTTTCCGTTTTGTAGGCTCAAACCTCGCCAAGCAGGATTTATTGGCGACAACTCACAATATACACATAAAAAAATCGTAGAAAAGTTAGTTCTCACTGGTTTACTGATAACAAAAGACCGGGACTTGTTTAAAAAATGTGGTGGTAAAAGTTTACCATTCTATTAGGTGTCGGTTGTATCATTTTGGGCGACTTTATTGTTTGCACCAACAAAACGGGAAAAGTGCCTTCATTTCTAACCAGCTAGTGAATCTTTATTTTTTGAAAGTTGCTTTCAAATTTTCATTTTTTTAGAAAACTTATATTTGTATACCAATTATTTGTTCATTTAAATCATTTCATATCACCATTCTCAATTTTTTAAAAATTTAATTACCATCCTATGCACGCGTCGAAAATAATGTACATAAATACTATACAGTATTCCATGTAAAGAAAATAAATTTCTTAAAATTTCAGATTATCAGACATCATTAAGATTAAACTTGAAGGAAAAATCAGCTTGGTATTACATAATAAGATGGACTATTTGATTTCCTATCGCGACCAAATAAGGAAGACCGTACATTTATTCATTCTTAATGAACAAGAAAATAATTATTTTGTTAATACTGAAACCCGCCACGTATATTATTTTCCCTGCAGCACTAGTGTCCTTGAGGGAAAATTGAATTTTACAGGCTAAGTTCACTTCCCAGCGTAAACTTGAAAAATCAGATTTTGACAACCACGGAAGGTGTTCCCAAGTGTTCTAGATTGCATTTTCGCCCACGGCGACAAATTTGGCAAAAACTACCATATTGCCAAAGGAGAATCATTGAGAGTACTCTAGGATCGATCCTTCTATAAATTACCCTGAGGCTATCTAAAGGACCTTTGAAACAAAGGTTAGTGGAGTTCAGAAGAGATCTCAGTCGAGATCAGAATCTGGGTGCGTTGGTTGCGTTAGAGAGAAAGATTTTTCTGTGTTCCTGCTAGTGGAACTGTTTAGAGAGCCATTTCTGGAACGTTATAAAACTTGTTTTTAACAAGTGCGTTTTGTACTGTTATAAATAACCTATTGTAATGTTTTTTTTGTGTTTTTCGTCAGTTTGTCTTCATATAGTCATCTACTTGTTAATGTCAGTTAATAAATTTGTTATTATTCACATAATTGGGATCGTTTGCTGCTTTTCCTCTACGCAAATTTGCAACAATATTCATCTTTATTCTTCAGTGTTGCTGTTGTTGTTGACAAAAAGCTTTAATCTTGTAAAACACATTAAAAATTTTTTTTATAGATAATGCACAGACCATGGACAGAAATAACGGTTATATAGAAAATATTTCTAGTCTCACATTCAATGGTTAAATATTCAACGGGGAAAAACATGCTAAAAATCTTCCATAAAGTAATAACTTTTACTATTTACAGCTGTTTCAAAAAATCTATACATATAGGTCCATCAAGTTTTAAAATAGTATTTTATTTTACAATGATCTGAAGCGAGAACATTCTATCTTTTCTTATTCCACAGAAATCATTATAATTTTTTTAAAAAGAAAAACGATTCGGAGAAGAAAACGGATACCATTTCGTGAAGACATACAAACAAACAAACAAAAAGGAGAAGAATTTTTCCCTGTTGCCAAACGAGCGAGACGCAAATCTCCGTCCATTATATTTTTCTCTGGAGGAAAAAAAAAAGAAACTAAAAATCCGTCGCGTTCTTTCCTGCTGAAGAGCGAAACACTGTTTGACAATCCCTTTTCACCGAGGTAGCGAAAGTGGGTTAGCGAATAAATCAGCTGAATCGAAAAATCGAACGTCCATTGCAAACGCCGAATACTTACTTACCTCCATTCTCCCAAAAAGTAACGTTGCCACTTTCGAATGCGAAATTTCGAAGGAACGCGAGGCGACTCGAGTGACGTCGTCACCTTGACGACGGCACAAATGAGCTGTTATCTCGACAGAAGATCGCGCGGCCATCTCGACGATAAGTCACGATCATCCTTTCATGCAGTGGTCAAACTGCTATCGATCAAGCATCTGCTTCCATTCACCCGAGTTTCTTTATTGTGGTGGATGCTAAACGCTCTTAAACGATTTCGGAAAACGTTCTTTTTTTTTACCTCCCTCTCCTCTTCGTTCCCTTCTTCCTCTCGTTTCAGTGTAACATGTAATAGAAAACGAAGATATACATATTGTGTTTCAATATATTTTGCTTCTTCTGAAAGGCCTCGCGGGCATGTAACCAATCCTGTAAAGAATGAAATGGAACTGAATGGCATAATGTTTGCAATGAATAGGTATGTCAGCATATACTTAAGTTTATATTCAGAGCTTTTGGAGAATGACTGTTTGTAGGATGGAAGATCTGACATTGCTGAGTTACATCTTTTGTTGTATGATGATTTAAAAGAAAACGTTTTGCCATTGAAAATGGTTTGGATGCAATTTTTGAATAGTTACATTCTAAATAATGGCGGCCATATTGCTATTTAACTTTCAAATAGAAAGGTTGTCTCAAAGAAGTTTCCAGATTTCTTCGGAATGTTTTACTTATATTATCCGTCAAATTAAATAGTTTTTTAAAGTAAGTCATTTGCTCTATATTTTTTAGATCAAAATTTTTGGGACTTTAAAACTTGTCGGGAATGGTCTACTAAACACGTCTTTAAAAAAAAAAGTTAAACAAATCTTCAAATAAATTTCTTCCACAATTCTTCTTACCTAGTAGCAGTTTTCCAAGAGCAAAATAAGTCCGTTTTATTTACTTAAAATATAATAATAGTCCCTGCAACGATTTTTTTATGTCTATATTAGTACTTAAAATATATATTTTCGAAAAATGTTCCTCGACCCTTAAATTTTAATATATATGCATGTAAAGGGTGTTTTTTTTAGAGGTATAGAACTTTAAATTGCAATAAAACAACGATGTATTATTCCATTGACATGAATTTTTTTTATTCGAAAGATTGTGGCATTAGATTTTAAATATGATTTCTGGCATATGACTGCCACGGTTGGCTTGGATGTAGTCCAATCTGGACGTCCAATTTTCGATGACTTTTTCCAACATTTGTGGCCGTATATCGGCAATAACACGGCGAATGTTATCCTCCAAATGGTCAAGCGTTTGTGGCTTATCCGCATAGACCAATGACTTTACATAGCCCCACAGAAAATAGTCTAGCGGTGTTAAATCACAAGATCTTGAAGGCCAATTCACAGGCCCAAAACGTGAAATTAGGCGGTCACCCAACGTGTCTTTCAATAAATCGATTGTGGCACGAGCTGTGTGACATGTTGCGCCGTCTTGTTGGAACCACAGCTCCTGGACATCATGATTGTTCAATTCAGGAATGAAAAAGTTAGTAATCATGGCTCTATACCGATCACCATTGACTGTAACGTTGTGGTCATCGTTTTTGAAGAAGTACGGACCAATGATTCCACCAGCCCATAAAGCGCACCAAACAGTCAGTTTTTCTGGATGTAACGGTGTTTCGACATACACTTGTGGATTAGCTTCACTTCAAATGCGGCAGTTTTGTTTGTTGACGTAGCCATTCAACCAGAAGTGCGCTTCATCGCTAAACAAAATTCGCTTATGAAAATCGGGAACAACGGCAATCTCGTTTTGGGGCCCATTCGACGAATCTACGCCTTGCTTGATGATCGTTTTGATGAATTGCCAAACCAAACTGAGAATAAATCACTTGACAGCTGTTAAATCGGTCGCCATCTTGGAAAGTAATGCCAACTTTAACTTCTATACCTGGAAAAAAAACACTCTTTATATATATATATATGTATCTACATTTCTTGTGTCTGCTGAATTCCAATTTCTTACTTCTTTAGTACTGTAGGTTATTGTACTTCTTAATTTTTATTTTTTTATTTTATTATATATATATATATATATATATATATATATATATATATATATAAATTAGTAGAGTACAACAAAAAATACTAAGTAACATATAAGAATGAAGAAGTGCATATCCTATTTGACTTGTTTCCTCTAATTTAATGTAATGAAGTTTTCCCTTCTTTCCTTCTTACTTTTCTTTAAAGGGTTTCTTTTCTGAACTCTTTATTTATTTGTTGATAAATTCAACTTGTGAATTCTGTTGTTGTTACATTCACCTGATCATCAGCAACATCGGATTAAGACCCACGAAGTTCATCGTGGCATGGGGATAGTTTTACGCCTGTCATTAGCCGTAGCTTTGAGCACCAAACAGGTGGCAGTGCGATTTGGCTCGTTTCCACCCAAATTTTGAAGGAGAACACCCTTGGGATGGTCAGGGGCCACCCACCTCTCTTCTCATTCCACCAGCTCCACGAGAGGACTTGCGGCTGAATGGCTATTTAGGACTCAAAGGCACTCATGACTCAAAGGCACTATACATTTACAAATACCTATGCCGAGACCAGACCTTACAGTACAGTGTCACTAAATACTATACCGGATGGGCAGCACTTGTGTTCTAAAGATAACGTAACTGTCCTATAAATGCTGCCCATCATAGTATTTAATTTTTTTCAATAAATCTTTTTTCAGAATACATGAAATCCGGAATTTAATTTGGGATTGATGGGAAGATACAGTTTAAAATTATATTCTGTGATTAAGCAAATTCTAACTAGGAGAAATACAGGAAAATAGAAATTTCTGTCGTATACTCAATCTTAAATTTCATTGAAAATGTAAGCAAATACAGAAAAAAACGGAATTTGACAAAATGGAATCTAATACAGTATTTTTTCATAAAATATTGTTGTTGATAGATATATTACATGGATTCACATGAGATTATGAAATGACAACAAAATAATGCATAACAAAAACCTTTTTTCATTAAAAAAAAGATATTATAAGAATCTTTACATAAAATATTATCAAATTTGACATTATTAAAATTATTATATATTTGTTGTACAGTTATTAATTTATATTCGATACATTTTAAAACATGTTTCATTTTTTAAAAAAGATATTAATAAATTCAACAATTTTTTATCTCTATTTCTATCTCAACAGACTCCTCTTTTCTTGAGATATTTTTTCTGCAAGATAAGATTGTTTTTTCAGAAATTATTCCAAAGAAATATTTTATTTACAACACGCACGCACTCTTTAATGTACTCAAAAACTGCTTTATTTCAATATTTTGTGTTGCCAATCAGCAAAAAACTGATTTTGTTAAATATATAAGTTGTATTTTTATATTCTAAATTAAATCGTTTGCTATGAAACACTTGAGTTAAATTACATCTACATTTTTTTCTTTGTTTTCCGAGAGTTTTCCCAATGATAAAAATTACTATTCCATGCAGTTAAAGTGTGAAAGGTTCGTGTATTATACAGAGCGAAAATTGCACGATTTACATTAGAATAACAAAGAAGAAATAGAAAAAAAAGCATTTAGTTTGAATTTTTCCACTTTTGATAGCGTTGTAGTCAAATATCAAAAACTAGCTGATATTCATACATATGCAAGTAAAAGCTATAAATATATCAGATTTTCGAGAATCTTTCTTCATTGAGACTCATATTTTAATGCATACCTCTTGACTACGACTAGTTTTAAGCAGATTTTAATGCGTTTTCGTTTCAACACTTTCTTGTCTCGCGGTTTTCTCATAAAAATAATCTCTTTCGTCAAAATCATTTTGCTAGTAAGGAAAATCGACCATTTTTTTCCTTTAAATTTTTAAGAAACACTTGTATCTGACTTTATATTGACAAACTTCATAATATAATTTCTCATTGCCCAAGATTAAGTACTGTAAATTATGTTATATTTTTTTTAAAAAAAAGCATCGCACTAATTTGCATTGTTAACTATTTTCAATCCCTAAGGAAGTTGCTTCATGAATATGCTTAAGTTTTCTCAAAAAACATAAATGTAAAAGTTTTCCAATAAATATGGATTAAGCTCCTTGTATGTCTTTACTATAGTCTCATAAAATATGCTGTTATTTTGGTATTGTACTCAATCCTTTGAGTTCATGATATCGCAAATTTTAATTCATTCAATACTTTGAAGAAATACTTATAATTTTATTTTATGAACCTGAATACTTATAAAAATATATTAAATACTTTTTTAAATTAAGAAAATTATTTTTTATTTTAATATAAAAAGAGACTCTTAAACTGCGGGAATCTCGACGAAATATTATCTCTCAAATAACTATGAAAGTAAACAGAAAGTAATTACGGGAAAGAATTAAGACAGAAAGTAATTAAGGGCTACGTTCGGAACCTTGATTTAAAAAGGCGCATATATGGATAATTTTCATGATATTTAGTGTCACTTAGATTAAAATACATGTATAAAATTGTTTTAAGGACATTTTGACAAAAAAATTTATTTAAATACAATATTTCGGCAAAAAATTAGCTTAGAATAACCCTTTTTCAAAATGTTCTCCTTTTGTGAAAAATGCTTCAATTATAATAATACTTTGCCTGCATATAGCTCAGACCTCTGTACAGAGGCTCAACTATGATTTTTGAAAAATTCATATTATTTTCAGTTACAACCATTTGAAATAATTATTGGCGTTTTTTTTTTCTTAAAATTTTTCCCCTCTGTTGTTGTAAAACATAGATAAACCCACATCTAAGTCACATATGTCAAAAATTCTAGTTGAGCCTCTGTACAGAGGTCTGAGCTATATACAGGCAAAATATTATTACAATAGAAGCATTTTTCACAAAAGGAGAATATTTTGAAAATGGGTTATTCTATATTCATTTTTTGTCAAAATATTCTACTTAAATAATTTTTTATTGTAATACTATTCTTACAACAGTTTTATGCATGTATTCTAATCTAAGTGACACTAAATTCTAAATTCACTAAATCCTAAATGTTATCCATTTATACGCTTTTGCAAAATCACGGTTCCGAACGTAGTCGGATACCTTAAGTCAATCTAAATAACACAAATAGATCGATAGCGCAGAACAAGAAGATACGAGGGTCGTTCCGAAAATACGTTTAATCTTTTTTTTTTCACACGAAAGCTTCAGTCCCAAGAAAAATATACCAAAACATCATGAACTACACATTTTGCACTATTTTTCGTCGCACTGCTCAGCTAAACGAGAGGTTTTTTGGCAGCGGGCCTCGTAATTTGTAACCATAGTCAAGTGACGAGGATGAAACCTGAATCAGCACCCCTCTCCTAATTTCCTCCCCACACCAACGGGAGGACGTTTAAGCACTTGACAGATTTAACGTGCATCGCTCCCCTACGCGGAGGATCTTCAGCAGTACTGGGCTTGAACTCATGACACGTCGGCCACGAGTCCGTTATCTTGACCCATTAGGCTACCGCGGTCACTTTCGACATTGACACCATCGACATTGAGGCAATAACCCCACGACACCCTAATTTGCTAAATTCCTGGGTTGTGTGTGAAATCACAGAGCTTTTGTCAAATATCATTTTATTTACAAATTAATTTAGAAACCTTACACCATTACTATAGTATCTATTCTTCTCTGTTCCACAGCCTTTCACTGGAAAAAAGATCAAGTCCGGATTGCCGTTCTATGATCTGGCCGAAAATCATTCGCTGGTGTGGCTGACCTGCAGCCACTGTCGCTCCGTCTCCTATAAGTTCTGATCACAGTTCTTTGATCTCTTGATCCTCCTCCCTTCATCTTCCGAACCCATTCTTTAAACCTTCTGGGCAGGCTTCTTTAACGCCCAAAATAGTTTCTGATAGCGAGCGTCACGGGTCTGAACCCTCTGTCTTGGTCTCTACTACCATTGATTATTTCAGGACAAAAGTCTGTCACGACTGAGATTATATGTGTCGCCGTACCTCGTAAACCATATGGAGGGTCTATAAATCAACCAGTCACTTTGTCACTGGGAATACACTCCTTGGTATTCCTTCCTCACAAAGGGCTACTCCTTTACGTTCAAGTGCATTACGGCCAACATGTGCGTCGAAATGAATGAATGGATGGCTGTCAAAAACAGTTGTGCCTTTCCTAAAGATCACTACGAAGAAAACCATTTGGTGAATCTATTTACCCCTGGGTTTCGGAGAAGTAAAGAGCGGTGTCATTAAACAATTCAAGAGTCGGTTCAACATCTGTTTCACCCCAGGGCGTGTGAGAAGAATCTGTTGTCCCCTTTAAGAATACGATAACCCATCTGGCCATTCTACTTAACCCCGAGATTCAAAAATGACAATAGGGATAATAAAACGTCTGTCTAATGAGACGACGCTACAAGGCATTGCAACCCTTCTGGTAAAACATGTTGCTCTGCGACGCAAGGAATTGTCTCACAACCTGTTCCAACTCAGCATTGATTGGGAAATTACATCCAGAGAGGACGACTTTCAATACAGGGAACAGTTGAAAGTTCGATAAGGCAATGTTGTTTTCGTTCGGGGATATGGAGGGGTGTTCACAACAACCTTCAACTTTCATCTCTGAGCATGCTACATCAGGTACTAATCATTTGTCGATACATGGCCTCTTCACCATATACGGCATGCAGGCATTCCTGGAAGACTTGCACACTAGTACCATATACCATTTCACACCAGATAACATAACGCATTTCCACCGACGAGAATGATGACAGCACACGTCTGCCTGTCATCGTGATTTGAACTCGAATAACCTCAAGCGCGCCGGTCTGCTGCTGCTCTTATTTCTTCAACGTTTTGCGTATGCGCCATCCTACCACACTGATACTATTTTCGTCGTTGAACCAGCTACGGATGTGATTCCTTATGGCCTTTTTTCCCCCTGGGGTACCCTACTTCCTTTTAAAAAAATGACGAAACTTACTTTCAGAACGTCCTTCGTACTAAATGGCATATTAATAACAGGAGTGCACTTCATAATGTAAGACAAAAATCATAAAAAATTCAGTACTCAATATAAAATTTCTATAAGGAATATTTTAGAAGATATTTTGCTTAGATGACTTATGAAAAATTTAAATTCAAAAGGAATGGATAATAACGCAAGTTAGATGTATAACATCTCATAGCAGCAGCAAAATCGGGCATTCAGATTTGCCGTCGAAATATTTAAAAATGGAAATTTTTGTAAGCTCGCAAATTTCTCCGTGACAAAAGATAAATATATTTAAGCCAGTGTTTATACAGTCGTACATCGGTATATGCGATTCAGTAACAAGCGAATATGCTTGCTACTCGGTTTTAACCTTAGTTCCATCGTTAAGCAATCGCTTACGATATCTCTATCAGACATTATGATGTTGTAATTCTTGTATTTTATTTTATGAAATTCAGATTAATCTTTTGATTGGATGACGTTACACCTCATTTGTTAAGAGAGCAGATATTAATGCTTTTTTTTTCTTTTCTATCTTATACACCAGCCGTTACCCACTCGCTTTGTTGAGTATTTCATGACATTGTAAAATTATGCATTCTTTTTTCGGTTATTGACATCTAAATACTAATACTAGCTTTAAGCTTTCCATTGCATTGAAAAACATTCTTATAGCAATCGCCACTTGATTTGAAAAGTGCAGGACTTCAATTTCAAAACAGGAGTATATTTATCATTTCTCTCCTCCCCCTGTATCCCTTTATCTCGTAGTCGATTTCCTCAAACACCATTTTTGGTGGATCTCATTAAAAGAAATATACTTGACAAATTCCAAATCGGTAAGTTCAAAAACGTGATTTTTTTAAGCTTCAACGTTTTCCATAACCCCCCCGGAAACCTTCTAAGGAGTCGATTTCAACAAGACCCCTTACTTCTTCTGAACAAAAGAAATATGTGTGTCAAATTTAAAATTTATAAGTCTAATACCTTAAAAAAGGGAATTTTTTATTTATAAAACCTTCGCAACCCCCTTGGGATTCAATTTCCTCAAAACCTATTCTTAACGGATCTCTACTCGAGGGAAGAAACATGTTTTAAAAGTTTCAAGTTTGCCAGAGCCTAATAGATCTAAAAACGGTAAATTTGTATCTATCATGCCTCTTAACCTCAATTCAACAAAAGAAATATACATACCTAATTTCATTACTGTAAATCCAGTATTTCGAAAATGGGAATTTTTTTTTTATCAAAAAACGTCCCTTTAACTCCCCGCACATTGGATTCTGTAACTCGATTTCTGTAAAATGTGTTCTTAGCGAAACTATATTCAATAAAGAAAGATAAATTACCTAAAGATGCCAACAGTTCAAAAACAGGAACCGAATGCCCCTTAACCTCTCACAACCTCCCTTGGGTATCGCGATCTTCACTAAACTTCTTTTATAGAGTAGCCCTACTCCCTGAAAGGAACATGCCTACCAAATATCAGGCCAGTAGTAATAATTCAAAAACATAAATTTTTGCATATAACGCTCCCCCAAACCCCCTTGGGAGTCAATTTTCAAGAAAAAGCTATTCTTATCGGGTCTCTACACATTAAAAGGAATGTTCTTGCCAAACTTCAAGACCATAGGCCTAATAGTTCCGGATATCTTGTGATGAGTGAGTGAATCAGTGGGTAATGAGTGAGTTGTTCTTTTTTCTCTTCCTTTATTCAATTCCTTCTATTAGTTCACTCTCTCCCTATATATATATATATATATATATATATATATATATATATATATATATATATATATATATATATAATTCCCTTTAGTATACTTTTAATTAACTCTATTTAAATAATATTCTTTAAATAACTTTTAATTCTTTGGTTCAAAACTAACGCGTTAGTTAACGCGAATAGTAACATTGCATCAGAAATCTCGTTCCCGCTTGTTCTAACAAATCATACCTCCTGTTACAAAGGAGTCACGCGATCTTCACTAACTGTAAAAAAGCGAAAGTCTTTTGTGCTCACTCTTTTTATCTGCTTGTCTTCACCGTGTAGTCGTCGGCTTTTGCTTTCGCTGTGTTGCTAGTGTTTGTGTGTGAGTTTGTTCCTGTTTAATTATGAAGTACCAAGTGATTGTCTATTTTCGTTATGTGTATCAAAATAAAAAAAGATGAACATTAATTCTGAAGATGTTTTCTGAAACCCTATGCCAACAATCCAAATACACCATCACCTGCAAACACTACATATACACTGTTGTTTGTAAAAAATGCAACACCATGAAAGAATCATCAGAATTAAATGAACTTTATAGCAAACATCAATTATAGGATATTACGTAAAATAGTTAAAGTTTCAGAGCCACCGCGCATGGCTCTGCAGCGCCCTCTGAATTGATACTGAAAGCGTATAAATAGAGGGCATAGAGGGGCGGTGAAAATAGTTAATGATTATTTGTTAGTGGCGAACCTTTTGTGAAACTCCACTATGCCTCCACGACGAAATAAGGAGAAATTCCAGCAACTTACGGAGTTTGAACGGGGAGGTTTATCGGCCTTCGAGAAGGAGGATTTTCCTATTTCGCAATAGGAGCTCGTCTGCAGCGGAACAGTTCCACAATGATGCGAGTTTAGAAGCACCTAACGAGCACCGAACAACTCGAAAAACTGGCAGTAGGCGACGTAAGGTGACGTCAGCGCACAACGATCGACACCTGCTCCGCATGGCAGTGAGTGACCGTACAGCTTCCTCCAGGCAGTTTGCAGCACGTTGGTCTACTGCTACAGGTGTACTAATGTCGGCTTCATCAGTTCGTCGATGTCTGATGCACCGTGGATTGCGTGCAAGGGTGCCTTTATACAGGATCCCCCTCACGGCAAACCATCGACGGCTGCTTCTGCAATGGGCTCTGGCAAACTGATTGGTGCCAAGTTGTCTTTTCAGATGAATCCCGCTACAATTTGTGAAACCATGATGGCCGCATTCGTGTTAGACGCTATGCCAGTGAAAGCTGCCTTCCAGAGTGCGTTATCGTACAACATAGTGGCCTAACACCTGGAGTTATGATTTGGGGTGCGATTTGATTGCGAATTTGTTGTGGATGACACTTGATGTTAATACAGTTTTCTCAAATATTAATTCATTGATTAAATTTTATTCTTAATGTTAAATTTATTCTGCGTTATTTATGTCGAAGTTACAACTGGCTGGAACAGAAGGCGCCAGCACGTTTTTCTTACAAAGTAGGAATTGATTTTGAAAACAAAAATTTCTATTACTTGTTTTTATAGATATAATTCCCTATTACTCGGAAAGTGAAATGTGCCAGTTTCGACTGCCAGTTAATACTGTATCTTCCTAAAAAAATACTTTCTTTCTCCCTCACCCCTCTTCTTTTGGGGAAGTAATGAGCACGCACACACACAGTGGCCGTATTTTATTTTATTTCGTTCTGTTGTTACTGCATTATCCTTCGTCATATGTTGAAGGATTTGGAAAATTTTCCAATCAAATTCTGAAGCGATTTTGTAGAAGCGTTTCAAATTTCATTAATTCAAATATGAAACATTGCATTAAGACTGATATTCAATAGTTTTCATACAATTAAGTATTCCTATAAAAAACTTCTGAACGTTAAAATATGTATAGTGGCGCATCAAAACATAAGACAATAACCTTATCAAACAATATTATTCTCAAAAAAGTTAGCAAACATTATTTAAGTTATCAAACAATAATTTAACCTTTTACCTACTGATTGTACTTATAAGTACCACTCACTTTAAATTACATAGAATAACCATTTTTACGAATACTCTGACAATGCTTCCACTTTTCCAGGATAAATGACAGCACGGGTTCCTTGGTGAATATTTTAGCGGGGAAGGCGAATAGTTTTAAAACTGAAGTTGCTTTTTCAGCTGCCATTTTGATTGGATTGTCAAGCGTGTCATTTTTGTACCGCAAAAGTAGTAAAGGTTAGTGCCTAAAATTTTTATATGTTAGTTAAGACCTTAGAAAATGATTTGACTATTTGTTTTAAGGGGTGTTGGAAACCTCTCTCTCTCTCTCTATACTGACAATGTTAAATTGGCTGTTTTCGATGTTCCTTTTCTCAAAATCTGTTTTATGTACATGCTTGAAATTTTTCATACTATTAAAGTACATCTCTCTTATTATATTAAAATGAGCTTTTAGCTAATTTTGAATTTTTTAAGAAATTATGAAATATTTTATCAAACATTGCGAAATTTGACCCATTTTTTACTTAAAAAATTTGTAAAAATTAAATTTTTGAGTGTTTTAAAAAAAGCTCATTTTAGTATATATTAGACATCATTATAAATAATTCATAAAAAATTTACATACCTGTGAACAGTAGTTTCTCAGAAAAGGTACATCGCACATTAAAATTTACATTTTGAGATAAATTGATTTTAAAGTATACAGTGAGACTTCTAATCGGCTGGGAAATAAAAAATAACAGTCTCAATTTAAAATAAAAGATACATGTTTTGGTTCATATCAGTCGTTACACTATTAAGCAAAAACAAAGTAATTTGTTTACAATTTTCACCATTAAAATGAGCGTGGCCCAAATTGAACGATTATTTAAAAATACGTTTTAAGGGCTTCTAAATACCCTAGAGATTCAAGTAAGGTATTTTTAGAAAGGGGTTAAAATCTATACAACTTGAAAATGCAAAAATCTCAAATTGTCAAAAAAATAAGATTTTAGCTTTCCAACACCCCTTAAGTGAACAGTGTACATACCGTATTTATTCGAATCTAAGCCTCCATCGATTCTAAGCCGCACGAACCCCTACGTAATCTGAGTTTTGAATAGCGTACCTAATGAGTTCATAAATAAAATTTTTATCTAAGAGATTCTAACTTTGAGCAAGAAATTCAAAATAAATGTTTGTTTGAAGTCCGATTTCACACAGTATTAAGAGGCAGTAGTAGTTGAGTAAAGCTGCATTTACACCAAGGCTGTCAGCGTCGAGCCAATCAGAGACTTCATCTCGCCCGAGAGTAAGTCTTTGATTGGCTAGACGTTCAACGCTCGACTGCCTTGATGTGAATGCGGCTTAAGCGTGGTCGCGAACTTGTGCAGAATTTGCTTCTATTCAATTATGTATACAAATCTTGTGTGGTTCCACTGAAGACTCACCGTGTAGAGGGATAACGTGACGTTAATAAATGAACAACATATTATTCGTTATTTTTTAAGAAAATACATCGAACGAATGAGTGCTTATCAACATCGTACTCTACAGGTCTATTGGTGATAAAAACAACGTATTTTCGAGCCATGGACAAGTGACGAAGTCGACACCTGAGCTGGCACCCCACTCTCCTAGCTACCTAACGTGAGTATACTTTGAGTTTTACGATAGATTAAACTTACATGAACCTTTCTATACATGGTGATTCTTCAGTGTCACCAGGGCAGTTTTTAACCTCCGTGGTGCTTTAGGCATTTCAAATTGTTACGCCCCTGCCCAGTAGCGCACACAGGAATTTTTCAAGGGGGGTCCGGGGTCAAAAGTTCACCATTCTTGTATCATGCTCCTTTTGATTTTGTCGATTTTCGGGAACAAAACACATTAAAAAACTAACTTTTTAATAAATAATTAGCATTAATTAATAAAATTAGTCATTAATAACAAGTAATTATTTAAATTTTACGTACTCTATACTTAGAATTATAATCAATCGGAAAAAAATCAAGGGCTTGGGGGGTCCGGACCCCCAGTCCCCCCCTTGTGTGCGCCACTGCCTCTGCCTCCACTATTTCTAGAGCACCCCCTCCTTCAGTTCTTACCTTGCCAGTTTTGGTTCAAGACAGATTTTCTCTTAAGGTATCCGACTACGTTCGGAACCGTGATCTTAAAAAAGCACATAAATCAATAATTTTCATGATATTTAGTGTCACTCATATTAGAATACCTGCATAAAATTGTTTTAAGGGGACATTTTGATAAAAAAAAGATTTATTTAAATGTAATATTTTGGCAAAAAATTAACTTAGAGAATAATCTTTATTCCAAATGTTCTCCTTTTGTGAAAAATAGTTCTATTATAATAATATTTTGCCTGTATATAGCTCAGACCTCTCTACAGAGGCTCAACTAGAATTTTTGAAAAATTCATATTATTTTCAGTTACCACCGATTGAAATAATTATTGGCGTTTTTTTTCTTAAAATTGCTCCCCTATGTTGTGGTAAATTATGAATAAACTTACTTTAAGTTGTATATTTCGAAAATTCTTGTTGAGACTCTGTAGAGAGGTCTGAGCTATATACAGGCAAAATATTATTATAATAGAAGCATTTTTCACACAAAGGGAGAACATTTGGAAAAAAGATTATTCTAAGTTAGATTTTTGCCAAAATATTGCATTTAAATCAATTTTTTTTGTCAAAATGTCCTTAAAACACTCTTATGCATACATTCTAATCTAAGTGACACTAAATATCATGAAAATTATCAATTTATGCACTTTTGCAAAATCACGGCTCCGAACGTAATCGGATACCTTAACTTTTTTACTCTTTCTCCTTCCCTTTTTTTTTTTTTTTTTTTTTTGCTCTTTGGGCAGTCTTTCTACTATCCACTTCCTGTGGACCCACCGTGTGTCGGACTGGCAACCGGTATAGTAAGGAAAAGGATAGGTGCATGGTTTGGCCACTTTTGTTCATTTCTTACATTTCGGTCTTACAGACCACCCACCTTTTCGAGAATTAGTATAGTATATTAATGAAATCGTTTGTAATCATAGTATAGAGCAGTGATTCTCAACCTTTTTTTTTTGTTGCGGCACATATTTAACGATTTCAAAATTTGGCGGCACACAAAGAAAAAGATAAAAATTATTTACTTACTACAACACACTGCATAAATAGTTTATGACAAAAAATTTAAATATACGAAATAAACTAATATATACTACACTAATAACTAAACGTTTATTAAGGGATTAATTACAAGCTAATAATAAAAATATTTTTAATGCGAAATTTGAGCTTGATGTTTTTTGATAATTTCATTTATATTTGGTCGTAAAAATGACAATGCTACTCTCATATCGTCTTCTACATTTAACAATCTTGATCTTTTTTTAGTTTTAATGTTGGCTAATGCTGAAAATCCGAATTCACACAAATAAGATGTGGAAAATTGTAATAATATGTTTAAAGCTTTTTTGGCTATCATTGGATAATCGCATCTGATGTTAATCCAAAATGAATTAATTGATTCTTCTGAATGTTTTAAAATTAAATCTCGATTATTGGAAAGCAAAATGAGAGAGTTCTTCCTCTTCATTCAAAGTTAAGTCAAATACAGAAGTATACGTTATGAGAAATGGATTACGAACCCAATCAAATTTCTTAATATCGAATTTTGGGAAATAATGAATAATTCTCTCCTCTAATGTTGTCAAATGATCAACAACAATTAATTTAATAGTTTTATAACTGTCTTTAGGGACTGACTCAAACTTTTCTAAATTGCCTTCCTGAGCTTTATTTTTCCATAAAGTTATTTGTTTTTTGTATCCCACCAGCTTATTGGTTGAGTTTAAGATATTTTCATTAGGCCCTTGCATACTTGAATTGATGTTGTTAAAAATAACAAAAATGTCTGATAAGTAAGCCAGTTTAGTACACCATATTTTATCTTCCAACAAATGAACAAATTCATAATTTTTATTTTGTTCAAAAAAATATTTTCATTTCGTCTTTTAATTTCAGCACACGAGATATAACTTTTCCTCTGGACAACCATCTTACTTCTGTATGGAGTAACAAGGATTCGTACTTGGCTTCCATAGCTTGGCATAGTTTACTAAATAATCTACTTTTTAATGGTCTTGATTTGATATAATTAACCATTTTAACACATTGTTCCAGAACTATTTTCAAATCTGATGGCAAAAATTTTGTAACAAGTGCTTCTCGATGCAAAAAACACTGGGTAACTAATATATCCTCATTCAGTTCTTTAACATGTTCTACAAATCCTTTTAGATGTCCAGTCATAGCTGGAGCACCATCTGTGCAAATGCCAATACATGACTTCCAAGAAACTTTAATTTCTTCTAAATATGAACTAATTACTTGAAAAATATGTTTACCAGTTGTAAAATCAGGTAACTTCCGACAACATAAAAATTGATTAATTATTTCATTTTCGTGAATAAATCTAACGAATGCAATTAATTGAGCATTTCCTGTAATATCTGTTGTTTCGTCGACTTGTAGAGCAAAATTCGAATTTGCAAGAGTTTTTGCAGTATTTTGCTCAATATTTTCTGACATATCTTTAATTCTGCGATGGATTGTATCATTTGAAAGTGGTATTTTGCAAATATCAATATCAGCTGATCCACCAATCATTGTTTTTACAATTTTGCGACAAGCAGGTTATATAATTTCTTCAGCCAAATTGTGAGGTTTTAAGTTAACAGCAATCAATTCAGCTATTTCGTAAGAAGCTACTTGAGCCTTTTCAGACACACATACTTGTTTTTCAAAAACTTTTACTTGCTTAATTTTTTATGATAAAGACCTTTCAAAGTAGCTTTTATCTTTTGTTGAAAGCGAAGGATGATTAGTTACCAAGTGACGTTGGAGTTTGCTAGGAACCATAGCACTATTTGATAATTTAAAACCACATATCACACACTCGGGAACAACTATGTCATTTTCCATTGTAGAGGTAAATCCAAATTTCAAAAAATCATCATTATATTTCCGATGGACAACGTTTTTTGAGCAAGAAGTATTTTTACTTGTGCCGGGGGTTGGCTCATTAACTTGGTCCCTAACGTTATCATTATCACTATTATCATCATTAAACTTTCTTATTTTTAACCATTTATCCATTTTCAGAAGGATCTGCAAATAAATTAATGCAAAATATTACTACATGCAAATAAATTAATATTAAACCGAACCACATACATTTGCCAGTTTTAACGAAAGAAAAGGTGCAGTAACTACTATGCAACACCTTGTGAATCCCAACTATCACTAAAACAACACGTTTTGTACGCAGAAGTGGCAAGTGTGCGCCGACTTGAGACATATTCCTATTGCTATGCACGCCGCTTCATCATAATTTGGCACTAAGAAAAAACGCGTTGCAAAGCAAATAATAAAATAATTTATTTTTTTGTGGATTTAAATATATATTCATGTTAAAAATATTTTTCTTTTTAAATGATATAATTTAATAATATTAACATTATTATATATTTGCAAAATTTGGCGGCACACTTTTGAAATTTGGCGGCACACAAAAGTGCCGCGGCACAGTGGTTGAGAATCACTGGTATAGAGTATACATTACTGTGTGAATGAACTGTTATCTCAACTTGTTAATTATCATCGCTTTACTATATTACTTTTATACATCCTTATTCCCTGTTGAGTCAGTGTACTAGTACATTAAAGGTTTTCTTCAAGCTTTGATCATTGCAAAACCATTAAGGGGAGTTGGAAACCTCTCTCTCTCTCTCTACTGACAATGTTAAATTGGCTGTTTTCGATGTACCTTTTCTCAAAATCTGTTTTATGTACATGCTTGAAATTTTTCATACTGTTAAAGTACACCTCTCTCATTATACTAAAATGAGCTTTTAGCTAATTTTGAATTTTTTAATAAATTATGAAATATTTTATCAAAAATTGCGAAATTTGACCCATTTTTTACTTAAAAAATTTGTAAAAATTAAATTTTTTGACTTTTTTTACAAAAAGTTCATTTTAGTATATATTAGACATCATTATAAATAATTCATAAAAAAACTACATACCTGTGAACAGTAGTTTCTCTGAAAAGGTACATCGCACATTAAAATTTACATTTTGAGACAAATTGATTTTAATGTATACAGTCAGACTTCTAATTGGCTAGGAAATAAAAAAATAAAAGGCCCAATTTTTAAAATAAAAGATACATGTTTTGGTTTATATCAGTCGTTACACTTTTAAGCAAAAACGAAGTAATTTGTTTACACTTTTCGCCATTAAAATGGGCGTGGCCCAAATTCAACGATTATTTAAAAATACGTTTTAAGGGCTTCTAAATACCCTAGAGGTTAAAGTAAGGTATTTTTAAAAAGGTCAAAATCCATACAATTTGAAAATGTAAAAATCTCAAATTGTCAAAAAAATAAGATTTTAGCTTTCCAACAACCCCTAATGACATCATTGTAATCAATTTACGTTGTAATAACATTTTAAGTGCAGTGCAACTTCAATCTGTTAAGTTTTTCATTTTCCGTAGTAGATGTGGTTTTCTTAAGTTCCGCATACACACGCACAAAGCATATGTGATTCACTAGGCGGTGGTTCATTTGCTGTAATTTAAATTTCTTTTCTCTTTTTGCGCCCCCAAATATTTTGCGCCCTAAACGTGTGCCTAAGCGAAAAAGCGGCCCTAAGTAGCACAAGAGTTCGAACCCCGTCAGTCACGAGTTCGTTTCCATGACCATTAGGCTACCGAGGCTATTGACTTTGAGGTGAAAGAAAGAATGCACACATTTCACTTAAATCGGTTTTTTAGGCGTTGATTGTTATAAATCAAATTAATATGCTAACGCTACATTCGAAATTCATATTTATGGAATATATATTTGCTTTTTTTATACATTGACAACTTTTATATAAAAGGTGTCTTTTTAGGTAATCTTAGTGGCCGCGGTAGCCACGAGGTCAATGTATCAGATCATGGCTGGCGTGTCATGTGCTCGAGCCCAGTACCACTAAAGATCCGCCATGTAGGGGAGCGATGCACGTTAAATCTGCCGATAGCTCAAACGTCCTCCTGTTGGTGTGGTGTGGTAGTTAGGAGAGGGGGTGCCAGCTCAGGTATCGTCCTCGTCACTTGGCCATGGTTCAAAATTACGAGGTCCGTCTCCAAAAGCCCTCGCGTAGCTGAACAGTGTGACGTTAATATTCACTCACACTCACTCATTTAGATAATCGTATGTTGCTTTGCACTCCTAGTTTTAGATTATAAAAGGATAAATTTTTATAACATGTCATTATATATCTAGAAATCACTTAAGACTCACGTAAATCTAAAATTGAATAGAAAACCTCCGTAAAGTTTTATTTTATTCTTCTTTATTTTTTAAATTAATTTTTCAGCGTAAATTGTACATCCTGATGTAAATTAAACTCGCTGGATAAAAAAAAAATTACTCAAATTAGAAATGAGGCGTTCGTTAGATATTTTAAACATATGATTATGCTTGCTGACAAATTTTCTAACATACATGCTTCATTTTTTTTTATTGAATGCCTCAAATTGTTTTTTAAATTAATTCAGTATATAATTACGATTCCTTATAATTTTTACTCTCTTTTTCCCCGACATTGGTTCGTTTTTAAATCGAATTTTCATAATCTACTTTTGAAGAAGAATTGACAAGAAAAAAAAGTCATTTTTCTTCCAATTCAAACAAATTAGACTAATAAAATTGACAATAAAAACGAATTTTACCTTTAGGGGAAAAAAATAGCCATTTCATTTTCTACTTCCTTTTTAACCACTTCAATCGTAAAAAAAAAAGAAAGCATTTCCTTTTCTCGATTCCTTTTAATCCCTCGGTCTGAAATAAGCCTCTCTTCACTTCGATTAAATGAAAAATGTATTCAATTATGCATTCCCTTTAAATTCCCTTCCACCCCCTCCTCTTCTTTTACTCAAAAATTAATTCTTCGAAGCGGCCGAGAGCAGCAACAAGCCGAAGACCGATGGCTATCGTCATTCGGAATAACCTCTCCCCCCTCCAGGATTTCTGGATAAACAGAGAAAACGGGAACGCTTTCCTTCTGTTGACAATCGAATTGCGACAAAAGTGGTGGCAACGCGAAATATGAATGCGAAGCACTTAACGCTTACGATCTGACGCATTTTCTCGCTTGTAAACTTTCCTCTCAGTTTAATCTTCCTTGTTTGCGTAGGCAAATGTAATGTGCCGCTTTAACTTCGTACGAAACAGCCCGGAAAGTATTAGAGGTTGGGCTCTTTCACTAGATCCGTAATTACGAATCCCGCTTTTACGGCGCCCTCTGTCGGTATCCGTGATTAAGCTTTCGGCAAACATACCATTAGCCGAATAGAAGGGACCGGGGTTTAATTCAACTGTTTCTGGGGGATTTTCAGTGTTTTTATCAACTCGTTCTTTTAATCCAGACGCTTTGGAGGGGATGGATCAAACAACGTGGCTGAGTCAAAGGGAATTTTTTTTTAAAAAAAAATATGTAAATGTGTTGGTTTTTTTTAAAAAAATTTTGAGCGTAATATATTTACCCTCCTTTTTATTAATCTAAAAACACTTAAAGAGTAAAATGGTATTTAAAAGTGGTAGAGTTTAAGAAACTACTTATAAACAAGCTGTTTAAAATTTTAAAAAAAACAGTGTATAATGATTCTTGATGTAAAACTTTATTAAAAACACTTTTTGTTTTTCTCAAGATCTGAAAAATGATATTTAATGTATATGTTACTGATAAAGTATATATAATTCTGTTATTTCATAAAATACCTATTTCATAAATGCATATTTATTAGCATCACCCTCTAAAGCAACACGAGGGTTATTGGTGACGAACCTCTTAATTTTGAGCAACAGTTAAATGACGTGGACGATACCTGAGCTGTTGCTTCCCTCTCTCCGAATTTCCACTCCACGCCAACGCGAGTATTTTCGCCCTCGGCAGATTTAACGTTATGAACCTCTCAACACGACGGGTCTTCAGTGGCCTGGCTTAAACTCTTTACATTCCTGCCACGAGTCTGCAACCATGACCAATAGTCTACCGTATCACTCCTATTTCATGAAACAACCGACCAAGTCAATTAAAGTGTGTAATAGCTTAATAATTTCGTGCTTAACCTAGTTATTCCTGAATTAACTATTTCAACACGCGCGTTGTTCTTGGTTTATTTTCCACAGTTTTTCATGCACTATTTTGTATAAATTTTCTGCTGGAGTTGAAGGGTGGAATGCCATAAAGCAAGCTTAACCCTACTTCCCCGCTCTAAGTCGGTGACAGCCTTAGGAAGCAATAGCTTTCCATTTTGGTCATTTTCCCAATTTGTTTTTCTTGATTTTCGTTCTCAGGTTTTCTCCTTTCTGTGTTATGTAGAATAATTTTTGTGCTTATGGATTTATTTTATTGTGATTATTATTATTTAGTCTGTTAAAAGCTCGATAGCAACTTAAATTTCTGCCATAAAAACTCATCCAAAAGCTCTTTACCTTATTCTAAATTCGGCAACAATCTTTCATCAAACAATAGATTACAGAATATTCGGAACATATTTATAGAAAAAATTGATCAAACGTTTAAAAATATTTTCTAATGATATTTTTATACTACTTTTTAAAGAAATATTTTAAAATAAATCTCAAAACATAAATAATAATAATTCATAATTTTTGTAAATTGTAAGCCTCTAGTAATAATTAATAAATTATTTATTCGTTCATTTATTTATTTTGTACCTGGCAGTTTCGTTCCTCAACAAGTTTCCCTGTTATATCAATCAATTATTAATTGATTGATGTAACAGAGGCTCTTGATCTATATGAGACTCTCCCCCTATTCTAGAACAAATTACAGGTCTTGTCACTTTTTGTGACTCAAAGCAGCCCTTCAGGCAATTCTAAATAGATGTTCATAGATTATTGTAGAGCAGTGGTTTCCAAACTTTTTCACCTCATGGAACCCCTAGAGCTTGAAGGTGAATTTGTGGAACCCCTAGAACCAGAAAGTGTTTTCGTGGAATTCCGTTCCCCATACACACACACATACTTCGAAGAATATATCTCAAAATAATATTTTAAGTAGATCAACATGTTACGGGCACTTTATGTAAAAGCATTTAAAAAAATATAGCACATTTATTATTAAAAAATATATATAATTTTATTTACTAATAATACTAATTTGTGATCCAAGTGTCACTTATCCCTGCTTTAATAACTGGGATACCTGCTTACTTTTTTTACACACAAACTGTTGAAGTCTAGGTCTATTGAGATTAAATATGTAATCACACTATTATTCAGAGTTTAATTTCTTTTATACTTTGTTAATGCAGCCGCTCACGTTGAGAAATATATTTCATCTAAACATAATTATCTGAATAGTATTAAAATGTTTATAACTGTATGAGAAAACCAGGGTATTTCCTATGAATTTTTAACCTAAAATTTAGATGCTGTTATTGTTAAATTTAGATTATAACAACAAATCTGTTGATAAGTTGTTTCTTCTTCATTATAGGAGTTTTTACCACAAATACGAAAAGGTGATTTTCCATTAGAGAACTATTTTTGCAAGGCATTTTGTTAACTAACGAGAAGAAATTAGCTTGGGGAACTCGAGATAGTAAACAATAGAATATTCTCAATCTAGTAGGAAGTATATATATATATATATATATATATATATATATATATATATATATATATGCATATATATATGCATATATATATGTATATATATGTATATATATGCATATATATATGTATATATATGTATATATATGCATATATATATGTATATATATACATATATATATATGTATGTATATATATCTTAGTATATATAAATCTCGTGTCACAATGTTTGTCCTCAATGGACTTCTAAACCACTTAACCGATTATAATAAAATTCGCACACCATGTGCAGTTCGATCTAACTTGAGAGATAGGATAGTTTAAATCTCAAATTATAGTCGCAATTTTAATTTATTGCTAATTATTGTCTGTTATTATTTGACAGTCACAATTATCTGTTAACTCCAAATGATTCTAACAGATGTCGATACCTTTCGACTGGGTTGAGTAAGTAATCAATAGATGGCGCTGCTATGGTAAATCTACGAACGTGTCATATAAGCTATATTTTAATAGCATAATTACCACGTGTTGTTGACGCTATAAAATTAATTAAATTTATTTTGTAGTGAACGAAATACCGTATAATTCAATTATTTCCACTTTTTAAATTTTTGGTGTTAGCATAGCCGGCCACGTGTTACTTAGACTGATGTAAGTATTATCAAATAATTATAAAATTTAATTAAAATGTCAATGCAAAAATGATACACAATTTCCTACACTTTTTCAATAGTTGTACAAATATTTTTTTTTTATTGTTTTCATTTAACCGCTATTAAAAAAATATTTAGCACTTATTATTTCAATGTGCTATGATAACAAGTTTTTCAGATTTTTTTTCTTATATTTAAACGATTAAATTAGTATTTCAATTCTTATTGAAATTATTATTTAAACTCTATAATTTAAATATGTACATGTCAGTATTATCACATAATTATAAAAGTTAATTAGAATGATTTTCAATTTTTTTTTCTCATATTTAAACGATAATTTATTATTTTCAGTCAAATGCCACGGAAAAAATCTAACCTCAACAACGCGAGCACCAGAGAGGCACGACGCAAACGTATTAAAAGAGCCCATCAGTTGGCAGAACAAATTGAATCAAGAAATCTAGCACAAAGAATCAGTACAGCAGAAGGTCATGCACAAGAATCTCAAGAACAGTGTAACGAACGTCTTCAAGAGAATATCATAAGAACAAGAGCAGCAGGAGAACGAGACATAGCCACAGTAGGAGCACAGGAACAATAATTTCAATTTACACATGTAAGTAATATCACATAGTTTTATAAAAGTTAATTAATATATCAATGAGAAAATGGCACAAAACTCCCCACACTTTTTCAATAATTGTACAAAATTTTTTTATTATTTTTATTTAATCTCTATTGAAAATTATTTTGCACTTATTATTTCAATGTTAAATTATTATTTTCAGTCAAATGCCACCGAAAAATCTAACCTCAACAACGCGAGCAGCAAAGGGTCGCGACGCAAACGTGTTGAAAGAGCTCAGCAATTACCAGAACAAATCGAAACAAGAAATGCAGCTCAAAGAATCAGGACTGCAGAAAGTCGTGCACGAGAATCTCAAGAACAGCGTGACGAACGTCTGCAACAGAATATTACGAGAACAAGAGTGGCACGAGAACGAAACATAGCTACAGTACGAGCACTAGATCGACAAAGGCAACGGATCAGCCGCTCATTAACACGTGCATCATTCGTTCGGCTTGCTTTTGAATATGCACCAGATATTAACTACTCAGCGCATTCAAAAATTGCTATCGGTGGAATGGATAAAGTATGTCAATATTGTCATGCATTGAAATTTCGGAATGAAGCAGCCGGCATGTGCTGCGCATCAGGAAAAGTTGTGCTGTCACCTCTACCCGCTCCGCCGGAGCCTTTATTATCCCTTCTTACTGGCAATTCAGATGATTCCAAATTATTTTTGCGTAAGATACGCAAATTTAATTCTTGCTTCCAAATGACGTCATTTGGGGCAACTAAAATTTGCGATCGTGCATCCGATGGACGTAATTTTGAAACTACATTCAAAATTCAAGGCCAGGTGTACCATAAAATCGGATCACTGATGCCAATGCCTGATAACAATCCGAAATTTCTTCAAATTTATTTTATGGGCGATTGTGAAGAGCGCGTGACGACTCGGTGCCTGTATAATTTTATTGAACAAGCAGAGGAAAGAGCAATTGTGATATTATTGGAAAATTTTTTAGAAGATCACAATCAACTAATTCAATTGATCAAAAGAGTTTCGCCACGACTGCAAAATGACAATTATCAAATCGTCATAAAAAGCCGACAAAGTACCATTAGGTGAACATGCTGGTAGATTCAACGCTCCAACTGTTGATGAGGTTGCTGTTTTCATGGTTGGTGATCCAGTTGACAAAAGATCTATAAAAATTACACGGCGAGACAACACTATCAGTACGATTTCGGATCTACACCGTTCATATGACGCACTACAATATCCATTGATATTTTGGCAAGGACAAGATGAATATCACCTTAATATCAAACAGTATGATCCAAATACCGGTAAATTTGACAATTATCTGTTTACTTTCTTACTATATGTATTGATTTAATTTCGTATTGCATTTTATTTTTTATTTTTTTAGGTGATTACAGAAATAATAAAGTTAGCTCAATGAACTACTACGCACACCGAATAATGGTTAGACAACATCAAGACAATTATATCCTTCGATATCGTCAGCTGTTCCATCAATACATTGTTGATATGTATGCTAAGGTCGAAAGCGAACGCTTGCGATTCCTTCGATTTAATCAGGCAAAACTACGATCGGAAGAATATATTCACTTACGAGATGCTGTTGCTGGAAACATCGATGGAAATTTAAATCCCAATGACATCGGTAATGCTTTCATTTTACCTTCAAGCTACATCGGCAGTCCACGGAACATGCAGGAATACATGCAAGATGCGATGACTTACGTACGTCATTACGGCCGACCGGATTTATTTATTACATTCACATGTAATCCGAATTGGGAAGAGATACAAACTTTACTATTGCCAGGACAACAAGCCATTCATCGTCATGATTTAACTGCACGTGTGTTTAAACAAAAATTGAAATCCTTAATTGATTTTATTGTTAAATATTCAATTTTTGGTATCACACGTTGTTGGCTGTATACGATAGAGTGGCAAAAGCGAGGTTTGCCTCATGCCCACATTTTGGTTTGGCTTAAAGATAGAATCCGTCCTGAAGAAATCGATCAAATAATTTCAGCCGAAATTCCAGACCCATTAATTGATCAAGAATTATTTGATATTGTCACCAAACACATGATCCATGGGCCATGCGGTGCTTTCAACATGACGTCACCGTGCATGGAAAATGTAAAAAAAACTTCCCAAAGCCGCATACGAATGACACGATCACGGATATTGCTGGTTATACAAAGTATCGCCGCAGAAGTACTGAGAATGGTGGCCACACATTTACAATGCGACTGCCGAACTTTCCAAATCAAGTTGAGTTTGATAATGAGTGGGTGGTACCATACTCACCACTACTTTCAAAAACTTACAAAGCTCATATCAATGTTGAGCTTTGCAGTTCTGTTAAATCAATTAAGTATATTTGTAATTATGTAAACAAAGGCAGTGATTTGGCCATATTTGAAGTACAAAACATTAATAAAAATGACGAAATAGCACGATACCAAATGGGCAGATACATTAGCAGCAATGAAGCTATTTGGCATATTCTCAGCTTTCCCATCCACGAAAGAGATCCTGCTGTCGAACATCTGGCAATACATCTTGAAAACGGTCAACGTGTATACTTCACTGAAGAAAATGTTCTCCAAAGAGCGTTCGAAGCTCCGAAAACGACTCTAACTGAATTTTTTACATTGTGTCAAAAACCTGATGTTTTTGGCCAATTCGCGAAGACATTGGTGTATGGTGATGTTCCACGTTATTTCACATGGAACAAATCCAGTAAAAAATGGGAGCCACGGAAACAAGGAAAACCACATCCTTCCATTACAGGCATATTCAAAGCTAAGACATTGGGGAGACTTTACACGGTACATCCAAAGCAACGTGAGTGCTTCTATTTACGTTTGTTATTGGTGAATGTTCCCGGACCAACGTCTTTTGAATTTTTACGAACAGTTAATGGTCGAGTATTCAATACATACCAGGATGCATGTCGTGAACTGCAATTGCTAGAAGACGATAACCATTGGGACTTAACGCTTGCTGATGCTGCGTTGACATCAACACCGAATAACATTCGTCAGTTGTTTGCAATTATTTTGACGACATGTTATCCCTCGCAAGCACAAACTTTGTGGGAAAAATATAAAAATTGTATGACAGAAGACATCTTGCACCGAATTAGACAAACAAATCAATCCCAAAACATAGATTATACACCAGAGATGTACAATGAAGCATTGGTCTTAATCAAGGATTTATGTGTTCTTATTTCAAATTTACCACTTAATCATTATGGTATGCCATCACCTAATCGTCCAGCCACCGACTTAGTCAATACCGATTTACAACGAGAAAATCAATATGACCATGGAAGTTTAGCAACAATTATCATGAACAGTGAACCGTTACTGACAGCAGAACAAAAAATTATTTATGATCGGATTATGCTGGCTGTTGCTGCTGAACAAGGCGGTTTTTTCTTGGATGCACCCGGTGGAACCGGTAAGACATTTTTAATATCGTTAATTCTTGCCAAAATACGGTCGCAACAAAAAATCGCATTAGCAGTAGCATCGTCAGGCATTGCGGCTACTTTACTGGATGGTGGGCGAACAGCACATTCAACATTCAAGCTGCCATTGGACGTTCATAATAAACCAGATGCAATGTGTAACATCAAAAAGAATAGTGGAATAGCTGCAGTGTTGCGGAAGAGTTCTATCATAATTTGGGATGAGTGCACAATGGCACACAAATATTCACTTGAAGCATTAAACAGAACTATGCAAGATTTAAACAGCAATAATAAACTTTTCGGTGGTGCTATCTTACTTTTGTCTGGTGACTTCCGGCAGACCTTACCGGTTATACCTCGCTCTACTTTCGCGGATGAGATTAATGCATGTTTGAAACAATCATTCTTATGGCGAAGTGTTGAAACACTTGGATTGACCATAAATATGCGAGTACAATTGCAAAATGATCCATCAGCACAAATATTTTCCGAACAACTACTACATATTGGGAACGGTAAAATAGAACTGCAACTAAATACGCAATGCATTAAACTACCAGACAATTTTTGCACTGTTGTTCAGGATAAAAATGAATTGATTCAGAGTATTTTCCCGGATATACAGAATAATTATTTGAATCATGAATGGCTTAGTCAACGGGCGATTTTGGCAGCCAAAAACGTTGATGTTGATGAAATTAACTTCCAGATACAACAGTTGTTACCAGGCGATCTGATGTCTTTTAAATCAATCGATACTGTTGTTGATGAAAATGAAAGTGTAAATTTTCCGATTGAATTTTTAAATTCATTAGATATCCCTGAATGCCACCACATAATCTTCGATTAAAGATTGGTTCCCCTATTATTCTCCTCCGTAATTTGAATCCACCTCAATTATGTAACGGTACGCGTTTGGTCATCAAAAAGATCACCGGAAACATTCTTGAAGCAACCATTTTGGCTGGGAAGTTTAAAGGAAAAGTGGTCCTGCTGCCACGTATTCCGATGATACCATCAGATTCTACCATACCCTTCAAAAGGCTACAGTTTCCAATTCGTTTAGCTTTCGCCATGTCTATAAATAAATCTCAAGGTCAAACAATGTCCATTTGTGGTTTAGATTTGGAAAATCCATGTTTTTCTCATGGGCAACTATATGTTGCGTGTTCACGTGTTGGGAAATCGTCGAATCTATTTGTGTTAGCTAAAGACAGGTTAACCAAAAACATTGTGCACCGATTGGTGTTAAATTAAATTGAAATTGAAAGTATTTATAATTCAAAAAAAATAGATATTAATGTTTAAAAGTTTAAGACTGTCTGCCTTGCATACCTCATTTATGAGTTTAAGCGTCACATGTTATTTACTGTATTATACTGTATTATACTTATATTTGTTATAAAATAAATAGAAATAATAAATCTGATAAATTTTTATTTTGTACCTATTGATTTCTGCTTAATATCAAGTGTAAGAACATTTTAATTAATTGTGTTCAACGTACTTCCCCTTCAAATCTCAATCCAGTGAATTTGTATACCAACATCAACATTTTCGTCTTTGTTCGTAAATAATTTCATTGTACTAAAGGGTTATAGTAGTAGAAAGTCAAATAAGGAGTCAAATTAGATTGTTTACTATAATGTAATATAACAAAAACTTTAGCCACAGCAACGCGTGGCCGGGTCAGCTAGTATGTATATATATATATATATATATATATATATATATATATATATATATATATATATATATATATATATATATATATATATATATAATGGTGGTCCATGTTCTTGGTTCTTTCGGTTTGTTCTTAAGATGTTTTAGGATTTATTAGTCTTCTTTTTAATTTATTTTAATGCTATATATATATGTGTGTGTGCGTGCGTGCGCGCGCGCGTGTGTGTGTGTGTGATAATTTCCTCTAGCATCCTTTTAACTAACTCTTTTTGATAATATTTAATGAGACATGGTACGATTTACGCAAAAATTTTTAATTTAAGGATTTAAAATTTTTTTGTTGCCTCCTATGTGTGTATACCATGTAAAACAGATTTTGGGCTTAAAATTTCATAAAAAGCTAACCAGTTAATTTTTTAAGGAAAAAAAAAATTGTGAAGTGATTTTAAAACACTACTTCTCCTGCAAAAATTTACGTACACGCATGAGATTTGATTTACCAGTACGTCAAACTATGTACAACAAAAATCGGTATGGGATTTGCGATAACATGATTGGAATTCGTACAGTACTTCTTTTTATGAATGCTTATTGAAAATTCCTTAAAAAATGTATAAATTCTGAGTTTAATTATTTTTTAAAAAATAAGTATTACTTTGATTCAAAAGTGCATACCAACTTTTGTTACATGTATTATTAGCAATAGGTAAAAAAAAATTTCAAAGCATTAGGCACAATAGAAAAAAAGCCTTAGCATTTTAAATGAAGACAAACTAGTTATTTTTCTTTCTAAGATAAGTAAGTTTAAAGAAGTTTTGATTTGCCATAGGAATGTGAATAAAAACGAACGTAAAAGCTATCGTAATTCTGCGTTTTTTTAAGTTTAGAGCTTTCAAACTTTGTGAGGTTATAGAAAAATATATCAAGAATAATTTAGGCTAAAAAAATTACATTTGATTTTTTGACCGATTTTTGTCATTTGAATCGTACTGTGTCCCTTTTTTTTTAAGCAAGCTTTAATTATTTGGTTTAAAACTAACGCTTTAATCTTTGTCGTAATCAACTAGTATCCGAAATCTCTGTCCCACCCATTTTAACTAATCAGAGCTACTATTACATAAAAGTCACGCGATTGTCACTGCCGGTATATAAAGCGAAAATCTTGTGTGATCGCTCTCTTCTTTTTTTGTATTCGTCTTGTGGAATGTTGATGCTGCTTGTCGCTTTTGTTATTGTGTTTGCTTTTGTGTTCTTATCAAATATCTGTGAAATACAACTGTGAACTGTCCACCTACGTTATGTGTGTGTGAATAAAAAGATGAATGTCCACTCTGAAGATGTTTTCTGTGAAACTCTGTGTAAATAAACGAATAAACCAACACCAACCCACGATACTACATATATATATAAAGATAAAGCGTTTTAATATATTAATTTATTCTATTATAATAAAAGTTTTAAAAGTGTTGCATAATAAAGTTATTATATGTAAATAAAATTTTCAGTTTTAAAGAGTTGGACGAGCTATAGATACTTGTAACCGTATGAACTTGATAGAGAACGTGAATCCATTTTGAATATATATTTATTTTTTCTCGAATTTTTCATTATGACTCGTGGAACCCCTGGTTATGCCTCATGGAACCCCAGGGATCCGCGGAGCACAGTTTGGGAACCACTTCTGCAGAGATTTGCTCTTGCTTGTTTAGATTACAAGAGCTAAATAAAGTCTGTTTTCTCCAATGGTTACCTGTACATGTTGACATTACAGGCAATGAAATGCGGATATATATATATATAATTGGCGAAAATGAGATTAGACAACTTTGTCAATGTTACCTTATTAGATGCAAATTTCAAATTGAGAGAGAAGTCATTCCTATAAAACAGGGCCCGACCAGTATATTGGCACACAATAATACATAATAAAATACCAAAAAAGTTTATTATAATATATTATTCGAAACAAAAATACATTTCTATGAATACTGAATTTTTTACTGCTCACCTTGTGGAGTCCCCGCCGATGGGGACGCCCGCTGTCCACTATTTACACGACCTATGTCTGAGGGAAGGAACGAAGAACTATTAAATTTAGTCATTCTAAAATCCGTTTATTAAGATCTTAGTTTAAACACAATACAACAACAATTTTAATTTAAGAGGAGGAGGATCGAGAATGGGAAGACGCAAAATGTATTACTAATCAATAGCGCAATTAACCACTGAATCTATCTTTATAGATTAAATCCTATCTCAATAGTAAACGCCTTATACTTAAAATTTAATTGATATAACTTACAGCTATATCCTGGGTAAACAGCTAGGGTCCTTAAAACTTTCGTTCCAGCTTTAATCTGGCGGGCTCTTGCTTAGGCTATGCTCCGTTGGTCTCGGATCCACTTTTGGTTTATCTGCACCGGCACTGCTAGGCTAATGACCCAGAATTAAGATTCCTCTTCTAGACTTTATCTCATTTCACTTTGCGACTACTTCTCTACTTAGCGACTTCACTTAGTGACCTTACAATATATATGATTCTTAATTTGCATACACACGTTCTCTTCTTGAGTTGGTTGGAAATAATTGCCATTATGGTCTCAAAGAATCCCAAAAGGATAATTAATGGAAACCGCGATAATAGCCCCTTCACAACCTACAGTTAAACTGTCTTTGCTTGTCTCAAATTAGCTTTTGAGTCTGGAAACCTAGCTGTAAAGCATCGACTCTGCTCAAGTGTTGATCGCCTTGTAGCAAAGGCCATTGCTAGACTAAGAACAGGTTATTACAGAGGAATGAAGATTGATACGGATGGTAGAAAAGCTTATAGGAATTGTGATAACTGCTCAGGTACAGAGCTAACCCTGCATTGGTCAGCTATTTTTGCTGCTCTACATAATAGGGGTCCTGTTTTCGTCAACAGACCTCTACGTAGATAATGCTGAACAAATTGCCAGAACAGTCATCTGGGCTCATGGAACCATTCGATTTGGTCCCGTCATTGACACGACAATATCATCATCGTCATCATTAGTTTTATCAGCTAATAATTGCATTTTATCAGTCTATATTCATGATTTATATTTCCCAGTCCTTACACTCTTTTTTTCAATAAATGCAATATTTTTCTAAAAAGAGACACAAGGATATATAACAAATCTTTCCTTCAGATACATCCTCAATTACTTGCATAAATGAGATTACCTCTCCACGTTACATACAGCTCTCGTCTGTTACAGACGAAAGTAAACAACATAATGTATATGAAAAAAAAATTAATTGCTGTTATAAGGGAAAAAAATTATTTTCATGTTTAAGATGTTTATGTAGACATTAGAAACATTAAAATTTTATATTTAAAACTGTAATTTCTTCATGATTTATGCTTAAAATTATCACTGTGGAGAAAAAAATTATATGAAATCAATTATTGTGATTATGTGTTGAAAAGTTTCAAATCGCTAATTAACATATTTTGAACAAAGCTTGGGAAGTTTTTATCTGCTTGGAAAAACATTTCTCACTGCACATTGCTTCCAATGTTATTCGTTATGTTATGATTTTCAATCAAAATGTTAGAAAGAAAAATTTAACGGATGACTACACGAAGACAAATTGACGCATATATACAAAGAAATATTATAACAGATTATTTACAATAGTATTAATCGTACTCGTTGTAAGCAAGTTTCACAACGTTCCAGAAACGGTTCTCTGGGACAGTTCCACTAGCACAGAGTTTCTCAAACTTTGGGGTCCGCCTCTTTAAGGGGGCGTGATAACTCTACTAGGGGGCCGGAGCCTATTAAAAAGACCAAAACAAAATATTTAAAAAAAAATATTAGTTTACTTAAAGTAAACGAAATATATATATTCTAACATGATAAAAAAATAAAATAAACATTTACACTGACTAAATACACTTATAAATGTATCAGAACTGTCCAATGTATTTTATAATTAATTTAACAATAAAGAGTAATGATAAATTTAGTAATTAGCAGCGATCCCATGATCCAGTGATCTATATACAAAAATTAACACTTATAGTGATATTTCAAACGGTTTATAATTAATCCCTTGATTGCTAGTGCCCCAATGCCACCACTTTCCACGTAAGCGAGCGTATGTGATGTTTTGAGGGTGAAAGGAAAAAATAAGGAAATCCTCTGATATAAGTCATTCCTTCGAAAACACTGTCAAGGCCCTTTTATTGCATTCCAAAGCCTTCAGAATAATTTTATGGATACAAGTGCACAGAAAAGATTATACTTAGAAAAGACATATATATATATATATATATATATATATATATATACGTCCAAGGCATTTAACGCACTGGTTGAGTGAGAGGTATATATGAGCCGGTGGCAATTTCTAGGTTAAAGTCGTATTATAGCTTTAGTATAGTATTATTGAATTCAATGCACTGTTATTCGTATGGAGGGGGGCGATGAAAATTATAATTGAATATTGGGTCGCCAATATTGGAAGCTTGAGAAGCATTGCACTAGCAGGAACCCAGGTAGATAAAGTATCTCTCTCATTGCAATATACAGATACAATGACTGAACTGTACTGACCTTTGTTTCAGAAATCCTTTATATCGCTTCATGGTAAATTAATAATTTAATCAGAAATCATTATAAAGTGTAAGATGTGAAAGAATTATCCGGTATTTTAAATAATTCATACAATTCAAATAGGGTATCTGCTTTCAGTTTCGGGTTTCAACACTTAACGTACTGCCTGGGGGGAAATTATTGACAGTTAAAATAGCGTTCAATTTATTATAACATTTCAGAACAAGATTTACCAAATTATTTTGAATTGATTTTGTTCCACAACAGAAAACAGAAGATTTCTGAAACTTTATCATTACGAAATGATGTAACTTTATTTGCTTCTCTACCAAAAGTATAATGGAAGCGGAAAGATTGTTTGTAAGGCAAGAGAGAATATGTTGTAGTGATGCTAGTGAATAAAAAGGCGACAAATTTGACCACAAAAATGAATGTATCTGTAAGAATCTAAAAGAATCTAGAACAATTATTTGACGAGAAAAGCTTCTAAGCTCCTAGAAGGCTCTTTTCTGCCTGTATATGAACGATGCAGGGAAGCAACTTTGTAATCAAACATGTAACAGCGATTGTGCGTTTCATTTACCTTTTGTGAAATTGTGATTGCTGTGTTTACTTTTATATTATTTTTAAGTGGGGATTTATACGTGTTTATTGATTAGTTCTTATTAGAAGAAAATCTATTTTAGGACAGAATTCCAATATAAAATGTGATTTATCCCAACGAACGCCTGTAAATTGAGAGGAACTTTCCTTCTTTTGAGAAAGACAATTAACCATTCAACAATTTTGCAAATAAAAAATTTTATTTTAAGCATTTCTATCTGTGTATGGATTATTAGTAATGAAGTATGCTTAATATATACTGCTGGACAATTGCTAAGGAATGATAACACTATCATCCATAGCAATTACAAAATGAAAGGAAGCAAAATGTGGAAAATTAGAATAAGTGCGGGATATTAGTAAGAATTATGAGTATGCAAATTTTTTTCCACGTCTGTTCATCACGTGATAGCGTTCATAAGAGCTTTAAAGGTTTTGACGAGTGTGGACAGTTGTTGTTTCAAGTCAAAGTTTTACAGGAAAGATTTAATAGACGAACTTAAAATTTTTGCATGTCTTCCTGACATCACATAGCTGATTTTATGCGTGGCCGAATTATTGGAAAGATCGAAGAAAGACGAAAAATAACTGATGTTGCCAGGGAGTTCGACATCGCTCACAGCGTTGTTTCACGGCTGTGGAAGTCATTTAAAACTACTGGAATGTGTAGTAGACGGCACGGGGGAGATCGTGTTAGAAGTACGACGCCTGCAGAAGACAGATATGTTGTCCTATCAGCAAAAAGGAACAAGCGCACCACAGCTCAGCAGGTGGCAAATCAGTTTCTTGCTGCCTCAGGAAAGCAGATCTCCCGAAAAACTGTTCCCAGACGTTTGAGGGGAGGAGGACGACACGCACACAGACCTGTTGTGTGTGTCCCATTGACCAGACAGCACCGTACTGCCCGTTTGCAATGGTGTCGTGAGCATCACAATTGGACTGAACAGGACTGAGCATGCGTACTATTCTCAGATGAGAGTAGGTTCAGTCTGTCATCGGATTGTTGATGCCAACTGATCTGGCACGAGATTGGTACTGCTTATCGTCCAGAAAATATCCAGGAAAAGGACCGATATCCGACATGCAGTATCATGGTGTGGGCCGGCATCATGATCAATGGCCGCACGCGCCTACATGTGGTTGCGAATGGGACTATGACGGGCCAACAATACATTGATGAAGTTCTACTTCCTCATGTTCGTCTTTTCCGTGGTGCTGTCGGTGATAAATTTGTTTTTATGGACGACAACGCAACATGTCATCGAACACTCGCTGTTCAGGATTGTCTAGACAGCGATATTCAACGTCTCGTATGGCCAGCGCGTTCGCCAGATCTAAACCCCATTGAAAATGTGTGGGATGCTTTGGGGAGGCAAGTTGCTGGTCGAAACTATCCTCCGACAAACAAGAACACCCTCATCCGTGCACTCACAGAGGAATGGGATAAATTGCCTCAACAGCTGCTGAATAATGTTGTGCAAAGTATGGTACGACGTGTGGAATGTTGCATCACACTCCACGGTGGACATATCCCGTACTGATACCTTTCTTTAAGGTGCCTGCTGACTTTTAGATGCATTGTTCCATTTCTCCGTACGCAGATCAAATGAACATTTTTTTTTCTTTCATATGTTTCACAGCTTGTGTACTTTCGAGAACAATAAATATTCTTTATTCTAATGTCTGAACAGTGTGGCAACTCTATTTTATCCTACTAGGCCTCATGTCTCGCTTAATGTTATGCTACATAGCAATTTGTGATCCGTCCTTAGCAATTGTCCAGCAGTGTATAATGTAATAGCTTCAGTAACTCAGTTTAGCAATAATTGGAGATTTTTATTATTTTTGAAATGGGAATGGTTTAGATTATTTAACACTTTATCTACCATATTATCATTCAATGCAATTTTTTTCGTGCATTATTTTTTTTCTTGAGTCACTACATTAAAAATTAAGGGATGTACATAAATAAAATACTGAACTTTGGGAAATTTAATCCGTTAGAGCTAATTACTTAAAGTGGTACTTTAAAGCAGTGCTCCCCAACCTTTTTACCGCCACAGACCGGTCAACGCTAGATAATTTTATCGCTGCCGGCTGAGGGTTAGGACATTGATTATTTATATTTTAGGTTGTTTTGGTTTAATAATTTTAACTTAATTGTATTTAAATGTGCTTTCAGAATAAAATATTGCAACACCATGAAATGAATATAAAGTGATTTAACAAGGAATATAAAGATATTTTCCTAAAAAGTAGCCCGAACCCAAGAAAAATATGCCACAGTAAATAAAATGGAAACAATTTAATATTTCTTGTGTGGACCACTAGTATTTGATCCACGGACCGGTGGTTGAAGACCACTGCTTTAAAATACCGTTAATACACGGAAGTTAAAAATATTCTCATAATACAAAATGACCGTATGACTTTTTTAATGGAGTTTTAGCTCTTAAAAATGCTAAATAACCAAATAACACTAATATTTTAGAGCACAAAATATTTCTTTTTGAAAATTATAAATTTTTTTAAATTTATGTACTTTTTTTACTCATAAAAATAGGTTTTACACATAAATTTAATTTGATGATATTCAAAGAAAAAGTTTTTCTTTCCTTTAATACACAAAAATACATTACACTTTGCGCATTTTGAGTGAGGTTTCGATTGAATGTTTTTTAAAGGACTGCATCCTGGGGTAGGTTGAACATGAACCACTGCACCCTGAGTCTTGTTCAGTCTCTTGACCGCCATTTTCAGAATACCACGAAAATTCTATCAGATTATTTGCTTGGATTTCTTCATCTGTTAGTGTATCACTGCTTTCAGATAGTAGATTCAGTAATAAATCCAAAGCCTCTCTTAAAGACTGAGCTTCCTTCCAGACATTCTAAGAAGAGGAAAATAATTGTAGCACTTTAAAAACTTCCTACCATTGTTAGATCTTCGTTACACAGAAAAAAATCAAAATGTTAATTTTTGAAAAAAGAATAGATGTTTCATTTAATTGTGAGGCAAAAAAAAAAAAAAGAACTCAGATTCGAATTTCAAAATTTTTTTTGAAAACGTGTAAAAAATGCAACAAAAAAAAGCTTAATAAATAAGTTAAACTAAAAAGAAATGTCAAAACAGCATAACTTTGTAACACTTTAGTGATAACGCTACAACACAACGAAAAACAATACTAAACTACACGGACGAAAAGTATATGCAAAGTACTTTCTCTGCATCCAGTGTGCTGGCGCGGGTACTTATAACTAACACAAAGTTATTCAACTATAAAATCAATTACCACTGTTCACTTTCCTGTGTGAATATCCAAAGTTCGACGTTTTTGGTGAAAATTTTCAAGATTTATTTTATGTTTTTATTTTATACCCCATACATTTAAGGCAGTGCCTCTCAAACTTTCAATTCTTGCGACCCAATATTCAATCCTTATTTTCATCGCGCCCCCTCCACACAATAACAATGTATTTAGTTCAATAATAATGTACATTGACGCTAAGACTACAATTCTACTTTAACCTCTTAAGTACCGCCGTATATAAACGCCTCACTCAGTCGAAGCATTGGTGCTGACGTATATGTACGTCTTTCCGAAATGCAATCTTTTCTGTGCACTGCCATCCATAAAATTATTCCGAAAGCTTTAGAATGCATTAAAAAGGACCTTGACAGTGTTTGTGAAGGGTTAATTTACATTTCAGAAGATTTTTTTTGCTTATTTATTCGTTTTCTTTCTCCCCATTCATCACACGCGAGCGCCTACGTGGAAAAGAATGGCACTTCGAAGAATGGCGAATCGGGTAACTTTTAATCGGCAGTTAAGGGATTCATTATAAACCGTACAAATTATCCAGATACGTGTTAATTTTTACGTATAATTTTATATACGACAAGCCCGTGGAGTCTCTGGTAATTATTTTCTAGATTTGTTCTTAACTTACTACATTTTACTGCACTACTGATACATTTATAAATGTATTATATCAGTGTAAATGTGTACTTTATTTTTTATTATGTCAGAATGTATTTTGTTTTTTTTTACGTTCAGTAAATTAACATTTTTTAAAAAATTATCTTTTGTTTTCGACTTTTCAATAGGCTCGCGCTCCCTAGTAGAGTTATCACGCCCCCTAGGGGGGGCGCCCCACAGTTTGAGAAACTCTGACTTAAAGCTCCAAAAATACTCTATTTTTGTTTCTACGACATTTAGAAGCAAAGTTATGGCATAATTAGTAAATCGAAAATGGAGTTTACAAAACCGGAAGCAGATTCCTACGCATAATATTTTTAAAATATTGAATTTAAATTTTCAGAATATGTTTTATTTTGTTCAAGCTAAGTTATGAATCAAAATCTAATCTCTGTGTATATATTTATGCACATTATAGCTTCTTTTTTTTTTTTGGAAAAAAAATCATCAATATTTTTAAAAATCGAGTTTTTGCATAAAATTTGGCATATTTAAGAAAACTTTCAAAGTATTATTTTTTTTTAATTCTAATACGTATAAAGATGTTATTTATGTACATTATAAATATTATTTGAATACATTCATTAGAATTTTGTGTAAAAGATCGTAACTGCAATTTTTCCTCAAAATTTCACTAAAAACGACAATTGCTATAATCTGTAAAACTCTTCAGAAAACGGCAAAAGGGTAAAAAAAAAAGTTCGAACTAGTTAAAGCATGAAGCTAAAAAAGAGCTTAAGCTATAAATATGGTGATTTTGAAAAATGCACAACTAGTAGAAAATTTTTCATATTGTATTCAAATCTTTAAGTGCATTTTCTAAAAAACTGCATCTAAAGATTTCAATTTTTTGCTCCACGGTAAAGTTCACTACAGGATTTCTTTTAAAGATATTGAATTGAAATTTTCAGAAAATGTTTTATTTAATTTTATCTGTATTATAGACTATAATCTAATCTCTGTGTATATATTTATGTATTTCATTGCACTTTTTGTGAGAAAATAGCATTAGCTTTTTGTAAAAATTTGTGTTCTAACATAAAAATTGACATATTCCAAAAACTTTCAAAAGTATTACAAATTTTATAACTCTAAGCACAGATAATGGTGTTATTTATGTTGTGACGTCTTACGCGTCTTTTCTTTAACAAGTCCTTTAGGTTCTTTGGGCCAGGATTAATGGCAACTCTTTTCCAACCAAATCCAAAAAATAAGATGTGAAATAAAGATGCAAATAAACGGACTTTAAATATCGGATCTTAGAGTAAGCGCGATGGCAATGTTAAGGAATGTTAGACAATTGAAGTAGGTTGTGGCAATTGATTATTATTAAAATTCGTGTTTCAAGTTTGAATAAGTTCTGCGTGACGTGGATACATATATTGATGCTCGATTAAAAGGAAGCTGTACAGCTGCATCCCATTGCAGATAAAGACAAGAACTACTACGAGATATAACAAGGTAGGATTGATTACTTAATATTAGAATCAAGGATTAGGCGGTTCGCTTATTGAGATTGGTCTGAATTGGATTAGGTCTTATTATAAATATATATATATATATATATTGTGTATTGCGTATTGCGTCATTGTAGATTCTCTCATACTAATTATTATAATTGAATTTGTTAAAGGTTTAAGTTGAATATCTTAATTAAGTCATATTAAGATAATGTTTGATCCTAGTTCTTTCGCTAATCCTACACCTCTAGCTCACGCTGATGCTTCGAGAGATGTACTTCCAAGGGGAGGAACATCACAATGTACTGTATAAATATTATTGGAATATATTAATACAATATTTACCGTAACTACAATTTTTCCCGAAAATCTCAATTAAACCCGAAGTTCTCAATGTATCCTAAATTATTTTTAATTTTGTGGAAATTGTATTTGAACTCCTAGTTTTATATGCCCCATTTCAAATAAAAAAAGTGTTTATCTAGTAGAAAATTTATACATTTAAAAAAAAGTTTCCGAAGGTAGTCACATTCCTTAAATAAATAGTCAGATCGTTTTCTAAGGTTTTAACTAAAATTCAAAAAAGAAATGAGACACTTACCTTTTGATTTAAACTATTTTTGAGGAACTAAAAAGAAAGTCGTGACAATCCGATCGAAATGGATCAACTTCATTTCTAAACTATTCGCCTTCCCCGCTAAAATACTCATTATAGTATTTGTGCTGCCATATATCTTGGAAGAGTGGATTTAAAAAAATATTCCTGCTAAGAGTATCATCAAAATATTCGTAGGAATGGTTATTCTATGTAATTTTAAAATGAGTGGTACTTAAAAGTACCGTCAGTAGATACAGGGTTAAGCAGTGAAGGCATTATTATTACGAATGTTATTCTTGTGTGAATGAAACATTTAAATTAATTGATAGTCATGTCTTAAACTTTTAAACTATGCATTTAGTTTTATGAAAACGAATAATTGAATCTTAGATATAAATATTTTACCTTTTTGCATCAAACATTTGCGTTTCTCTTACTGTATTAATATTTAGTTCGTTCTTACTCCTTATTATAATATGTACATTTTAATTTATATTTCGTCAATTTAGACCGTACTTAAAATATTTTCGAATATATAAAGCGAGGAATTTAAGAAGTGAGTCAGTTTAAAAGATATAAGTATGCATGCAAATATGGAGGATGAGGAAATTGTGTTACTTGTTAATAATCACTGTTGCTGTCTGAATGATTTGCATTTATTACATGTGTTTGTTCATACATTTACATGTAATAAACGAACGTATACATGTAATTGAAAAGATCCTCTAACAAACAAAAAAACAGATCAAATTTTTGCTGTATAGTTATTTATTAATTATTTTCATGTTTCATAGATCTGTTGGGTGAACGTGTTTTTTACGTCTAACTATAAAGCAACACGAGAGCTATTGGCAACAGACCACGTAATTTTAAACCATGATCAAGTGACGAGAATGGCACCTGAGCTGACACCACCTCTCCTAACTTTCACACCACGGCATGGGAGGACTGCAACCCTTAACAGATTAAAATTGCATCGGCCTCTCAACACGGCGTCTCTTCAGTGCATAGATCTATTGCAGCAGTCTAAATTATAAGCAACAATGTTAAGTAGAGCCTTTGAGCCTTCGAATAAAGCCAGGTGGATTGCAAATTATAAACGGAGTCAACTGTTTGTTATATTTTGCTTCTATTAACTATGTGTATGCATGCATATCCATAGAAATTTTTTACGGATAATGTTTTTACAGTGTTTTGAAAATGTGTACAAACACATAAAAAGCAATAAGTTTAATTTTTTGTTGTTGTTGTTATTGTTTTGTTTTATCAAGTAAAGTGTGTACAGAAGGTCTTTACACATTTTTAGAATGATTTCGAAAAAGGATTTTAAAAATACAAATATTTTAAGGAAACACTTCTTAGCAGCAATATATATATATATATATATATATATATATATATACCAAAAACAAGAAATAATAGATAATGAACATAACAAAAAACAGCGTAATAAAAATATAAAAGCTGAACATGAAGAACAAAATTATAGAGAAATAAAAAAAGAAACTACAAATAAGAACCTAGCGAGTCAGAAAGCAATTTCGGACTTAGGACCGAATAAGTGGGGTTAAACTAGTTTAAAGGCGCCAACCTTCCCCCTTTGCAACTCGGTAGGAAAAACCAAATAAAATAAAATAAACAAAAATTCAGAGTATGGAAAACTCAGAGAGTATGATAAAACCACTCATTACTATTATGTAACAAACTCTCCCAAACTCTTAATGCAGAAAAATCGCAAAATAATTACGTAAGAAAAGTAGAAAATCCTAAAACAATTACATAAGAAAAGTATTTTTCAAAAAATAATTTAACAAAATTTCTTTACTCACAGAGCTTTTACGAAGAGAATCAAGCGTCTTGACATCAATGAAAATCAATTATTCACCAAGTTAAAAAATTCGAATATACATAAACACATCTTTTGAGCTAACTTTCAAACCAGCCAGCAAAGACAGATATCAAAAAAGATGACAATCAAATATGGTAGAATTTGAATTGGTTGATTGTCAAAAATGTAAATTTCCTAGGCTCTAATTTGGTTGGTTGTCAACAATGTGTAAGATGTTCAAGATGTGTGTGGAAAAAATGTAAACTGTGATATGAGTGTTATGATATAATCTTCACAGCAAGACCACTAACATGCTGACTTTGAAATCCTATTGTTGTGTGGTGGTTTTGGAATTCGAAGTAGTGATGGGAGGCCAGAATTTCAAAGTCAGTTTAAATTCAGCAGACCTCAAAATTTCAAAGTCAGTTTTTTGGAATTCGTTTGAATTCCCCCTCACCGGACATACAGGGAAATTCCTTCGGCAAGGGTGTGCCAGAAAGTTCCCGCGGGGTCACTTGACCCATAAATTGTGGGGTGCGTCAAGAGATTTCCCGCGCTCCCAAAAGTTCATTAAACCCATAGATTTTGGAATGCTGTAACTCTGCGCTGGTCTCTGGACCAATCAGAGACAATTAAAGTGGACAAGTCAAAGAGTCCGCTCTAGGATTTTTGTGTGAAAAGTCGTAAAATAAAACGGGACGCACCCCGATTTTACGGAGAGACAGAGTCGATCCCAGAGCTAGGCACAATCACGGAAACTCCGGAGACTCCGGGCATCAACCATGTCCATCCCTTGCACTTTCCCTCTCTCAAGCTAAGTTAAATTTTGATTTTGTAGTGAAGTAAATTTCCAGATACTTGTTCTTAAAAATAAATTTAATAATGTTTTAAAACTATACGATCAGTGTATGATTTATTGTGAGATGAGTGTTTTAATTTTAGAATTAGTTAAACTTAATTAATTGTCATGATGCGATGTGAAATTAGGAATCTGGGTTCAAAGTTTTAGAAATTAAATAAGTTTAAAATAGCGTCGCATCATCTGGTGCCGTGACCTTTTTCTTTTCCTAGACACGATGTTGTATTGTGAATTTAAATTTCTTCAAAAAAAATTTTTTGTTGTTTCCTTGTAAGTTTAAATTTAAACGAGATGCTGGGTCACCAAATGATAATCTTAGTTCATCTGTGAAACATGTAATAATTTCTTATTGTGTGCCATTGTGTTTTGATTGTATTTATTACTCAATTTTTCCAGTTGTGAAATTTTTTTTCTCGCAGTATTTTTTTTATTATTATTTAGATACTTCGAGATGTTGTTAATGTAATTTTTTTTCTTATGCTCTTTGTTAGTATATGTATGTGTGTATTCATTATCTTAACTGATCTAGCTATAATCTCAATTTCTTATGTGTTGATATGTTTGTATTGTTTATTTTAGTATGCTCAAAATTTTTTTTCCGTTTAATTAATTCGAGTGTATATTGTCATATGGAGTACGTGTTTCGTTGCTAGTTAACAAATTTTTTTTTGTCCGAATGTTTGAAGTGGTTCAGTTAATTGATTATGCTTACTGTTCTCGTAATAAAATTTCTTGTGTTGTTGCTGTTTCAAATTGTAGTCGGTATGGTGTTGTGTTAAATGTAGAGAAAGGGAAAAAGGAATTGGCCGGATTGTCATTAGCGTAGATTTTAGATTTTGAGCGATTTAAGTGTTATGAAGTTGTTATTTCCGATAAAAGTTGGTTAGATGTTGTGCTGCTTAAATTAGAGAAATTAATTGTGTTAAATTTTGATAGTAATTGATTAGGTGTTTATGGCTGTAGTACTTGGAATTTGAGATATTGAAGTGATAAGGTTAGTAGTTTTTGAAAAAAAAATTGGTTAGATGTTCATTTGTGCAGTATTTGAATTTAGAGATATTAAAGTGTAAGGAAGAGGTTAAGTTTTGACGGAAATAGTTATTGCGTGCTCATTATGTTTGCGCTTGGAATTGAGTTTTTCTTTTTTTTCTGAATTGAGTTTTTCTTTTTTTTCTGAGATGTTAAGGTTTGTCAATTTTTTTTTTTTTTTTTTTTTTTTTTTTTTTTTTTTTTTTTTGTTAATCTGTTGTTCTGGTTGAGATGAGATTTTAATTGTTGGAGTGATGTTGTGTTTGGGGAATAAGTATTGGTTACATCGAATTTTTCTTCTGTGGACATGTAGAGCATGTTAGAGCATTGGACTTTGTAAATGCGCTTGATTTGTTGTTGTAATTTTTTTTCTCCCTCTCCTTGTTTCTGTTAAAATTTTGATTTGGACTCGTCACGCATATTTAATTTTGTGTGTGTGTGGTTATTCTGTTGCTTGGACGTTTTGTTTATGATTTAATTCTTGGTGTGCTTGTACGATAAAGGAAAACAACCCATCTCACGCTAGCCGCTGTCCATTTCATTCTGGTGAACTCCTCTCGGAGCATTTTCGTCGGCACTCCCACCCCCCGCGGGTGCCACGGTCCAGGGGTGGAACTTTGGATGTTGGTTCTCTCCGGCGCTTTAGGAGGAATTTTCTCCCTCACGCCCCCCTGCTGTCGCAAGCGAGATCAGAAACTCAGCCTCTCTTTTTCTCTATAGGGTCTTCGTCCCCCCTGTTGTTTTTTGTTTGTTACTTTCCTCTCGTTGGTGCTCGATGCTAATTTTTTGTTTTGTTTTTTTTCTCGACGCAATAGCCTTTCTTTCGTAATATTTTGTTTTGTTGAATTTTGTGGAAATCTATCTTGCATCATGATTGAATGCAACTCGGTTATTTATATTGCATTTTTCAAATTTGTATGAAACTTAGCTAAACTTTACTTGGCACTCGTTCTTTTATAAAATAATAATAATAATAAAAAATAGAAATTTTTTTTCTTCATCATCATGTTTTGAAACTCAATTGGTATATTGTGTTATATCGTACTTCATACGTTAAAGTTGTTATTTTTTTCCTCTTACATTTAATTCACATACTTTCCGCTGGAATTTTTTTTATAACTATGCAACTTGTGTCATGTCGTTTTCTGATGTTTAAGTGAGTCATTGTTGTACTTAGTTATTTAGTGAATTTTTAGCACAAATTTTTTTTTTATGCAACTTGTTTTATGTCATGCTTTGATGCTTAAGTGAGACAACGTTGTATGTGGCTAATTAATATCAATGTTAGCTCTAGATAAATTTTTTTTATTATGCTATGTGTTTCATGACAATATATGAATTTTGTTGTTTGTGATAAGATGGAGATTTAATTTTTCTGTGCGATTCATGTATGCACGTCAAATTTAATTTTATACATTTTAAGCTTTAATTCATGTTTGCAACAAAAATCAAATTTTGTGGTCTTTGGACACCTGTCAGGAAATTTGAATGTTGTTACTATATATACATACATATTTGACATTTTTCATTTTTTAAATAATTTTGTGTTGCGGTTATTATCTAGTATTTTAAATTTTTTTTCATACAAAAGGTTCCTTTATTGAATAAGTTAGTTCATGCTGATTTGATTGTGTATACCTGTGTACTTTTCTTGTTAAATTTTGAGTTTGCATCAAAGATTAATTTTTTTGGTAGCGGTATTTTGTCAAAAGCAATTTTAGTGATAAGTTGTGTTAGTGTTTTAATTTTAAGTGGCTGTGTATTACTGAATAATGATATCTTTGGAATTTATGCTTGTTAAGATATGGATAGAGGTGGTTGTTTGAATTTTTTCCTTAAGAAATTATGTTGAAACTTAACTTTGTTTTGCTCAAATTGTTTTGTTCTGTCATATGATTGCTAATTTTAATTTAAAACTTTTATAGTCTTTCGGTTAGGTGTTTCAATGCTAATTTAATTTTTTTGTGTGTTTGTTTTGCTATAGATTTGGAATTTTTTTGTTTGCTTAGGGCTCTAGTTAAATTGTGGTTTGGTTAAATGAATGTGCAGTCAAAATAATTTTGTCTCGCTTGTGTGCTAAACTGTACTAGGAATTGAATGTTTTGTTGATGTCGTTATAGTAGTTCTGTTAGTTTAGGTTAATTTTTTTTATTCATGGTAGCGCTTGGGTAGATTATTGAATTGAGTATTGATATTAATTGAGGGTTTTTTTATGGTTTTGGATTTTAATTGTGGTTTTGCATTGTTATTTGGAAATAAGTTTATGGTCAGATAATGGTATTGTTAAATTTTATGTTTTGTGTACGCGTAGTTGTGTTAGCTTTGAGTTTGGTATTGGCGAAGAGAATTTTGATTTAGTATTGTTTCAGTTTTAGATATCGAGTTTGATAATTTTTTTTTTGGTTTGAAAATGTTGAAGATGATCAGGTGTGAATTTTTTTTTGTTTTATTAATTGTTGAAGGAGTTAGATAAGTTTGAGTTAAGGATTTTGTGGAATATTTGAGGAAGTTATTCGAAGGAGATAGATAAATTTTAATTTGATGAATTTGTAGAATAATTGGGAAAGTTTTCTTTTATGGAGATAGATAAGTTTGCGTCCAAAAGTATGTGGTAAATTCGAGAGTTTGATATGGAAATGAAAAATTGAGTTATAATAATTATGTGGTATATTTGAGAAAATTGTTTTGATGTAGAGAAGGTAATTTTGAGTTAAGGATTTTGTGCGATTTCGAGTAAATAAGTTAATGAACATAGATAAGTTGAATTAATGATTGTGTGGTATATTTAAGAATGTTTTGAGATGAATCTAGGAAAGTTCAAGTTGAGGATTATGTGAGATTTTGTGTAAATAAGTTGATGGGCATAGATGGGTTTTAGTTAATGGTATTGTGGAGAAGTCGATTAATTATTTGGAAGTTGCAGATAAGTTTAGTTAGTGTTATTGGGGTACAGGATATGAATGATCTGAGGTAAAGGCATTTTTGAATGATTGAGGAATCATTTTAAGGTTACTGAGAATTTTGGGTTAATGTTATAGAATGATATTTGAGTAATTAATTCGATGATTATCGATGAATTGAGTTAGCGGTATTGTTGAAAATTGAGGATCTTTGTTGTTTTTTTTTGTATATTTGTTGCGAGTATAGCGAAACATTGTGATGAGTTCTTTTTTTTTTTAATTATTTAGAATTGATACATTGTATTACATGGAATGTTAAAAAGTTATGTTGATTAGTGAAGAGAAATTTTTGGGGGAATTATGTTTAATTATGTGTAGCACTTGTAATAATTTTTTTTTTTGCTTTTTTTGTTTTAGTTAAAATTACTTTACTCTGTATGTGTCGCCTCATATGTCATGAGTTGCATTATCAATTTTATGTTTATAAATTTTTTTCTCTGAAATTTTCAACTGCATTTGCGATTTCTGGAATTCATTTCTCAATATGGAAATTCGCATGTATTTGAATGTAGAAGAATGTTTTTTCTCTCAAATTTTTTTTTAAAGTATTAATCAATATAGTTATTTTTTTTATAATCGGATTTGCATGGGGTTTTTTTGTCTTAATTGTACATTCTGTCTCTTGTGTTGACGGTGGCTAGCAATCGTCATATCGCAAAAGATAGTATGTTCTGTTTTTTTTTCCTTCTGCCTTTGTAAACATTGGGGATGCATCCTGATCAAATGCACACTCATAGTTTGCAATTCTAAATTTAATCGCATTAATTTTTTTATTAATTTCAAATTGTAACCAATGCTTGTAGTGAATTTTTTTTTAATTTCTTAGGCTATTAAGCATTCCTGGAGGTTATTTTATTTTTTTTTCTTCACCTATACGCACTATTCGCTTGAATTTCTAATTTTCTATTTTATAATAATTTTTTTTAGAATTTTTATTTTACGAAAGATTATAATCATTGCTCTTAGTGAACCATTGCAATTTCTTATGCTTTGAGTACTGTTAAAAAGGTTAAAATAATAATTTTTTTGGTGGTCTGATACATGCACATCATATTAGTCGTGTCAGGATTTCGATGTTATACGATTATGAGGTGTCTGTTTCTTAGTGCCACGTTTGTATTGATTATATATGTTTCACTTGTAGTTATTTCTTATCACAAAGTATTTTGTTCGATGCTCGTATGTGTGGTTATTATGAGTATCGAAGCTGTTATATATGCAATTTTTGAATTTACTATGCGTTACTCGTCTTATTTTTTTTTTTTTTATTATTTAGTGGCATATGATTCTTTGTGATTATACGATTATTTCTATTTGTTATTTTATATATGTTGTCCTTGTGTGAATGGTTTGGTGACCCATTCGACAATTATTTGTTCGTAACATGAATTTAATTGTAGTTGTTAGTAGTTATTTTTTCCCCTCTCACCGCTAACGGAATTGGGACTTAATTTTTAGAATTTACTTTATAATTTTTTTTTTCTTCCTTTCTGTTACATTTTCAATTGTAAATTGTGGGAATGGCAAGGTCGGTGCTTGGAGTCTGCGGCGGAAGTCAAATGGGGTCAAGTTTTTCTTTTCTATACACTGGTTTTGGTTTCATAACTAATATGGTTTCCCTGGGAGACAATTCTTTCTCTTACAGCAAGCATCAGCTACTTGTTCACCACCTATAGTTGAAGGACTCCAGTGGATGACATCGTTCAAGGATTGGAGAGAATTGATGTGCTGCCGTTTTTTCTCCTGCTGGGACATTTATAGATGAAGGACTCCAGTGGATGACATTGTTCAAGGATTGGAAGGAATTGATGTGTTTCCGTTTTTTTTCTGATGGACAATTCTGTTTATACGTTATTGTGAATTTTTTTTGTGTGCTGTGAATTTGTGAGAGGGGAGGAGTGATGGGAGGCCAGAATTTCAAAGTCAGTTTGAATTCAGCAGACCTCAAAATTTCAAAGTCAGTTTTTTGGAATTCGTTTGAATTCCCCCTCACCGGACATACAGGGAAATTCCTTCGGCAAGGGTGTGCCAGAAAGTTCCCGCGGGGTCAATTGACCCATAAATTGTGGGGGTGCGTCAAGAGATTTCCCACGCTCCCAAAAGTTCATTAAACCCATAGATTTTGGAATGCTGTAACTCTGCGCTGGTCTCCGGACCAATCAGAGACAATTAAAGTGGACAAGACAAAGAGTCCGCTCTAGGATTTTTGTGTGAAAAGTCGTAAAATAAAACGGGACGCACCCCGATTTTACGGAGAGACAGAGTCGATCCCAGAGCTAGACACAATCACGAAAACTCCGGAGACTCCGGGCATCAACCATGTCCATCCCTTGCACTTTCCCTCTCTCAAGCTAAGTTAAATTTTGATTTTGTAGTGAAGTAAATTTCCAGATACTTGTTCTTAAAAATAAATTTAATAATGTTTTAAAACTATACGATCAGTGTATGATTTATTGTGAGATGAGTGTTTTAATTTTAGAATTAGTTAACTTAATTAATTGTCATGATGCGATGTGAAATTAGGAATCTGGGTTCAAAGTTTTAGAAATTAAATAAGTTTAAAATAGCGTCGCATCAGTAGCAAGACGGTTAATGTATTTGTGATGAATATAAGTTCTTAAGAAATTAAAAGGGTATTCATGATCTAAACAACATTGAAATTTTTTTTTATATTATTGTATTTATCTATTTTGTGGGTAGTTAAGTTATCATTTCAAAATAAAAAATTCAAAATGATATTTCTGTAAATTTATATATGCAAGTTACTATTCCATACAGGAATTTTAATTATATGGAACTTAAACGAATCTCTTTTGTCAAAAATGTTACTGACTACGTTATTGTTAATAAGATGCAAGTCTAAATCCAAAAATTCCACCATATTAGAGTTGAAGTTAGTTTTAAGGAGCTTGAGATAATCAGGGTAGAACGTAATATTTGGTTTGTATTCACTATTTTTACCAAAAATTATTAAATCATCTATATAACGATAAATCAAGTAAGAATCATTTACAACATGATCAAGTTAAAAAAAATGTAAATATAGGTTCGCTAAACAATTACTAGCTGGACCACCCTGAGGTAATCCTTTGATCTGTTTATAAAGATTCTGATCAAATGCAATGAAATTTTCTATTAACACGAGGTTAACAAGAATATCAAATTTTTCTTTTTTCATTGAAGTATATAATTCACATATTTATCATAAATTAACTGTAGAACCTTACTCACATCGTCAATATCTATAGAATTAAAAAGGTCCTCGAAATCAAAGCCATGCATGGAAAAAATTAACATATCCTTAGTAACTCTAGCAATCTCTAAGCTATTTATATATATATATACACTGGTGTGCAAAAATTAAGGACGAAGTCGAAAAATTAGCATATCAGCTGAACGAAGAGGCAGAGCGGACAGAAAGACCAATCAGGAGATTAAGTAAGGTGGTGTACGGTAGCACATTGGCAGATATGCAGGTAGACGTAATGGGGGAGTGTCTGAGTAGTATAAAGCATGTTGTCGGTGTAAGATCAGTATTTCTGGCAAAGAGATCTGTTAGACGACATCTGGATGCTTTTACCCGAGGTCGAATCATAGGTAAGTTGGAGGAAGGCCGCATTGTGACAAGTGTGGCTGCAGAGTTCGGAATTGCTCACAGCATCGTTTCACGACTTTGGAGACAATTTCAAACTACAGGAACAGCTATCCGGGGGTTCAGTAGTGGTCGTCCACGAGGAACCACACCCGCAGATGACCGGTACATTGTCTTACAGGCCAGAAGAAACAGGCGGCAGACAGCGGGAGAAATCGCTAGACACACGACACAGGCGACTGGACGACCGATATCGCGTTTTACCGTGACCAGAAGACTGCACGGGGGTGGTCTGTTTGCACGACGCCCTGTACGGTGTGTACCTTTAACGCCTGCCCATCGGAGAAGACGTTCTCCGGGAACACCGGAATTGGAGAGACAATGAATGGGGACGAGTACTCTTTACAGATGAGAGCAGATTCAGTTTGAGTAGCGATTCTCATCGCATACTCATCTGGAGAGAGCGGGGAAGCCGCAATCATCCCTCGAACATCATTGAAAGGGACAGGTATGGAGGTCACGGTGTTCTCGTTTGGGGAGGCATCATGCTTGGTAGTCGTACAGACCTTCACATCTTCGACGCAGGTTCAGTCAACGGGACCCGTTATTGTAACGAGATTCTTCTTCCATATGTGCGTCTTTTTAGAGGCGCTATGGGTCTGCAGTTCCTTTTCATGGACGACAATGCACCATGTCATCGCACAGTAGCTGCCGAACAGCTCTTAGAGAGTGAGGATATTGAACGTATGGATTGGCTGGCAAGATCTCCGGATCTCAATCCCATCGATCGTGTATGGGATTTTCTAGGTAGACGCTTGGCAACTCGTACCTTACCACCAGTAACGATTCGGGAGCTTCGAATGGGCAGCAATGCCTCAACAACTCATTGACACTCTCATTCTCAGCATGGGCAGACGCTGTGAAACCTGCCTAGCAGTCAGGGGAGATCATATCCCCTACTAAAGACCGTATGTTTCTTGCTGGACACCCATCACAGGGATGTTTCGGCCTTCAGTCGCATTGCGCTCCATGCTACTTTTTCAATCAAGCTTCTTTTTATCCCTCTGATTTCTCTTTTAGTAAGTGTTGCTTACATTACACATGTCCTTACGTATTGGGATTACGTATTATCCTACGGTATTAAATGTGTTGATTTGGAAAGCTTTTGTACAAAGTTATATTGAAAAAACCGTCTCGTCCTTAATTTTTGCACACCAGTGTGTATATATATATATAAAATTATATATATATATATATATATATATATATATATATATATATATATATATATATATATGTGGCAGCCAAAGCCAAGCAGTCTTCGCGCGCAGGCGCAGCAAATCAAAACTAAAACTCTTGGACATTAGAGCAGAATTAGAGAGGAGAAAAGAGAGAACGAGAGAGGTGCGCGAGCAGGCGTTACCTTCTGCATATCATTGTCAAACTTATCTACCTTTTTAATTAATTTTTGTTTAATGTTAAATAAAATAGAAGAAAAACAAACGTATTGGACCCCTTGTTGTCTCCCACAAATTATGGGGGCTCGGCCGGGATTGATAAAATTTCGATTTTGAACCAATGTCTGGACAATGAACAAAAGCGTCCGTGAGGAGACGCTCCGCCATTTTTCGAAAACTTCGTTCAACCTGTGTAGAGGTTTGAACTCAGCATAAATATTCAACCTGTGTAGAGGTTTGAACTCAGCATGAAAATTCCGCCTGTGTAGAGGCGGGATTGAAAAAAAATTTCGATTTTGATCAAAATTTGGAACGTGAAAAAAAGCCGTCCGTGGAGGAGACGCGCCGCCATTTTTCGGAAACTTCGTTCAACCTGTGTAGAGGTTGAATTTTTCAACTTCATTCCGCCTGTGTAGAGGTCGGAACAAATAACAAAATAACCTGTGTAGAGGTGTATTTTCAACGAACCCTCAAAATCCCGCCTGTGTAGAGGTTGGAACTAACTCAGTGTGAATAATCCGCCTGTGTAGAGGCCGGAACTACAATTTCAAGATATAACCTGCGAAGAGGTGTCAATTCGAACAATTTCAACTATATTACCTGCGAAGAGGTGAAATCAGTGGAATCAACGTTTTTATTGGATACATCGTACGTGCGAGCAACAAGGGAGCCAGAAAAAAAAGGTAGGATCTTTCCATATTTTTCTAAAATGTATAAAAACGCTCTTAAAGAGGATCTCATAAGAGTTGTTGAGAATCTAGACGGTACTGTGGAGAGTACAGACACTATAGTTAAACTAAAGACTAAAATTGAGAACAGTAGTACATTTGAAAGTGATCCAGATTTCGTTAAAACTTTAATTCAAAACTGTATAGATGAGAGGGTATCGCGAAACGAAAGAGAGGTAACTTTAGAAAAACAGAAAATTGAGCTCGCGAAACTTCAGTTAACAAAATTAGAAAAAGAAGTCGAACTTCAAACGGCTAAAAATAAAGCCTTAAGTTTAAGTCCTTCAGCTAAAGTCGAAGAAAAACAGTTCGAAACTAACATAGAAAATATGATAAACAGTATTAAAACTTTATCTCTTCCTGTTCCCACCAGATCTGAAAATTTTAATCTGTTCTTCCAATCATTAGAACGCGCATTTTTAACCAAGAAAATAAATGACGAATATAAATCTGAAATTTTAATAAATCTTCTGGGCGAAAGAGCTCATAACATCTTACTGTATATTAAAGAAGAGGAATTAAATGACTATGAAAAACTAAAATCTATAGTACTCAGAGAATTCCAATTAACCCCTCGCGAGTGTTTAAACTCATTTAAAAATGCTGTAAAATCATCAGGCGAGACATACATCCAATTTGCTGCAAGGTTGACGGCAAACTTCCAATATTATTGTTCGTTAAGAAAAGTTAATTCCTTTGAATCTCTATGTGATCTTATAATTTCTGATAAATTATTTGAAACTTTAAATAAGGAAACTGCAACTCATATTGGCATTCGAGAAGCAGAAGATTGGTTTAGGCCTATTGATTTAGCTAAAGAGTGCGATATTTATATTTCATCTAGAAGCGGATCACATAAAGAAATTCCTATTACTTATGGATATACCCAAGACCCCTTTAAAAATAGATCACAAAACTTTAAACCAAAGATTAAAGAGAACTATCCCCAATATCTTGAAAGAGAAAATAAAAATTGCTTTATATGCGGTGATTCATCTCATTGCGCAAGAGACTGTGAGAAGCGTTTTAAACCTAAAGAATCTAACGACCACATCCATAATAGAATAAACGTGAATACTTTGAAAATCGAGAGCGAAAAACAAAATAGCGATGAATGCGCAAATCTTCAATATGTAAACATTTTTGTGGAAAATCAACCCGTAACAGCCTTGATCGATTCAGGTTGCCAGATCCCAGTTTTAAATTCCTCACTAATTAGAGTGCAAACACCTTCCGAAGAAATCATAACATTAAGTTCATGTTTTGGCGAACAGCGTATGGTAGAAGTTAAACCCATAAATATTTCTCTTAATCAACACTCTCCTAGCTTAAGTGTGCGAACGACGATATCACCGACCTTGACCGAAGAATTTATTATACATCCCAGTGTATATTCTGAAATAGAGAAACTAGGCCATGCAAAGTGCGATGTTTTATTAAGTGAAAGTGAATCCTCTTTGAGTGCAGATTATGGTGTTTCTTTTCCAAATGTTTCTGTTTCAAATGTGATAGAAAACTCTAGTTATGATTTGTCACATGTTAAAAACTTTAATACTAGAAATGATTTGAGTTCTCTAATTAAGGATTATAAATGTAATAAAATTAAGAGTACTAAGTTAAAAATGAATATTAAATTGAAAAATGATATTCCTGTGTGTCAGAGAGCCAGACGTTTATCTTGTTCTGAGAAATTACAGGTAAACAATCAAATTGATGATTGGTTACGACAAGGTATTATAAAAGAGAGTGTTTTTGATTATTGTTCACCTATAGTATTGTGTAAGAAAGCCAATGGCGCCATGAAAACGAGTTCCGTGGAATTTATCTCCCGCTCACCTAACCCTTTACCTATGAAGAGTGAACATCGACGTTTTGTGTTGCTCCGAAAAATTTTTGAGCCTTGGCAGTGGAAGCGAAGGAAAAAGAGAAATCGTTTTGAACAGACGTCCAGAACTCTACAGAGGAAAATATCGATGCGTTCAACCAAAGATCAACTTGTTAAAAAAGACGTTCTTATGCCTGTGAAACAATGTTTTCCTGTGGAACCTTCCGGATGTCGAAGAGATGCCTTCACATGATGGAGAAACTGTCTAGTTCAGCAGAATTATGATATGTTAAATCTTTGTGTATTTGTCGTATAGTCCTTGTCTGTTCCGTCTTTTTTGTATGTTTCAGATTCTCCTTTGGTCTCTATGGACGTACCGCTGCGGACAGCGTACAGTCAGGCTGGCCGATTGTGGCAGCCAAAGCCAAGCAGTCTTCGCGCGCAGGCGCAGCAAATCAAAACTAAAACTCTTGGACATTAGAGCAGAATTAGAGAGGAGAAAAGAGAGAACGAGAGAGGTGCGCGAGCAGGCGTTACCTTCTGCATATCATTGTCAAACTCATCTACCTTTTTAATTAATTTTTGTTTAATGTTAAATAAAATAGAAGAAAAACAAACGTATTGGACCCCTTGTTGTCTCCCACATATATATATATATATATATATATATATATATATATATATATATATATATATATATATATATATATATATATATATATATATATATATCTTTTCAAATTAAATCTTCTTTAAGGTATCCGACTACGTTCGGAACCTTGATTTTACAAATGCGTACAAATGAATATTTTTAAAATATCTAGGGTCACTTAGATTAGAATACACGTATGAAATTGTTTTAAGAATATTGTCACGGAGTTCGAAAGAAGTACACAGTTCAATTAAACAAACAATTAGATTTATTCTAACGCTTGGAGCTCGATACAACACTGGACTGAGAACATGCCCAACTGGCGATGAACTCTGCTTTTATACACTTCGGAATATTCGAGAAATAACCAGTATGCACTCTAAAGAATGATCTGGATTCATCTAGAACCTAGAGAAACAATACATTAAAAACGGAAACAAAATTCCAGTCTTTGGATAAATCTGCCGGGGCCGGGATTCGAACCCGAGACCTGAGGAAGTTCAGTCCAACGCTCTGCCAACTCGGCTATCGGGACTTGTAGCAAATTATGCGTGTGGCATTGCTCCCCTCGAAAAAGAAGACAGCGCCCCGCTGTCATTTTGTTCAAGGGCCTTTATTCTGGAACGAGTGATGGGTCCTTTGTATGATTCTTTGGGAGGAATATCCTCGGTTTCGATTTGCTCGGCGGGATCATGGTACGGTTTCATACGCAGTACATGGACAACTTCTCTTAGTTTTCTTTTTCGTGAAGCAGGATCAAAATCTTGTACTTCGTAAGTCACGGCTGATAAACGGCGTAGCACCTGATACGGTCCGAAATACCTTCTTAAGAGTTTTTCGGAGAGACCGACTTTTCTCACTGGAGTATAAACCCATACGAGATCTCCGGGAGCGTAAGATACCATTTGGTGTTTGGAATCGTAACGTCGACGATCTTTGTCTTGAGCTCTCAGAGTGTGCAATCGGGCTAGCTGTCGTGATTCTTCGGCTCTGGCTGCTATCTTGGTGATGTTATTGTCATCAAAATCGTTAGGAAAGAATGGTAGCATTGTATCTAGTGTCGTTTCCGCTTCACGACCATGAAGTAAATAGAACGGCGTAAAACCTGTGGTCTCTTGTTTAGCGGTATTATAAGCGAAGGTTACAAATGGTAGAATTTCATCCCAATTTTTCTGCTCTACATCCACATACATTGACAACATGTCGGCCAAGGTCTTATTGAAGCACTCCGTCAGTCCATTTGTTTGGGGATGATACGCCGTTGTGAAGCGATGATCAATGTTACACAAGTCGACGAGAGAGGAAACAAGTCTGGATCGAAAGACGGCTCCACGATCTGTGATAATTACTCGAGGAGCTCCATGCCTGAGGACAATTTCTTCAAGTAAGAACTTCGCTATTTCGTCGACTTCGGCTGTCGGCAAGGCTTTTGTTATTGCATATCGTGTTGAGTAATCCGTGCAGACTATTATCCATTTGTTTCCATGAGCAGACTTTGGAAATCTCCCAAGGAGATCAATTCCAATGCGATGGAAAGGAGCTATAGCTGGAGGGATGGGAACTAAACGTCCAGGTGGTCGTTGAGGAACGGACTTTCTCCTTTGGCACTCCCGACAATGCATGACATACCGAACGACATTTCGGTACATTCCCGGCCAGTAAAATCTCTTGCGTATCCTGTCATAAGTTTTCGCGAAACCAAGGTGTCCTGCGGTGGGGGGCGTCATGAAAGTGCCTTAGTATGTCTGCTCGTAGATGTTTAGGAATGACTGGCAACCACAACTTTCCATCTGGATCAAAATTCTTCCTGCAAAGGATACCGTCGATAAATCTGAATTCTTCGTTTTTGGATGAGTTGCTCAAAAGTTTTAATTTCGCAAGGTCTTGATCCTTTTTCTGTTCCATCGCAAGGTTCATACTCGTCGTGACTGCTAAAAATTTGTCTGATGTTTCCGTTTCCTCTTCCACTGGATTTCTCGAAAGAGCGTCGGCGTCACTATGCTTCTTACCGGTTTTATATTTTACGTCAAAATCATGCTCTTGAAGTCGGAGGGCCCATCTGGCAAGCCTTCCTGAAGGATCCTTTAAATTCATGAGCCAGCACAAGGAATGATGGTCAGTTACAACAGTAAAGTGTTTCCCGAATATGTACGGCCGAAATTTGTTGGTAGCCCATACGATGGCAAGACATTCCCTTTCTGTGGTGGAATAATTCTTTTCGGCTTTTGTCAGAGTTCTAGAAGCGTATGCTATAACTTTCTCGACATTATTCTGAATTTGTACTAGACAGCTCCGATACCGTACCCGCTTGCATCAGTATGGATTTCTGTAGAAGCTCTTTCGTCGTACATCCCCAATACTGGATCCGAAGTAAGTGCTTTCTTAAGACTGTTAAATGCTTCCACCTCTTCAGGACCCCAATGAAACTCCACGCCACTTTTCAGCAACGACTGCAAAGGTTCGGCGAGATAACAGAAACCTTTAATAAATCTTCTAAAGTATGAACAAAGGCCAAGAAAACTTCGTATGTCATGTATATTCTTTGGAGTGGGGAAATTTCTTACGGCTTTTATTTTGTCGGGATCGGGACGAACGCCATTACTAGATACAAGATGGCCTAGAATCTTTACTTCTTGGGCAGCAAAAAGACTTTTCTTTGAATTTAATTTAAGACCAGCTTCCTGAAGACATTTTAGAACAAGTCTTAATCGTATAAGATGGTCTTCAAAAGTTTCTGAGAACACTATTATGTCATCTAGGTAACAAAGACACATAGTCCATTTTAAATGGCGTAGCAAATTGTCCATCATTCTCTCGAAGGTCGCAGGTGCATTACAGAGACCAAACGGCATGACTTTAAACTCGTATAAGCCTTCGGGGGTAATAAATGCCGTCTTTTCACGATCCGCTTCGTCTATTTCTATTTGCCAATAACCAGATCGGAGATCCATGGAAGAAAAGAACATGGCACCTTTCAGACAGTCGAGCGTATCGTCAATACGAGGCAGAGGATAAACGTCTTTTTCGTGACGCTATTCAGCTTGCGATAATCGACGCAAAAACGCCAACTACCGTCTTTTTTTCTTACGAGCACAATGGGTGATGACCAAGGACTTTCAGAGGGTTGGACGATACCTTCATCAAGCATTTTCTGAACCTCTTCATGAATGATGCGTCTTTCAGTCGGCGAGACTCTGTAGGCTCGTTGGTTGATTGGAGCATGATCACCAGTAAAAATCCTGTGTTTCACATTCGTCTTCGCGGCTGTCGACTTGTCGGTCTTCGTGAAAAGCCCAGAAAATTTCCGGAGTAGTTCGGATAGCTTGTTTCTCTGTTCGTCACTTAACTCGGGTGACATCATTAACGAACAATTCATCTGTGACTCCGAAGTTTCTTGCTGGTCATCCAAGCAACCCGATGTGTCGGAAATAACACATAGATGCCCTTCATTTAGTGGTTCAGCTTGGCCTATGCACATTCCTCTAGGGATGATTTGGTTTCGGAACTGCAGGTTGGTAACCCAGACATCACTTTTTCCGTTACGATATGTGGATACCATGGACGGTGTAGCAATATTTTTCTCGAAGAGCAAATGTTTGCTACCGTCTAGAACTACATTTATGTCTCCTCGGGTTTGATATCCTGATACTGTTATTCTAGTTAAAGAATGCGGCTTAAGTGTATAGTCCCTGGTGGCATACAAATTCCAGGCGTCAGGCGCTGTGGAGTCTCGACAGATGTTTTCTAGAACAAGTTCATTTTGTCCACAGTCTATAACGGCTTTGAGACGCCTCTAAAAAGTCCCATCCTAGGATGACGTCATGGCTACAATGTGATAAAACAATAAATTCAAAAGGCAGTTCTCGATTGTTTATACGGACACGTAAAACACATTTCCCTATCGGCCGAACAAAATTTCCATCCGCAACTTTCAGCATAACGCTCTTGGCATCAGCAAACAGAACTTTCTTTAAAAATCGGCGATACTTATCGGATATGACAGAAAACGATGCCCCAGAATCTACTAGAGCACGTATCGGCTTCTTATCTATTATTACGTCTAGTTGGTTACCAGTCATCTTGGCGGTCGACGGAGGATTTCCAGTACACGCGGCCTCACCTCCTTGGAAGGTCGCTCTCCTTAGTTTTCCTCGCTCCTACGGCCTGGCGACTGACTGGATCGGCGATATGGCGACGGGGATCTGTAACGACGTATTGGGGATCGGCCTCTCGTGGGACTTGGCGTAAAACGGCGAGAAGAGTTTGGTCGGCGTATTTCTTCTTCAGTGCCAACGTCGTCGAAGTTCCGTCGGCGGTTTCGAGAGTTGTCAAAGACAGCCTTTCTCTCTCGGCAGTAGCGCATTACATGTCCAGGACGTCCGCAGTGGAAACAAACAGGTCTGTTGTCAGCCGTTCTCCACACATCTGTTTTCTTGGTTCAGGTGGGAATTTCTGAACAGGAGCTCTGTATTTCCTGGTTACAGCGGCGTATGTTGGTCGTGGTCTAGTTTCTGTAGGTTTTGTTGACACTGGGGCCAAAACCCTTTCAACTTCGTCTTGAACGATCTCTTCTAAGGATTGGGGATCGGAGTCCAAAGATTCTTGCGTCTGGTTAACTAGTCGATGGACTTCTTCTCGTACGATTGTGCGAATAAGAGAGACCAAATCAGTCTCATCCGTCAGGGATGCAACCGGTACGACGTTTGGAAGCCTTTCAAATCTCGGTCGACCAACTCTCTTCTGCTTCATATCTTCGATATAGTTGCACCATTTGATAAAACTTGCTGTGTCGTTGATTTCTCTCGTCAACAGGGCCTGATAAATATCCTCAGCAACACCTTTCATTAGGTGTGACACTTTTTTCGTCTTCTTTCATCAGAGGATTTACCTCTTGGCAAAGTCCTAATACACTTTGTATGTAGGACTGTGTACTCTCGCCTGAACGCTGGGCTCGGCATTTTAGTTGTTCTTCTGCCCTTCTGGTATATTTTTGACGGTCACCGAAAAGTCCACTTAGTCCATTTTTAAACGCTTCCCAGGAATCTAAGGCGTCTTCGTTGTTGACATACCACTGTCTCGCAGTACCGTCAAGAAAGAAATAAACGTTAGCCAGGCACATCATGTCATCCCACTTGTTAAAGTTGGCTACTCGATCGTACTCTTTAAGCCATTTGAGAGGGTCTTCCCCAGGCGCTCCTCGGAAGGTCGATGGGCTCCTCCATTGCTGTAACGAAGGTGTTACTACAGCGGGCTTGGCTTCTTGCTCGGTCGGCATTTTTTGTCCTCTTCCTACTATTTTTTAACAGTCCGAATTCGGGGATAATCCTCTTAACCGGAGGCTCCTGCGAAGGTTGTCACTATTATCCACGTTTGACGTAATTGTACCCCGCGCCTCCACCAAACTTGTCACGGAGTTCGAAAGAAGTACACAGTTCAATTAAACAAACAATTAGATTTATTCTAACGCTTGGAGCTCGATACAACACTGGACTGAGAACATGCCCAACTGGCGATGAACTCTGCTTTTATACACTTCGGAATATTCGAGAAATAACCAGTATGCACTCTAAAGAATGATCTGGATTCATCTAGAACCTAGAGAAACAATACATTAAAAACGGAAACAAAATTCCAGTCTTTGGATAAATCTGCCGGGGCCGGGATTCGAACCCGAGACCTGAGGAAGTTCAGTCCAACGCTCTGCCAACTCGGCTATCGGGACTTGTAGCAAATTATGCGTGTGGCAATATTATTATAATTAAAAATAATTTAAATGTAATAATTTGGCAAAAAATGGAACATAGAACTATTTATGTTCCAAATATTCTTCTTTTATGGAAAATGCTTCTGTAGTAATAATATTTTGCCTACTTACAGGGTGTATCTAAACTCTGCGGCTAAACTTTAAAGGGTGATAGTACACATCAAGACAAACAATAGTAAATAGGGAACTCTGGTCCTCTTCCGAAGGAGTTAGGTGCCATTAAAGTTTAGGGTCCAAAATTTCAAACGATTATAAAAAACTGAAAAATAGGTCGATTCTTTAGCGGTTTTCACTAAAGTTATTTTTTGTCAGTATTTTCTTCAAAAATAAATTTTAAAAATAAAGCTCAAAAAATGACGATAAGGGTAATAGGAATGGATAAAATGTTATGAATCACTTGATGAAAAATAATCTAGTATAAGGGTCACCCAAATGAAAGTGGCATTTCTGTAATAACTCCTCAATTTAGGGCCGTGGGTAGCCTGGTGGTTAGAGCATCGGACTCCAGACAGGAAGGCTTGGGCTCGATGCCACCAAATACCCTCCGAGTACACACGGAGTACGTGCTCGATAAATCAGGGGGTCCGAAAGTCTTGTGGGCTGAATCACGAGTGCAGGGGACTTGAGAATATTTCCCTCCCCTCTAGTCCCATGGTAAAGTTGTGGTGGAGGTGGAGATAGGTGGTGTCGCCATCTATCGTCCCTACGGGGAATTTCTCTCAGCTAATTCGTACTGTCCCCTGTATGGTGCTCAAGGCCTAGGTCAACGACATGCGCACTTCTAGCCCCTTGCCATGATGAATTCCAGGCTACCCTCGTTCTGACTACGTCAGACAGGTGGCATTAGCCACAACAACAGCAACTAAAATTATTCTTTTTGTCAGTGTTTTTTTTAAACTAAATTTTAAAGATAAAGCTAAAAAAATGTCGATAGAGGGTGCTTTAGACTTTGTAGTAATGAACAACTATTTTTTACCGTTATTTTTTGAATCGCATTAAATGCTTTCAAAAGCTTAGACTTACTCGTATACTTAAATTTTGAGCTCAAAATCTGAATCGTTGGGAGGGGGGGTTAGGTAGCGCAAACTCAACTGTGTTCAGGAGGAGAAATTTGAACTCATCTTCTCTCCTGGACACAGTTCAGTTATTCACGATCTTCGATGCTCGGTCGTGGACAAGGCAGCAACTACTACCCACTTAACGTAAAATAAACGAAAGAGGGATGGCAAAATTAAATAAAAAAAATATTCATAACAGACATGAGCAATTTCTCTCCGCAAAATACCCGATTATGTAAATCACCCTATTTACATGCTAAGTGTAGTACACAAGGTTTTAACTGTATGGTGCTAACTTTATGTAAAGATGTAAAGTTCTACTGCAAAGTGTTCCAGCCAACATAAAGGCTCGTATTGGGTTTCCAGCATGATGGAGCGCCTGCACATTTCAGTGGATACAGCATATCTAGGGTGATGGATTGGCCGTGCGGTCCAGTCAATTGGCCGGCACGCTCGTCTGACCTCTCCTGCCTAGACTTCTTCCTCTGGTGCCATATGAAGAGTCTTGTTTACACAAACCCCGTCGACTCCGACGAGGCCTTAATTGCGAAGATTGCCGTCGTAGCAAGCGATATCCGGGAGATGCCCGGGGTATTTCCTAATGCTCGACAGTTTCTCTTCCTGTGGTGTGAGGCCTGCATCTTTGCTGGTGGGCGCTCTTTCGGGCAGTTTTTGTGATTCCGCATCAAAATCATGCGTGTACCATTTTCTACGTGCCATCATTCATTCAAAATTCATTCATACGCATTACGTGCGTACATCAAATTGTTTCTTCTTATATTGAGCAGAGAAGTTGCTCGTGTCTATTATGAATATTTTTTTAAAAAAATTTGTCATCCCTCTCGTTTATTTTACGTGTAGGAGGTAGCAGTTGCTGCCTGCTCTACGACACCAAGATCGGGAATAACTGAACTCTGTTCAGAGGGAAGGGAGTTTCAAATTCCACCTCCTGAACACAGTTGAGTTTGCGCTCCATAACCACCCCCAACGATTCATATTTGAAGCTCAAAATTTAAGTTTAAGTCTAAGCTTTTGAAAGCATTTAATGTGATACAAAAAATGAGATTAAAAATAGTTGTTCATTGCTCCAAAGTCTAAAGCGCCCTCTATCGACACTTTTTTAGCTTTATCTTTAAAATTTATTTTTCAAGAAAATACTGATAAAAAGAATAATTTTAGCAAAAACTGCTAACGAATCGACTCATTTTTCCGTCTTTTATAATCATTTGAAATTTCGGACCCTAAACTTTTATGGCGCCTATCTCCTTCGGAAGACGTTTGAAACCCTAAGTTTTCTATTTACAATTGTTTGTCTTGATGTGTACTATCACCCCTTACAATTTTGCCGCAGAGTTTAGATACACCCTGTATAGCTCAGACCTCTGTATAGAGCCTGAACTAGGATTTTTGAAATATATGATTTAGAAGTGGGTTTATCCATAGATTAATATATCAGAGTAGAGAGAAATTTTAACAGGATAAATTATAGTTTGAAAAAAAACTAAAAAACACGCTTTTATAGTGAATCGAACCAAAAAGTAAAAAAATAATTCTTAATATAAGAATAAAATGATTAACGAGAAAATTATTGTCATTGTGGTAAAAGCGTGGGATGCTCTGTATTAATTGTTATAATTTCTTCCTAGTTCTATTCCGAAATGCTGAGTTAGTGTAAAAATGTAGTACAAAGCACACACTCCGCTTTTACCACAATGACATTAATTTTCTCGTTAATCATTTTATTCTTATATTAAGAATTATTTTTTTACTTTTTGATTCGATTCATTGTAAAAGCGTTTTTTTTAAAAAAAAAATTTCAAACTATTATTTATTTTTCATTTTTTTAGTTCGATCTACAATAAAAGCCTGCTGTTTTAGTTTTTAAAACTATCATTTATTCTTTGTTGAATTTATCCTTGAGTTTGATATTTGGAGCCAGAATTATGTGGCTGCTGGAATTAGTCTTGCTCTTCAATGGATATTAATTAATGGATCTGAAGGGTATTTATTCTCTCCGTTAACGGGGCCTCGGATAAGTCCCATATCGCTATATTTCAAAGATTCCGTCTCTATAGATCCAGGTCTAATTAATACAAGTGTGTTAAGAAGAAATATTAAATGTCGATCGTATTATCGCCTTTTAAACGTATTGCTATAATGTTAATTCGTATCATCACTTTTAAACAAAATATTGCTTTACCAAAATAAAAAAAAATATTTAGCAATTAGAACATAAATTTATCATCTTAGAAACGTATTTCTATAATGTTAATTCATATCATCACTTCTAAACGTATTGCTTTATAAAAATAAAAAATATTTAGTAGTTAAAACATAAATTATTTTTATTCACATGCAGGAGTCTTTTTTTTTTATTTCCATTTTCAGAAAAACTACGCACCCATCCACCCTACCTTTTTTCACATAAAGAACATTTTTTTTTGTTTAATTTTTTATTAACCACTAGCCTATTTTGCGGTTTTAGGGTTGTACCTTAATCTTTTGGTTGCTAAATCTGGAATTAGTCGCCGAATCTAGAAATAGCACATGGAATCAGTCGCCAAATCTGAAAATGGTTTATGCAATTAGTCGCCAAATCTTCTAAATCCTTAATTATTAAAATCCTGATCAGGACAATGAAACAAAATTATGAAATTATTGTATTGTCATGGGTCCGTGACAAGTGTGCGAAATTTCGAATTAATCTGACTTTTTATGGGTAAAAATCGAGTTCAAAGATCCCATTACATACAAGTGAAACTTATAAAAACGTGTTAAAAAGACGTAGTTCAGGCCTTTTGGAGAAGTCTGAGCTATATATAAGCATAATACTATTATTATAGAAGCATTTTTCATAAAAGGAGTTATTGAAAAAAGGTAATTCTAAGTTCATTTTTTGCCCAAATATTGCTTTTAAATAAATATTTGTTGTAATAATATTCTTAAAACAATTTTATACCTGTATTCTAATCTATGTGACATTAAATATTAAAAAACAAATATTCGTTTGAATCAAATTTGCAAAATTACCGTTCCGAACGTAGTTGGATACCTTAAAATAGATATGGATACGCCCATAAGCAATTTGTGATGCGAAATGTAAAAGTGTTTGCGATTTTTTGACGTGAAACGTCTTTAAAATCGCGCCGAAACATACGGGTACCAGGTTCAAAAAGTGGACCGTAACGAAAAGGTCTATATCATCGTACCTTAATAATTACAAAACTATTAGTCCTAGAAACAAAAATGTGGTATGAATATTTCACTTATATAGTCAGCTCGCTGTTATGACCTTGAGTCCGGGTCTGGGTCGAGCGGGGCGGCGGGGGAGGGGTACTGCGTTAACTGTGCGAAACCGGCGCTCTCGCTCGTTTCTATTCAGTGTAACTCGTGACAACGACTTGATAGCGCGGTGATTCTTTCGTGTGTTTATCAAGATTATTGAAACCGATTGATTCATGCAAAAATAAGTGTAATTTGGACAGTATTTATATTAAAAATAACCAGAAAGTGATAAAAAAATATATAAACATTTGCTATGTCGGTCTCAGCTCGTGCAAGAGCCAGCCAGAAATATAAATCCCGGCTATCGTTGGAAAGAGGGGGCTATGGGCCACACACAGGTACCCCAATGTCCGGCGCCGAGCGAGCGAGACGGTTTCGGGAACGTCGCAAAGCCGACGCCGCGAGGAACTTTTCTGCTGCCGCCAACCTCGCGAGCACCTCTACCACTGGAATACCTGTAACTTATGGACGTAACGAATGAACAGACTGCCGCCAACCTCGCGAGCACCTCTACCACTGGAATACCTGTACTTATGGACGTAACGAATGAACAGACAATCGATATATCTATTGGATCTGCCACGGAACTGAGAGATCTTAATATCACTAGAAGTGAAGCAATGCAAAATCATTGGCGTTCAGGGGACAAACGCTTCAAAACGGTATTTGAAGCCAATCCGTTTGGTTTATCTTGCAGCGTCTGTGATCGACTTTGATTCGAAAGAGACTTAAAGAAAGTGAAACATCGCAACATTTCTTTCCTTCAAACAAAATTCCCCGATGAAAATGTGACGGAATTTCGCTTATGCAGTACCTGTAGCAAGTCGATAGATGCCAATAAAATCCCGACGCTGTCGCGCTCAAACGGTTTTCATTATCCTCCAAAGCCGAGCGGACTGCCGCTGCGCGAGACGTCCTAGCCGAACACAATGAAAACCAGGGTGGCTACCTACATCGACGACGGCAATTAATTTTGATCGTATCTGCTTTCAATGCACAAAGTTTGGTTGCCCATGCAGGAGATATTGAAAGCGATAATATATTGATGAACTCCGATTATATGGTAATTAGCGAGACTTGGATGTATTGCGCGAACACTGTGATGATCAATGGTTTCGAACTAAGAGCAAGTAATAACACCGCACTTGAACATCGTACACATTGTCCGTCTACCTCATCTGAATTGTCGGTGCGAGTTTCTGCAATCTACAGAAACCTACAAAGCTCCACGAACTGTAGCGAAATCATAATAAATGCCAACAAGTCATGCGGAAATTCAGTCTTGAGAAAACATAATGTCGGCGACATATGCTTGGTGGACGTTAAAGTCGAAGATCTTACGCTGTTTATCCTCGGTGCAGTAGATATACATCCTAAGGCGTCGACTGAAGCTGTTAAGCTATGTCTTTATCAATCACTCCTGCCATATTCAGCAAACTTAACAAAGTTAATACCGAACTCTCAGCCAGACTTGGAGACTCCAATCGTTCTATGCGGTGATTTCAATTGCGATCCACAACAGAACAGCTATCTTGTTGAGTTCATGAGGAATGAATTCGGCCTTAACTACGTACAAACATCACCGACTACATCAGGCAATACCACTATAGACTGTACATTCACCAGAAATATTAATGTTGACATTATGCCGTATGTTTCTTATTTCACATATCACAGACCTATGTTAAATAAAATCGTTGTCGAATATTAATTGTAATAATAATCTATGTTTCTATTATGTATCTGTTCTTTTTTATTAAAATACTTAAAACACCGTCAATCCTGTTTTTATTTATTTCAATCTTTTACTTTAAAAGCGATTCGCTAACATAGACGTTTCACGTGAAAACCAACGGCTGTGTGCCCCAGCACAGCCCCACCTGATTTTTGAGAAAAATATTCTTGTTCCTTAATTAGAAAAATACTCTGTGTGAATGTCATAATATAATAATTTCATGGTACAAAATAAGCTTAATTATAATTGAGAGAAGGAGGAAGAAGTCGTTAATCATTACGTCTACATGAAAATAGACTCTAAAAGGTACATGTGTATTGCCTCTTGAATGTTTCTAAAGTGAGAGTTTATTAACATCGCATTTCGGTGCTACACAAGGAATATTTGTGATGGATGTCGATCAAGTGACGAGGATGACACCTAAATTGGCGTAACAATTTCCCCACTTTCACACCTTATCAACGTAAGGACTATATAAAACTGAGAGACTGTCACAGTTTTGAAGAATAAATATTCAAATCAAAATAGTTCAGTCAAAATGAAAAAAGTATAAATGAGGTTTCAAGTGAGGATTTTCATCAAGAATTCAGGTAGAGGGAAAACTAACTATAAAATTAAAAATAGTTTTTCATACTGTTGAAAAATTCAAACTGATTTTAATTTTACATATTTTGTCGAAAATACCATTTTTTTCTTTTATAAATTATTATTATTATTATTATAATTATTATTATTTTGTAGTTTTTTCACTTAGAAATAAAACACTAAAAATGTGAAATTGAGCTCAACACAATTTTTTTTAAAAAATTATGAATTTGTGAACTTAAATAAGCTATCAAAATACACATGAAACAAAGGAGATATAAACTATATATTTTCTGCTTCAATGAAGGTGAATGAAAATGACACGGCGATAAAAATAATTATTAAATATGCATAATTGGGTATTTTTAACACAACCGAATAAATAATCTGAAGTTAAAAGAATTTGCGGTGGAATTTTGTATAATAATTGAATGAAATGTGTCATTGTAATTAATTATACATATTTTATAACAGAGAAATAGTTTGGCTTTTTCTTACTTCTTGACACATACTACAACCAAATTAAGGATCATCTAATGAATGAAGAAGACCACAGTAGTCATGGTCGTGAACTCAAAACCGGCATTGACAAGTCTTGGATTCGAAACCCAGAACCAGTGAAAACTCACCGTGGGGTGGGGCTGATGCACTCTAAATCTGTCGAGGCTCAAGATTTTCGCATGGTCGTGGTATAGAAATTTGGAAAAGAAGTGCCAGCTTAGGTATCGTTCTCGTCACTTGCTATCTTCGCTATTTTCCCTCGTATTGCTCCAGTTTGCGATGTAAATTATAATCGAATCACTACTAATATACATATTAACCATTGATAATAGTTAGTTTGTTTTCCCACCTTTACGAAGTAATGTTAATTCTTAGCAATCCCTTTAAAGGTTCCTGAAATTTTTCTAGATATTTCAGGATTTTTTTTACACTTCATTACCGAAGTGCGTAAATTCTACGGTTCATTTCCTTAGGCGTTACAAATAAAACGACTCCCTCCTCGTTACGCATCTGGTGATTTTTTTTAAGAATTTTTAAATATGTTTCTGCTGGAGAAATATGTCTGAATTTCTTAACCAATTTTATAATGTATTTGAAAATTTTCATTCTAACGTTCGGAATCCAAATTTATAGTATAGTTTTTCAAAAGCACGTTATCTAACAGTATCGACACTAGATGGCAGCATGCTCGAGTAATTACTCTGTTCACGATATTACAACGTTACCTTCAGCTGTACTGTTAATGCATGTGTACCTACTCAGAGGAGGAATCTGACCCAATCACGGAAGGCGGTAAAGTTCAGTTTGTGTTTCAAGGAAAGTTTGAGGAGCGAAAAGCATGAGTAATGAGAAAAGTAATAGAAGTGCTTCCGACGGGAAAGGAATGGCAGCTTTATCAAAAGCTTATTTAGTACTGTATAACGGTGTACAAACTGCAGGGTAAGTAAAAAAATTTTTACATTAAAAATTTGTGGATATGTCAAAATGCCGGGGGCTATAAGATAAAAAATGTTCCCTTTCAAGTTCTAAAAAGCGCCTAGCTATCTTCCATAGGCAGTATTTTTTATGACAATTTTCGAGAGCCGAAATGCTCAAAAGAATTTTTGCAAGAACTTTCGCTTTGTAGTTTTTTCGAATATGTAAACAAAATGTATTGTACAATGAAAAAAAAAACATATATATGGTTTTAATATTTTTAAAAATAACTTTTCGTGCTGTAAGGTTCCACTTAATGAATCTTTTTAAAAAAATTAAAATTAGCTTAAAAGAAAGACTAGAAAAATCGTGAATATATTCCATAATTTTCCCAAATTGTTTCAGTAAAAACAAGTTAATCTATAACTACATATAAAAGGTTACAGAAATGGGGGAGATTACTTTCAGGTTCTTTTGAAAGTGAAAGCAATTTATTTGTAAATGCTTAAAATAAACCTTAAATTAGTTTTAAACTTCAAACTGAAATTTATTTTATTGATAAGTTATAAAAAATAAAGTAATAAATTTTTTATCGAATTGTTATCGCTGTCTGATTATAATCTTTGCACTATTTGCAAACTAATTCCATATCACTTTCTCCATCAGAAGAAGAAATTGGCAGTGTAAAAAATCTAATTAACAGAAGTTTTGGGCTCTTCCTAATTTCATTCTCATCCTGCATATATAGCTTCATTTACTATTAATGTAATCAGTAATCAAAATTTACTGTAATGATTCTACTTACTAGTAATGTAATTTACAATGCCTTGATATACATGTGTGCAGCTCATGTTATATTTCAAAGGCTTATTCAGAATTGGTGTCATTAATGAGGAAAATCTTCTATAATTACTGCAGATTTAAAAGCTAAATTAATGCTGTACTGAAAGAACTATTTTTCCTTTCATATCAGTATTGCCTTTGGGATCAGTGATAACACTTAGTTAAATTAAAAGTTCATTGTCACTTAAGACACATTCCCAGATAATTTAAACCGCCATGCTTAAAAGTATCAAAACCATCTCTGTTAACTTCATGTGCCAAAATATTAAATACAGTTGGTAGTTTCAATATTGAAATGAATGTATTGCTTGTAACACATCTTTTCCAAACCTTCCTCCAATAGACATTCAAAGTTGGTCTTATTCCTAGGAAAGAAGATGCAGCATTGAGGTATAAAATAAATCCACCATATTTTAAACTTTTTTAGAATATTTTTGTAATATTTTATAGCTATGCTAAAATTACTTCAATAGCAGAACTAACAAATTTGGAAGCATTTTGAGTTATTCAAATGTTAATTTCAAAAAATTTTGGAAAATTGTAAAAAAAAAAATATTTTCAAGTGAAAATTAATTTTATTTAATACTTATTACTTGCTGTATTTTGTTAAATGTTCTTAAAGAAGTTTCTTCAGAGATTCTTGATCATTGTACAGTAAATTTAATAGTGTTTGTTTATTTTTAACAATTGTCTACGATTTATACTGATGTATTATAAAATATATGAATCAAGCTTAAAAGGAAGATTTTAATCAAGAGCATTCTTGTAAACTAATTTGTTAAAGTAATATATTATGCTTGTAATTACGAACATTGATTTCTTCCTTAAAGGAAATAGCAAAAGTTCAGGTTGTTCTGAAACTCTCCGAAGTTCACTGTTAGTTTACATCATCATAATATTAATAAGGATACTCTATATGCATTATGTATTGCCATTGACTGAATATTTTAAAAATGCGCTATTTCTCATCATTAGATTTTTAAAGACCTTATTATAGAATTGGGAAAAAAACAACTAAGTGTATTAATAAAAAATTAAAGCTTTAAAAGATTTTTCTTTTTATAAAATATATAAAAATATTTAACCAAATAATATTGATAATTAATTTAAATTTTAATTGACTAATATTATTCAAATTAAGAAATAATTAAAATAAAAGAAATTGATTAGATGTTATAAATATTGAAGGAAACTCAATCATTGGCAATGAATCTAACTTAAACTGTATTCGATATTTATTACTGTAAACTATTTTTTTTAATCCAATAACCTGTACTTCTACTTTAAATATTTAAGTTTACAAAATAACTGTGCAAGCAATCATCTGGAGAAAATTAAGTAATAGAAAGAAAGAAACCATTAATTTAATTGTTATTTTCTTTCTATAAAGAAAATTATTAAGTTCAGAAAACTAGTGAGAAAGAGGTAATCTTGTATAATTTATCTGATAAATAAAAACAGCTTCTCAAACTTTTTTACTTGTGTCATTTTTCAATTGAGTAAATATTTTCTTTTTTAAATAATTGAAAATAGAGGTATATAAATTAGGCATTAGAATATAAATTTTTGCTTTTAAAAAAATCTTACTATGAAAGTAAACAATTGTATTAATGAATTAATACAATTAATAATTTTTAACTGAATCAATTGTCCTTTTCAGATTTGTCCTTTTAGGACAAATCTGTGATACAAAACAATTAGGACAAATCTGTGATACAAAACAATCATTGATTTATTACTTTTATTTTATAAAAATTACTGCCAAGTTAACATAGTCATATTAACCAAGTGGTCATGGTTGTGCAATTGGTCAGGCTAATATGCTGCTTTGCACAGATGTTTTTTAAAGTTTATCTACGACTGTTTCACAATGTAGGTACTTTAAATTCTTTAGTTCCAAGTCTCAATTAAAGTTTTAAAGATCTGAGACATTTGATAATTTAGTATATTCTTTTAGACATTCAATAGTGAATGACTGGCATTAATTATTTGTGTTGAGAATCATTTACAAATCCAATGTTTCCACTTCAACAACAAAATTTGAAAAAAAATATTTTTCAAAATAAATCATTCTACTTAAAATGACTGATAACAGTTTATAAAATGAAACATTTGGAAAGATTATTTTCAGTTATAAATGTATCTATACAATTATAGATGTATTGGATATAAGGGAAAATTCTGTCGCTTTTTAACACATGAACTTTTATGCGCTGTCAATCCTTAGCAAGAATTCAGAACCGACTGAAACAGGTTTTAACAGTTTGATTAGTATGTTATTGATGATTTATATGCATTTTAGTCATTTTTTAAACTTGTAAAGCTGTTAACATGAAGAAAAAGTGCACTTTAGACGTATGTTGTTTGAATTCCAAATAGGGAATAACAATATGAAGACAAAGAGAAACCTGACATGTTTGGAAAGAAAGCAGTAACAGATCAAAGATGGCTTGTGAAATTTTTCTTGGGTGTTTTTGCTTTAAAAGATGAACCCAGATCAGGAAGGCCATCAGATGTCAGTGACGAAGTGCAGTGCAATATGCTCAGGACAAATCCCACGTTAACTTCCCCAGAAGTGGGCTTCAACCTTGGTATTCATCAAACTACTACTTTGGACTACATTAAAAGGCTTGGTTTTGTGTCTAAACTCTGTTTGTGCACCACCCAAATTAAGCGAAAAAAAATTTAATGGGCAGAATATCAATATGTTCTTCAAATCGTGCTTGTAACAAAAGGAAACAGTTTTGGGACCACTTGGTGACTGGAGACGAAAAGTGTATTATGTACAAACACATGGTTAGAAAAGAGGCATATGTTTAGAAAGGGGGTTGATTGTTGGTTTTTTGGTGCAAGAGCCAAGTTTGGCTATACTGTGCCACACATTCGTTAGTATATTAAAATTTTAAAAATATATACACGCAATAAATATATATAAATATATAAAAATGTATTTTAAAATGTCAGAAGAAAATATAAAATTGAGCAAAGAGTATTTAAAAGTGCATAAATGTAAAATTTTATAGATTTTTTTTTTTTTTTAGAAAAAAAATCTAATGGTACAATAAAATCCTTAAGAAAATTATATTTCATGTAAAACATCAATTGAGTGTAAAAATGCAAAAAAGGTTTGGATGGGGAGTTTTCCCTACCAAATCAGTCAAAGTTAAAAGATTGGTTTTAAAAAAGGTGTTTCTTTTAGATGAATATTTTGGACATTCTATTAAAATGTGTAAAATGGAAAGGTCGCATTGACATAAGTCACATACTGAGGGACTCTCTCCTAGCAGCAAATGTCTATGCGTTAGACGGGTGTGTCCGATACGAAGTCAAGTCAAGTGGACATCATGTCTTCATACTGGTACTGCTGCCCAATGAGCAGTGGAAGGATGAATGCTATGTAGTTTGTTGATGACCTGTTGATCCCAAGTCTCTTGCCATATATGATGGATATAGTGCTGTATAGAAGTTTTTAAATCCTGGTGACAGGCTGCTGCATGTGATCAGACATGGATCATGCAGCATTATCAGCCTGTCCATTACCAAGTATACCCACGTGTCCAGGTACCCAAGAAAAAATTATATCAAAACCCTTTCTTTCTAAGTTTAGAAAGGGGAGACACCACCATGCACATCCAAAGTTGATGTGCAACAGAAGAAAGTTGTGTTGTTGGTGAGACAGCAAGGGTATAGTGTACTATGAATTGCTGAGAGAAAATGAAACAGCAGTTACTGTTGGCACCTTGATGTTTTGAACAAAAAATACAACATTAACATCCATCTTTGATCAACAGAAAGGGTATGATTCTTCATCACAACACTAGACTACACATGCAAGAAACATCACATAAAAAATTGCATAATAGGGTTTGGGAAACTTTACCACCTCCATCATATACTCCTGATATTGTACGATCTGACTATCATCTGTTTAGGTTGCTGCAAAACTTTCTTGATGGAAATAAATATATGAATCATGAGTGTCCAAATGGCAATTGAAGAATACTTTGTCTCCAAAACAGAGAACATCTTTTGCAGGGGGTTAGATAAGCTGTCAGAACACTGGCAGACAGTTGTAACTAACAAAGCTCATTATATACAAGATTTACTTTTAAATAAAGAATGAAAAAAAATGGGGTTTTTTTTTAAGAAAAAACAGCAGAACTTTCTCTTGCACCCAATAGATAAAATTAATGCCTTCAAATATATCTATGGGACTCACAAAATGAGGTAGAAACCTACATTTTAGAAATCACATTTTAAACAGTGTTTTGTTATTTAAAAATTATCTCTATATATTAAATCTGTGAAATCTTGCAGCATTTAGAATGAAATGAATGTAGAATTTGCAAAATGTAAAGTAAAATATTTGATTTTTATATGTCAAAGAATGCATGTGTGTGTGTGTGTGTGTGTGTGTTAATATGTTTGAACTCATTATACACTAGAAAAATTAAATTGGAAGGAAATAGAAATGATAAAGTTTATTTTTAAGTTTATGCATGTACTGAATATTCAAATAGAATGCATATGAATTGGTTAAAATAGAGTATACTATATCTATTTAAGCTGACATGAGCTTTTTCACAAAGATATTTTTAAAAATTCCATACGTACGTTATTAAAAACAGTTATAACAATCATTTTCTAAATTTTCTGGGTGTGTATTTCGAAATTGATCATTTAGGTAATTTTATAACTTAATAGAAATAACTACAATTTGATATAGTTTCAACAGTTGAGAATATCAAAGTGGTTTAAGGAAATGAGATGGCTTTAGAAGATTGTAATGTATAAAAATCCGTACATATTTTCCAGTTTGGTTTTCAATTTTTCACAGCAATGAAATTATAGGGCTATTTGTGAAACCATCATCAAGGGAAATATTATTTTACTTGGAGTCTATTTCCCATACATACCCGCATTGGCTTTTGATATCTGTTCTGCAATTGCTTAAATAAACTTTTTTCCCCTTTCCTTCCTAACATCAGTTTATAAAATTTTATCCAAGTTGAAAATATTTTTTTAACCTAAAAGGGAAAAATTTCAAAAATCAACTGTAGAAATAAATATGCTTTAAATGAAAATATAATTTGAAAATTACTGGATAACATGGTCAGAAAATGAATACAGAAATACAAGTACTTATTGGTTATAGGGACCTTGGATAATGGCTTCTTTTTCAGTCTTATTGACACAAAAATTTGCAATATTATCCAGTAAGATACATTCTCTCAAACACGATGATGGAACAGAGTTTGGCATGTTTATTAATTGTTACTACTCGCACATATTTGGTTTCATAGTCCCTATAACAAATAAGTATCAAAATATATATCTGTTCTAAACAAATTGTGTATCTTATAAATAAGATAGGAACGGAAAAATATGGGAAAGGGTATAAAATCAGTGTTTTTATTTTATTAACTAATTATGTCACTGCTTCCTTGTTTCTTTTTGTCTGAAACAAATAAAACAATTTGTAGGATTTTATGAATTTCAACTGTTAACTTTAAGTTAAGTTGTACAAGTTCAATGAAGTATATTCTAATATTAAAGAAAACCAAATTCTTGGCAACCTCTTATGTTTGCTAGGTCATATAAATTGCCATTGTTTCATATGAATTCATTTGTCTATTTACAGCAATTTAAGTTCTAATAGTTAAACATTAAAACATATCACTAAAGTACAGTATGCATGTATTTAAGAAATTACCATGGAACCAGATGATAGATAAAAAAAATAGTCAAATGAGTTACATGAAATGCATTTAATGTAATGCATTAAACTGAAAAAAGAAAGGATATAAGGAAATGTGAAACACTAATCTAAACAATTTATCATATCTCATAGTATTTTTTCTTAAAATAAACAATTAGACATCTGTAGCTGTATGTATTTTTATGTATATTCCTATATTCATTTTGTTTGTGTGTGTATGCGAATACTGATTTTAAAAAAAATTATATTTGCTGTTTCTTGTGTAAATGTCCTAAATTAAAGAAAAACCATAACACCCATTCAACAATCCATTGTTCACCTATGTATTTTTTAATTGGGAATTATAGACAAATTATGAGTGGGCCCTGTATCAAAATTTCTTGGGGGTGGCCTTTTTGGAAAAGAAATAAAAGACACGTTTTTCAAAATGTCAGAATGTTATGTATTTTGGGGCCCCATATCAATGATATGGCGATAGCTACATCCCTGCAAATTATACTGGTATGCAAAACTTAAGTAACAATTGTAAATTTTAAGCAGATAGCCATGAAATTGCAAAAAAGGGATTATTGCAATTCAGTAGAAAGGTGATACGTTTGCAATTGTGTGCCATAAGTGTATGCAAAATTCATGTGGTCGGTGTGCACAGCTCAAAACTACCATAAAAGGAAGAATGAAGGTGCAATTAAAAAGTCACTACAGGTTCAAGCAAGTTTTTTCATGAAATATGGCTAGAAGAAATCATGTGGACAACTTCGCATGTGGAAGAATGATTGGAAACCTGGTGGAGGAGCGTAGTTTGACCAGTGTAGCTGAAGAATTCAGAATCAACAAAAGTGTCATTTTGCCCATTGGAAAACCTTTCAAACCATGAAGTTAGAAAGGTTGGTGGTGGCCACCTTAGGGAAAAAAACTGCAGTAAATGACCGATATATCATCCTGCAGGCAAAAAGGCTGCAGTAGCCCAGTGGTCAAGGTATCGGATCATGGTAGGCATGTCATGAGTTTGAGCCCAGTACCACTAAAAGACTTACCGTGTAGGGCAGCAATGCACATTAAATCTGCTGAGATCTGAAATGTCCTCCCCTTGGTGTGGTGTGGTAGTTAGGAGAGAGGGGTGCCTGCTCAGGTGTCATCCATGGTTCAAAATTACGTGGTCTGTCGCCAAAAGCCCTCGTGTAGCCGAACAGTGCAACGTTAATATTCACTCACTCACTCGCAGGCAAAAAGATCCCAATACCAGTCAGCAAGCACCAGTACTCAGCAACTGTGTACAGTAACAGAGTGACAAGTGTTGCAGTTTACTCTGGAACAGACACTTTTTCACAAAGGCCTACTATTTTCCCACCATCCTGAATGCTGCATCTGTTCAAAAGTTGGTCATCTGCGGCATTGTTTAGAGTGGTGTAAAAAGCATAAAAACTGGACATCTCATCAGTAGAGTCATGTCTTCTTTACAGATGAGAGGCATTTCAGTGCCACAAGCTATTCTCAACTCCAGTTGATTTGGAGAGAAGATGGGAAACTGTTTCATTCCAGTTACATCGCAGAAAGAGACCGTTACGGTCCTGGAGTTGTTGTCTGAGGAGGCATTTTACTGAGCTGTAGATTTTTGTGAGGTTCTGTAACCAGATAGATTGCTGTTGTAAGGAAGTTATCCTTCCCCATGTACATTTGTTTAGAGGTGCTATTGGACCAAATTACATTTTTATAGATGACAATACACAACTACACCAAACTGCTGATGTTCAGCAGCTAATGGAAAGTGAAGGTATTACTCAAATAGATTGGCCAACATTCTCTCCTGATTTAAATCCCAAAGAACATGTGAGGAATGCTTTGTGGAGAAGACTTGAGGCATGATTACTTCCTCCAGGGAACACCCAACAACTGAAACATGCTGATTGAAGTATGGTATTCATTCCTCAACAACTGCAGTAAGGGGAGGGTATATCCCATACTGAGGAACATCTGTTTATTGTTCTTCCTCTTGGACAGATATGAGTATTTAATGTGGTCAATACAATGGCATACACAAAGGGAGGGAGCTACCCTTCCAATAAACTAATAGATTTTTAATTTTTACCATAGAGATTATCCCTCAGTGCTTTTAACCACATTTTAGAATGTAACCTTCCCCCTCCCATGAGAGGTCTGTGTATGCCACTGCTGTAACAAGTTGAGGAAAATTTCAATTTGAAACATGCAAGTTAATCAAAGTTAACAATCTGCTTCTGTAGCAATACAGCATAATAATGCTTCAGAAAATTGATCAAAAATAACTATTTTAATGAGAACTGTTTACAAAAAAAGAATTTCAATTGTAAAATATTTTTGAAGAATAGCTTTATTCTTTCAATTATTATTAATGATAATTAGCCATTATGTAGTATTTCTGTTTAAAAAGTTTTTTAGTTTAATTCTTTAGTATATAATATATACATTTTTTTCCTAATGTTGTTGGGGTTTTTTTTCAGATGGAGCTATTTACTTGTTAAAACTTTGAAACATTTATTAGAAAATCAAACTGTGGCAGGATTATGGAATGAATGTGGCACAAGTGTTACGTTCTTTCAATCATTAGCTGCCTTAGAAGTAAGAAACATTACATCTAAAATTATTTTGTTAAAAAGTGCACATTTATTTTGGCAATTGAAATAAATTTTCTTTTGGGGTAGTTTAAAATATTATATTCTCTAACATAAAAAAACAGCAATACAATTTTCAAAAGCAATATAGTTAACATTTACTTTATCATAATCAAGAGATGCTGTTTTAAATTTTTACTATTTTTCAAGTTAAAAGGAAAGATAAATTTAAGAGTATGAAGAGATTAAAATATTGAAATGAATTGTATTTATAGAACAGCATGGAGTAAATTTAATTTATATCCAGATTAATGTATAATTAAATTTTCTTCTGTTCATTTTAAGGGTGAAATTGAGACATTCTGAAAATAAAATTAATAATATGCAAGTTGATCTCTGATAAAAGTTTTAAATGTGAATTCAATCTTTTACATTTTTTTAAATTAACATTTTCTTTGAAACCAACTTTTTTTTACAAGTAATGAGTATTTTAAACCAGATATTTTATGTTTTATTTAAATATGTGTGTTCTAAAAAGATTAAAATCTCTTTAACTTTAATGATATAAAACTCTGCTTTTTAAAATTGATGTGTTTATCTGAATTTAGATGTTTGGTTACATTTTTTAAATGAATTTTTTCTGTTGCTTTTTAGGTCATACATTGTATGATAGGTATTGTTCCATCCAGTACTCTTGTCACTTTAATGCAAGTGTTTTCAAGAGTTTTCATGGTTTGGGGAATCATCAGACCTATCGAAAAAGTACCTTTTACTCATTTAAATTAATTTTTTTTTTTAGTTTTTCCCTTTCAGTATAATGTATGATTTTGCACCCTTTCCTAATTGATATACATGCATTTTTTCCCCTCCTTTTTAGGTTCAACTTTGCCCATTCTTGCCTCTGACTCTTATAGCTTGGGGTGTAACAGAAGTTATTCGCTATTCATACTACTGTGCAAATCTGATTGGCACACCCCCTAGGCCACTTACATGGTGCAGGTGTGTAATGTAACTTTAATAAAAGCTGTATATATTGGCTCTACACTCTTAAAACACATACACTTTGTTTAAACTTAACTCAGTGGCGCAACAGCCCATAAGGGCCAAGGCCTACTGTGCCCAACTCGGTTTGCAGGGCCTTGGGAGCTGAGGTGCATGAGCAGATGTTCCGATCAGGTGGCCAGTCTGATGCAAAGCCCTTATCGTTTAGTTCCCAAGCTAGCTTGGTACTCATTTTATCAACCCATTGGCTCAGGCTTTTATCGACCTTGCTCAGCCCAGGGTTTGAACCTCAGACCTGTGGCTTGGAAGTGCAATACACTACCACTCGACCACTGGGCATCATTTAACTTCATTACTCAAGCAAAAAAAGGGAAGAATATCTTAACATTTGCGATTTTCATTGCAGTTAGACAAAATTGGTATCACTGTTAATAACAAAAAAAATTAGTTACGATACTTAATTCATTAGTTTCGAAGAGGAATGTTACTATCATTAATGGTAGTTTTAATTACATTTTTTTACTTTAAAAAAATTTGAAATTTAAAGTCATTTTTACAATTTGAATGTTTATAGGGTTTTAAATATGTTCAACTCATCATGAACTATTAACAGTGGCGGCGTTAGGCGACGGCCTCGCAAAGTTTTTAATTATTTAAAATTTAGTTATTCATTTTTATTTATTTTCATACAGTTGCGCAAGTAAAGAGAGCGATTAGTAATTTACGGGCATTATCCAGAATCATCTGGCAACACTATGGAAACTAAACTTAGCAACATCGCAGATGGTTAGTTTACTCCATTTTTCAAGATAAAGTTTATTGCTTTCCATGTAGACTTTTTTTCATATTTGTAGACACAGGTGGTAAAAGAAGGATGTTGTGACTGGAAAGATTTAAGTCGGATATTGCAAAAACATGAACAAAGTCAAGGACACATGGAATGCATGATTAAATGGATGGAATTCTATAAAGGAATCAAACACGGAAAAACAATAGATAAGGATAACGAGAGATTGATTAAGGAATCGCAAAAGTACTGGTATAATTTGTTTGAAAGAATGATATAATAAACTACTTAGCCTCACACAATTTATCATTTAGAACTCATCGAGAATCCCTTAAATTGAATGACAGTAGACACAGTGGCAATTTTATAGATTTATTTAAGTTATCGAAATATGATCTGACCCTACGGGAGCATATGCAACGTATTGATGAAAAGCAACTTACTCAACATTATCTGAGTTTGACATCCAAAATGAATTAATTGCATTAATGTCTAAATCAGTTATTGAAGAAATTATATGCAGAGTTAAACAAGCAAAATACTACGCTTTCTTGCTCGATTGTTCCAGGGATGTCAGCCGCGTTGAACAAATGTCAATAATATTAAGATTTTGAAATTCCTCAACTGGAGCAATAGAGGAACATTTTGTTGGGTTTATTGCCTTCGCAGAAACAATGGGAGAATATATAACAAATTCAATATTACAAGAACTGGAAAGAAATGGTCTAGATATCCAAAACTGTCGTGGACAGGGATATGATAATGGTGCAAATATGGTCGGTATTAATAAAGGTGTCAGAACAAGAATACTCAATATAAACCCAAAAGAATTCTTCACGCCGTGCAGATGCCACAGTTGGAATTTGCTTTTGATTGATGCAGCTAACTCTTCTGCAACAGCCAAAACGTTTTTTGGCTTCATCAATAAAATCTATGTGCTATTTTCAAAGTCAAGTAAGCATTGGGATATTGTAAAAACTAAATTAAAATTGACATTAAAATCTCTGTTTGAAACATGGTGGGAAAGTAGAATCGAAGCAGTAAAAGCAATATTTTTGCAATTAGATGATATAAGCAAACTATGGCAATCGGTTCAAGTCAACTTGAAAGTCGCTATTGATACTTTACGATCATTTTGCAGCTGGATTCAAGAATTCCATAATACAGGATTTGACAAGTGTTGCACAAGCTCGATTATTTGTAGAGAAAAGTTCTTTCGAAATTGAGTCTCAATTTAAAGAAAAAAGAACAGCCAGGAAAAAATGAATGTTTGGTTAAGAACATATTGATCAATCTTTTGAAATGCAGTACAGAGTTAACTTTTTTAACACACAATGATTGATGCTATTATAGTCGACACCTAATGCCAATTTAAAGTGCTCAATGAATATTTTGAACAATTTGGTTTTATTTATGATATCAGTTATTTAAATTCTATATCAAAAGATGATCTTCTCAAGTATTGCAATGATTTAGGTACAATACTTCGGGAAGACGAAAACAGCGACATACAGCCTTTCGAACTATATGAAGAACTCCAACTTTTAAAAACGAATTCACTAGACTCTATCAACGACGCGAAACAACTCATTCAGTACATTTTAGAAAATAATTTGGAGAGAGAAGAAATATATCCAAATATTTTTATATAACAATTAGAATCATGCTCACAGTTCCCGTCAGTACAGCTTCCGCTGAGAAAAGCTTCTCAAAGTTAAAATTGATTAAAACCTACTTGAGAAGCACGATGAGTCAAGAGACTATCTGCGTTATCAGTTCTATCAATTGAAGCTGAAATAGCGGCTAGTGTTAGCTATGACATAATCCTGAAAAAGTGCAGTGAGGCCATAACCGAAAAGTTCGTCTATTTTAATTTCTATTTGTGTAATTTTTGTCATCATTTGATTAGCAATAAATCTCGTTTACTCATACATTAGTTTAACTATAATTCCGCTTATGTAATTTAACGTTTTCTTGACTGGGAAAAAAGGAGGCCTGGCGAACCCTAATTTCGCCGACGTCCATGCGTGGTCTAGCGCCACCACTGACTATTAAATACAGATTCTTAATAATCATATTTACTTAAATCTAAGACATGTCCCAAATTTTCAACATGTTTTACTGAAAAAATATATTATAACATGATTTATTAATATCCAAAATTTAAGATAATTTAAAATTAGAACTAATAAGGAGTGAATAAAATTTATTGTATTAGTATTAAAAAGTTTTAAATACATACATGAATCTGTAATTGCTCTAATAGTCATTAAGATGTTTGATTTGTCAAATTCATGAACTTTTTAAGCATTTAATTTAGAATTGTGTAAAATTTATATTATACAGTAATAAATTAGTTCTGTAATTTCACACGATTGATAAAATTTCATTTCAGGTATACCTTTTTCATGGGATTGTATCCAGCAGGAGTTTCTGTAAGTTTAATTTCAACAACTTTACAATTAACAAAATCATGTATTTTAAAGCATTTTTTCCCCAAATGTTCATGTATCTTCTACCTCTCTTTTTTTTTATTAAACTTTGTCATTTTTCTGAATTAAAATAATCTTCTATTATAAACTATTTCCTTAAAAAAACATTTTAATCACAGTTTAGTAATTCATTTCCTAGATTTATTTTATAAAATTTAAAGTTGCCTATTAAAAATCATTTTATATAAAATGTTTGAAATACTTTTAAATATTGAAATTTTCTCAAGGTGCTATGTTTGGTCAGAAACATTTTATTTTCATAAGTAATTATAAATATATTTGTTAATTACCTTAAAGATGTATCTCACTTTCTGTAGGGTGAACTTGGAAACATTTTGTATTCTATAGATACAATAAGAAGAAAACAATTGTTTTCTTTGGCTCTTCCTAACAGTTATAACATTTCATTCAGTTACTTTTACTTCTGCTTAGTTCTCATGGCAAGCTATGCTCCAGGTAAGTAAAATAAAATTTATAGAATCATATTTTAATTTATATACATAAGATTAAATGCACAAGTATGAATTAGCCTAGTTTTTTTCCTCAAAACTTTTTAAAATGTAGTGAATTTGTTATTTACGCCTCCTGATCAACAGTAACATCACATCAAGACCCATGAAATTCATTACAGCAAGGAGCTAAATTTATGCCCGTCATTAGTCATAGCTTTGAGCACCATACAGGTGACAGTGTGATTTGGCTCAGTTCCACCCAACTTAGAGGGAGAAAACCCTGGGGGGTAGTCAGGGAGCTCCCTACTCTCTTTCCCCTTATACCAACCTTTGAGAAGTCTTGTGCCTTGACGGCTGTTTAGAGTAGCCCCTTGCCATGAAGCACAAGACATTTACTAAGATCCATGCCTTCTCCAAGATTTAAACCCAGGTACAGCAGTCAGTGTCACTAACCACTGTACTGGATGGGTGGCTAGAATCATTATTTGCATTCATAGGCTTTTATTTAATTAAACATTGTAAGCTGATTTGTTATGTGCAATATGTCCCAATGAATTTCTTTACAACTATTTTTGATAGTAAGATTAAATAGAAAAATAAAATCTCATTTTTATATTAACTTTTTAATCTCTACATAAATGCATTCATTTGATACTTGTTATTTATGTATAAGTATTTCACACTGAATACAAAATTCAGTGACTTACCGTATTTTCCTGTATATAATCCACGGATTATGTGTTAAAAAAGTTTCAAATTTCGTTGTGTGTATTATACGCCACCGCAGATTATCTGAGAAAAAACATTCTCCATCAGAAAAGCGAACAATAAAGTTTTGGAAGAAATGCTGTTTATGTTTTATAAAATAAATAACAGATGGCGCTTTCATGACTCGGATGACGTATTTCAGCTGTAACTAGTTTTTGTCCAATTACATTCAAAAACGAATTCGATTCCTCAGAAGGAAAAAATAGTTATTAGTCGCTGGCGCCATTTCCAATTTTCTCTCTTGACTAGAGCTATTAAGTCCTTCGAAAGTTTTCATCAAGTTGAAGCGAAAGTGTTAAGTTACACTACAAACTTAAAAGGCTACCAAAATCGGGAAGCTGCAAGGTTTTTCAACATTGACGAATTGAATATTCGTTTGTAAAGAAAAAACAAGACAAACTTCGAAAATTGCGATTGACGTTAAAGTGCCGATCATTTTGGTAAACCTCACTGGCCAGAATTAGAGGAAGAAATAAATAAAAGGATTTTAAAAGAAAGAGACAGTGAGGAAGCAGTCTCGATCTAAATTTTTTTGCTGTTAACTTGCTAAATTAAAAAAAAGATTTTTTCCGCATGGAATGTTTTGTTTAACAACTCAAAACATAGATGGCAGTAGCAAAGAATTTTTTTTGTTTTATTGAGATTATCGTAAAAAATATTATCATACATATTTGAAAAGACATTTCGTAATAAATTTTTTTTCCCCTGTACAATTTCTTATTTCTATTTTCAATTATATTGTGTATTTTTTGTCTTTATGACATTCATTATCGGCAGTTTATATTTTGGATTATTCGGCCTAAAAACTGCCGCGGATTATACAATGTTTTGTTTTGTTTTACTCGAAAAAAAGGCTTTGCGGATAATACGCCGCTGCGGATTATATACAGGAAAATACGGTAACTACAATTTTAGTGTCATAATTTAATTTTTCAGAAAAACGGAACTTGATAATATTTTTAGAAATTTAAATAGTATTTATGCAATTTCATTTAAGGAGTAATCCAATATTTACTGGATGTAATATTTCATAAAATTTGTTATCTTTAAAGTAAATCATTAAATTGTGTGGCTATAGGCCAGTTATGTTCACTGTGAAGCTTTTGTGTAATGTGGATGAAACTTAATAAAATAGTTTTTTTATTGCATCAAACATGATTCTAAAACTTGTATAAACTATGCAATTTATTTTAACGTTTCTCCCTTCTAGTTTTTCCTCAACTTTACGGCCACATGCTTCGTCAAAGGAAAAAAATATTAGGTTCGTCTTCTAAAGAAACTGATAAAAAAGTACAGTAAATCATGATTCACATATATTTGTTACTGAAAAATTATGCACAGTGGTACATAAACACAGAACATTATGCTTGTATGCAATTGTAATATAAAGCTAATTAACTGATTAAAAATATGTTACATAGTTAATTTATTGGTTCATTGAATTAATTATTCCCCTAAGTTATGCAGTTCTAAATACATGCAGAACTTGCATATTTCATTTCTCTATATGTAGATTTTCCCTTAAAATATATATTAATAGAACCACACAAATGGTTAACTAAGAAATCTTATTCTATATTAAAAATAATGCAATTTGTACATAAAGACTAAAAAATCTAACAACTTCATTAATTAATCTGTTACATTATTTCTTGAAATTGTTTTAAGTAAAAAAAAAAGTAATGACTTATTCGTATGTTATTTCTTACAAAAAGTTACACCACAAAGCAGACCAATTCCAAAGAAAATTGTTTATTTAGACTGATCACTACAATGATTAAATAATTTAAGTGGATGAGAAATGTCATGTAAACAAAAATACAATGGGGTTTTTTTTCAATTTGGTAATTCACAAGCTAAAATGTTACAAAAAAATAAAAGTAAAGACAAAACAAACGTATCTTTTGTAAAAGTGCAAATACATAATATATGATGAAGCAACTACTGGTTTAAATTGTTTTTATAGCAATACAAAATAATTTTCTTCTCAACTTGAAGCTCTACAATAGATTAATAAAGCTTTTTTTAAATGTAAAAACACTCACATATAAATTGAAAAGATGTGCATGATCAGGTAATTATGTACGAGATTGTACAATAAAATATTTTTTATGAATAAACATAGCATAGACTATATTATGATAGACATTAAAAACATAATATATATAATCAACATACTTATTTTAGTTTTATTTTGTACGCCATTTCAAAATTCATATACATGTAAATAGTATTCACATAAGGTAAAATTGATACATATTTTTTATATACAAGAAAAATAATTGTGCATCAGTTAAAAAAATCTTTTAAATTCTATATTCTATTAATATTTGCATTGTAATCAAATTAGGTTTTTAATTTATTTGAAAGGCAAACTATTATTAATATTAGTCTTGTTTTGATGAACATAATTTATGTATTTGCTTTCCTCCGCCATCCATCCAAACATGGGAAAAAGTAATTTATTTCATTATGTATAATTGTAATATAATTTTGAATTTCAACCCATATTCCTTGATTGTCCTTTTGTCATTTACAATGTTAATATCAATTTTATAGTAAAATAACATCTCTCTTAAATACTTTAGCCGATAATTTTTTTAAAATTATACTTTCCTTTAGAAAAATAAAATGTCAAGAACATATAATTTGTCCTAATCAAAGTGACTTGAGCAATGCAAAAGAGGAAAATAAATATCTACTGAATAAGGAATTGAAAATGCAAAACAGCAAGACATAGTTTCTGGTGATTTTTTTTAATTACAAAAGTATTCACAGGAAGCACTTTTGTAAAGTTGGTTTAGCAAATGTAGTTATTAAAATTCTATGTGTATGTCACCCACAGAAAATTTTTTCAATTGTTATATAATAATCTATTAGCCACAATACTTAGAAAGCTTTGTTAAAAATTTAACTATCCAACCATTTTTTTTAAAGATGTGTAAATTAACTCATATGAATTCACAGCAGTTTTACACAACTATATTAAATTAAAAGCACAATCTGCATTGAATAATAAATTATACCCTTACTTTGACACTGGTCACTTTCTTGAGGACATATTATATACCAGTAGAGAATCATAATGAAACATCTTTTATATAATTCCTATAATAAATTATTTTACGAAGTTAATTCGTTTTAAAACATTGAAAATATGTTACAGGCCTAAAAGATCTGTATTCATTCAAGTCAGTAAATATTACTTTTTTTTTACAGTGTGACTGAAAATTTCAAGATAATATATAACACACTTCAGTCTGTAAAATTTATAAAATATCTTTACCCCAGTATTAAGTACTCCATTGTTTTATACTGTAAGTTATATATAAAAACTCTTCATTTAATGGTTATTTTAAGTCAATATTTAAACAAGTACAACTTATGACATATTTTTAATTTCATAATTGAATGTGTTAAGAGTGATTGACAATACTAGTTTATATTTATATTAATCAAAATAAAGTTTTAATTTTAAGTTGAGAATTGTTCATTTGGCTCTAACTGTATCGTAAAGTAGTAATATTTCTCTTAATATTCACATATATAAATCTCGGAATACATAATTATATTCTCTTCATTATGTTATTTTGAAATGCATATCACATATGCTCAGAGGGAACTTAAAATTCCCATACATCATTATGCCACATAGCAGTACAGAATATCTGTTAGCTTAAAAGGTAATACAGCAATCAGATTTAACCAGCAGTATAGTAGAATATAAAACAAATGTTACATGACGATATATATCTAAATGATACTTATTCTATAAAATCCTATTTAAACACATAAAATACATAGCAAAGCCTTATTTGCTGTAAAAAGTATACATTAAATTCATGAGTAAAATGTTATACTTTCTAAATACAAGCTACTATTGACCTACACAAATGTGATACTAATCTATATTTCTCTAATAGCAACAAAACAAATTCTCCATCAATAATCATCAAAATGATACTTTCATTTTTTTTCAATCAATTTATATCACTTTTCATAATGAAAGAGTTGGATACATTTTGTATTAAATATTTTAATTATTAAAATGAATAGTTTCATATTCAACACAATTAGTAAAATGTAATTGAAAGCCAGTTGACGAATGATTATAAAAGAGTATTTAAAATCATTGAGAGTGAATGAATGTACTGAAGAAAATGTAATAAATAATATGATGCAAAAACATACTTAAATTTTATTAAATTGTGTTTGGTTATAAACACATAGTTAAAATCTATAGTTGCAACCGAATTAAGTAACGTCTCATCTGAAGAAATTGTGAATTCCATGAAAGACATTGTAACTGGTTATTTTTATTATACACAAGTAATGAAACTGTGCATAGATCAAACATTGAAATAAATTGTAGCAAAAACTTTTGTGTTATAAATCATGAAGAATACCACTTTTATGGTATTTTTTTTATCAACTTTTTTCCCCCTTATCTTCATGTAAAAAATGTGTTTTTCATGTAAAAAAAAAAATTGTATTCTCTTTATAAATTAATGAATATTTTGAATGTAATGTCCTTAAAAGCATAGCTATAATTTAGACGCAACTATAGAGGTGCTAGATGAAAAAACATCAATTTTAAACACAATATTACTAATCCTATTTATGATTCTGAATTTGAAAATAAAAAATACTTCAATAAAATGGAATGTTTTAAAAAAGCTGCCAATTTTTTTTTACATAAGAATGCATTTGAATTATATGTATTTAATTTTAATTTTTATTGCATTCAGTATCACTTTATTACAATAACATATATGAATTTCAAAAAATCAAGTTAATTCAATCAAAAAGTCGTATCAGAATTTCTTTCAATACAACAAACATTTACCCAAAGCACAGCAGTAGAGAAAAAGACTATTCTAAACCATTAATCAGCACATTGACAAATGCACACCATACACAAATGGAAACTTAATGGCAGGTAAGGAGAGATTATGCAAGAAAGGAGGACAGTTCTCCATTTTTCCATACAAAACAGAGTCAGTGAGAAAGGCCTGACATCATTGGGTAGAGAGTACAGAGTGCCATAAGAGCAGAAGATACCAATGGTGGTGTTTGAAAGCACACAAGAGGGAAGGTTCTGCTTGAAAATGGTGGTAGGCCAGGTGACATGCCTTCACGGCAGAAAACTTCAAGTGCCCCTCAACATCAAGACACAATAAACAGGCTGAACCCTATTTTAAGGCTCAGAAACCTGTCAGTAGGGTGTAAGAAAAATTTGCTTGGAAAAAAAAATAGCATTACTGCTCATTAAGTTTCCACAAGGGCATGCCAACGACACACTTGTTCACCTCGGTTCTCTCTCATATCATTCCAGTGAGCCAGTTCCTCATCTCCACTGCTGTTGAGACCCAGTGAAAACCAACCAATCATTTCCTTTCGTTTCATGCTCCTTTTGTTGTACACTGATATCATCAAAGTGACATCTGGTAGTTGAAACAGTGCCACCTAATTTAGAGAAAATGACATCAGGTTAACAAGTAAAGTGTCTTTTCCCAAACCTTCATTATGTATCAATGCAATTAAGATTCAACACAAATAGATCTGAATCATTTTTTAAACGCTTTGCAAGAAAGTAAAATCTGAAAACTTGCCATGTTGAATACACAGAAAGAAAATTCCATAATATACCCAAATACCTACATAACAATTTAAAAAGTTTTTTTTAAGGCTGTCTTCACAAATAAACAAGGGGCATATTTTCAAAGAGAAAAATGCCTCAATTTCATGAAAATTTTTAGCATAGTAATTCATATATTAACATATAACATAGTTTTTAAACTTTCAAAAAATTCCATAAATAATTAACTTTCAATATGTAAAGGATTTACTCATTCAGGTGAAAAAAATAGATCAACTGAGATAAAAATTACTACAATAAAACAAGTAATTTTCTAGGGGATAGCAAAGCCAGAATACAATATCAATGTTAAAGTACTATATGGGAAAAAATATTTTAAATTCAGATACTATTAACATTAAATGAAGACAGCCCCTTAACTAAATGTTCCTGAATATAAAAAAGTTTCAAGTAATAAGTGTTTGACTAAATTACAAGATGTGTGTGCTGCCATTTATATATAATATTTTTTAAAATATCTACAAATTTATTTTGTTAAATTTCGATTTATTTGAAAGACTTTGCTAGTTAGAAAATAAAGAGAATTTTAAGTTTTTAAAACAACTTGGCAAGAGGATGCTTCTCTTTTCGAAAATGATACATATTTAACGTTATCAAATACTTAAAAGACTCTTTTCAAAGCACAAACATTCCCTTTAATCAGTTTCCATTAAAGGCATGAAACATAAATATCATTAGTAATTAATACTCTTCACTTATTTCCCTTTTCAATGATATCTTTTTCCCTTTTAACGCTAAAATCCATCTAATTTATAAATAATTAGTTTTCAATTATTTTTTTTTAATACCATCAAATTTTGATTTTACGAACTTTATCCTGGAACCAAAAATATGAAGTATACTGAAAATGAATCTCTATTTAATGAATTTTCCACATATAACGAACTTTTTTCCAGGATTTAGTGTCTTTGTTAAATAAAGCCCTGACTGTATTTAATCTAATCTCTTAGGAGACATACTAGAGTAGGGATATAAATTCTGAATGATTATTTCTGAAAAATGACATCATAATTAAGGATATCAGATGCAATCATCTGAACTAAGCATAAAACTTAATTTAGTAATAAAGTTATAAAAAGTCAATTAATCCATCTATAATTGTTAATAAAATACAAATTTGGCACGTATTACTTTAGATTAATATAAAAAATATACTGCCTTTTTAAAATAATTTCTCTTTTATTGATCATCCTATTCAAATGTAAAATACGAAAGTTAGAACTTGGAGAATAAAACATACTTGAAATATGAAGGTTTCTTTGAAAAGTGGATTTGGTTGGCCTCTCCGTACAGATGTTTTACTCCGAGCAATTTCTTGACCATTTGATGAAACAAGAGACAGTTTCACATATGTGTCTAAAATATATGGGAAATCAATATTTAAAACCATATTTAAGTGCAAATTGGGAATTAATACATAGAAAGCTAAGGAGGGGATCTAACTCATAGATACGTAAGATTTTATCAGTTCTTTAAAGATGCTTATTTTATAAAAGTGAGATGTTCTGAAACTTAAAAACACAGTTTCACACATTAAATTTAATAATAAATGTAAGCATTACATGACAACAGAACATAGAAGTATATGTGCATGAACAAAAACTATTTCCTCTGATAAACAAAGATGTAATGATATATTATAACATTTAAAAGAAATTTAGTTTGTTTTCTTTTTCAAAATACAATATAAGCAAAATGTGTTATTCATGTTGATTATAAATACAATAGCATTGTTATAGAGTAATATAAAATAAATTATTCACAAAATTATACTATACAAGATATTACAATTCCCAGAAAAATTCATTATACGGAAGTCCTGTTGCATGAAGTAAATAAAAACTAAAAAGAAAAATTTTTTACAATAACTTATCATTAAATTTTCTCACAGCATTACACAGAAGTAATTTTGTTAAAGCATTAATGAGAATTCTAAGGTAGTCAATTAAATAGAACAGTATAATCTATATTGATAATCCTCAAAGTTAATGATCACTTATATAGTTGTATAAGAACAACTAGATAATGAACGAAAATTCATTTCAGGAAACTTTTTAACTACAAATATGAAGTATAATAAGGGATAAAGGAAATATCTCAAACACCTACACCTCCATTTCATGATTTTTTTAATAGTGTCAACATTTTCCTTAACCATCAGAGAGCAACCTTACTACAACTGTAATACATCAAACTACTATTCAATTGAATTTTAATTGAAGAAAGATCAAATTCTGCACAAATGACATTTAATTACAAATTATATAGTGCAAAAGCTTTGTTAATTAAAGCTGTAAGTAGAATGTAAATATATAGATTACTAAATTTTATGGTTTCTGTACTCAGTTAAAGTATTTTAGTTCTTAAATACATTATCAGATGCCTCTCAAACATTAAACTTACTTATTAAATAATACATACATCATGTGAAGAATTTCATAATTACAAGTTGATTTAAGTCATTTTTTACAGTATATGAATAATTTTTGACAAATATAATAATTTCATAGGCAAGCTGAAAAATTGATGGTAACTGGGTTACAAAAACGTAATTGTATAGGAAAAATAATTTAATATGATTTTCTGCAACCAATTTAAATAATTAAAATAAGTTTGCATTTCATGAAATATTTTATTCAAAATATTTGTTTAAAAGATCTCGGTGAATAATTTTGATATTCATTTGAAATTAATTATGTTTTCATTTAAAATTAGAAAAAATTTTCGGTTAAATTTTAAAATCAAAATGCAAAAACTATACTGTATTGTCAAGAAATAATACTTTCAAAAGATGGTAATTATACGAAAACCATTTTTTTTATCTAAAATATTTATATACCTGGAGCTCTATTCATCGACACATTACGAAAATGACTGCCTTTATTGATTTCAACCGATAATCGCCCAGTAGTTCCATTGTATGCCAAACCAAGCAAAAGTTCAGGCATTCCACCATGTTGCATTGACTGTGTTGATCCTGTACTGTCACTTCTTGTAAGACTGGTGATATCAGCTTTTGAATCAGAATGCTAAAAATAATTACAGTTAATTAGAATTCTCTCTCTCAAAAAAAATAAATTGTTACATTCAACATTCCTTTCTGTATTTCAAAAAAACTGTTCAATAGAATAATAAATAATATATAAATTCTATTTCATGAGCTAAAAATGAAAAGAACCTTATAAATTTATTAAAGAATTTAAATATGTAATTGATATAATTAACACAGTACTGTTGATTTATATGTCTACCTACTGTTGTCTACCAAAATATGAAATGTGACATTTCAAAATAGGGTATTCAGATTTATGGATTATATTTAATATAAAAAAGATTTGAACTTTGAATAAATATTAAATTATAGATATATATTATGTTCTAATCATACTTAACTAATCATTACAACCAAGAACAATTATATGTATCATATATTGTAACTATAAATATTAAAACTACAAAATGATTAAAACCACACATGCATGAAATCATTTATTAAAAAATAAAAAATGAATAAAAACTTATATGAATAAAATGATACTTTCCATTCATGATATAAAATTAAATTATGTTTACTACAAATGAGCATATTTCTGAGTTACTTTATAGACATGTTCAACCCACCCCATTTAAACACATTGAACAATATTAAATAAAATGTCTTTAAAAAAGCAAAATAATAATTTCAGCCATCTAATAAGTCGAACATAAAATTTTTTTTAAAAAGAAAAAAACATACTGCAATATTTGATCTTGGTTCCAAAGTCAGCCACAACGTTGTTTGTTGATCCATACGAATGGATGAAAAATGCACAATGCATTCACCAATCAAATGTTCTCGTCTCATACGCTCACAACCATTTAATCGAAATCGTACTCCCATGCTATTCAACTCCTCTGAAAGAATAAAGATTGAAACAATGTACAAAGATTTTAATATATTTTAAACACTCCGTTATGTATTTGTCTTACCAGGAAATAGTTTTATTTGGAATATAAATCATATTAAAATTAGATTATCTTTTAATTTTATAATATCTATAATTATATTAATATTATTGTAATTTTCACTAAACCAAAAGTCATTCTCCCTCTTCTTAAAACTCTAGTGACTAGTATGAGGTATATTTAAACAAAGCATAGATGAATGAATGATGTAAAGTATTTTAATGAGCAGTAAGTGTACTAAGATATATATTAAGATTTTTTTAAAAATATTATTAATTAGAAAAAACAATCCACACATAATTGGAAACGTAGTTTTAAAAAATATACCTAGGGAAAGATGTTTCAATTTTTTTTTACTACACAAGTAGAATTTGGCAAACTGTATTAAAATTAAAAAGTTTTATAAAACAAATTGTTCTAAACATGTATAATAATATTTAGTTTTATAATAATTTCTTTTTAGTTTCAGACTTAGACTAATATTCATATAATTTAAACATTCACTTTTAAACACACTTACATAAAATGTTTTAATTTAAAATTAAACATTATAAAATTTACCAAAAATTATTCCTTAAAAATATTTTTGAAGTACTTTCAAACAATTAAGCAGTTTAAAAGTTTAAAATTAAACCGAAATTTGTTTTGCACAAGAATCAAAGCAAAACAGCCATAATTTATATTATTAATTATTCTCAACTTTAATTAAAAGAATCATAAAATTACAAAAAAAGTAATAAACATAGAAGTACCTGGTGATATTCGATTGAAAATAAAGCTTTCATTAAACTGTGGCTTACTTCCAGTTCTAATTTTTGTTTTAAATTTTTGACGCTTATGTGGTAAAAGAAGAAGTCGTACCTAATTAAAGAAAAGAATCAAGATTATTTTCATGTGCTTGAAAAATCAGCTTTTCAAAGAAATAACTGAATTCTTAATAAATACCTTATTATGAACTAGCTCTTAAACTTTACATAAAGAAAAAAAAACTGCAATATAATAAACAACACTTTTTTCCAAAAATATTACTTCACTATTTATATAAATAAGGGAATACAAGTAATGAGTATGAAATATCATGAAGTTTTAAATAATACTAACTAGGAGGGGGGAGGGTATCACCTAACAGCGAGTGGACCAACCCGCATTGTACAAATTATACATACTCATAGCTCAAATTGTAAAACTGTAACTTACATGTATTATGTAGTACTATTTTTATTTCAATATATTGTAAGCAGGAAAAAATAAATTTCAAGTCTTCAGCTCCGCACATTTTGATTAACACTTCAATTTAGTACCTTTTCAAAAACAATGTTCCGAATCATCTTTTCCTCTAAACTGTACTAAATTTTTAGCAGCATCATGAAAAAATTTTTACACAGAGAGAGAGAGACAATAATCAAGATATAACTTAATTTTTATTTCCTACTCTTAAGACTTAAAAAAAAGACTTAAGACTAGTAAAAAGGAGGATCGTCAATAACTGACTAAAATTTTTTGTAAAAACATGAAAGCCAAAGAAACTGATGATAAATTTTTAGCTCTTCAAATAACTCAATATAAGTCATCTGCTGATTATTTAATTTAAAAAGTACCTTTCTAAAACTTTTACATTAATATTTCTAAACTTTAAACCAAAATATTTTCCAGTTATAAAATATATGTTCTAAGTACACAGAAAAGTAACCAGTATTAATAAGAGCAACAACAAATCAATTTTTAATCACCAAAAGGATTTATTCGAGAAGCAAAATGGCACAAACTATACAGAAATAAATATTTACAATTATTCCCACAAACAAAATTATGGAACTGTTTTAAGACCACACTTCAACTAAAATAAAACTTAATTTGATTTGAATGACTTATAATACTTCAATTTGGTTTCCCTACTAAATGAGCCTTGCAGTATTCTAAACCATTTAATAAACTCGGCACATTGAATTTATTCACTTTAAAGTTAAAAATCACATATCAAATATAATCAAGTATAACATTTTATTCACAAAATCTAATCAATATTACTATTACATGTATACTGAATATCAACAAATAGTATGCCTGTATACTGAGAATAATAACAAAATTTCATAAAACATACCTTTTCTAAAAAAATAAAAAAATAATACACAGAAAAAGAAAAATTCATACTTGAACATGATTGGAACCACCACGTTCTCTGTCAGGTAAATCTTGAGCTTGCAGAACATGAACAGTCATCTTTCTCAAAGGAGGATCATATGCAAATCCAACTTCCAGCGATCCACATCGAACAGCACTACTGGTCTCTTCAACATTGCAATGCAATTCAGTGGCATCAAAAATCTGATCCTACATATACCAAAAATTAATTAAGATGGTGGAGATGAAGAAAAAATATTAGTTTTCAACTTAAATAAACTGAAAGCAGAGAAAATTCAAAAGATATCAAAAACCTCTCCACAGGATATTAATTTACAGCTCAATGATTTGTTAGACCAAAATGGATATTTTACTTCCACTTTTTGTTTCAACATAAATAAGCTAAAACATCCTAAATTATATGAACAGAATACTTTATGGCATTTTATAAAAGGAGCAGTTCAGAAATTTTGCGTAATATTCATCCTTAGAAAAGATCTCCATTATTGAAATATAATTTTTATCAACAATAACAATTTTCATTTTGAAAATGCTTTAGTAAACTGTGAGGATTACTTTACTCCTAATCTTTTAAAATAACTGTTCTTAAAAAATACTTCAATTTTTAGATTAAAATAGCTTCTTTTAATGATATTTAATCATGTCCAAACATTCATTTAACAAAATAATTACAATAATGTAAAAATATATTTAGAAAATTTATTCATTCTACAAATTCCAACACCATAGATTAAATTCTTAATTATGGATCTTCCTTTAAACATTTAAACAGCTTATAAGAACAATTTAGATTTAACATGTACATATTGGTGCTGGTAATAATGGTAAACTCTATGAGGAAGTTTCAAAACTAGAAATTCAATGCTTGTGGAAATCGTAAGTTTTTGCACTTAAAAGCTGTATACATCACAATTTACATTTGTATTTTGTTTCAAATATAATTAAAACTATACTTTGATTTCATTTGAATATTACAGGAAAGTGGGCCAATGTTAAATCACAAATAAATATATTTTAATGAGCTCTACTGTGATAGCCGTAAACTTAAAATATTACATTCAGAACATTTATTTCTAATCACACACATTTCTAATTTGGAAGATACTCTGTTAAGACATATAATTATGACAACACACACAAATATTCTTTTCTTCTGACAACTTTACTGCAAAGGCTGGTTTATATTGGGCTGGTTATAATGGCCTATACAGCCCATTCCTCAACATAATTAAAAAAAATAAAAATAGTCTTCAAAAAAATAAGTATTGGTTGTAATCAAATACAATTTAGCATATAAATACATTGAAATGATTAATAATTGGCCATAAAGATTCATTTGAAATTATTTGAGAATAATTTAATATTTTATCAATGGACATAAATGTGACATGTGCCTTCCATTTGAAAGCCAGCTGCAACTATGTATACAAATAAGTGCATACGCATTGATGGTGTTACATCTTGATAAAAGATAAAAACTCCTGAGCAATTTCAAAGCTTCAGAAGCATTTGCAAAATACCAAGTAAAGAGTTAAAAGAATATGGAATTTGCAAAATTTCCTGACTTCATGAAACCCGTGCTTTGAATAACTGCATTTTGAAAGCAATTGGGACATTCTAGATGTGCTGTACAAAAAGGTGCCAATGGTTCTGTTAAAAAAAGAATAATTTGTTAGCAGTGTTTGTCCTTAAGAAAAATAACACATTTTCTTTGACAACTTGAAAGGATGTCAACTACAGTGAATATATTTTGTTCAAGGTGAACAATATTTATAGAAACACATAAAAATTCACATACAGAATATGTGTAATTGAAGAACAAATCTCCCCTTCTTCAGAAACACAAAAAGGAGCATTTGAGTTTCACCAAACAAACTATGACTTTGAACTTGTAAGTGATAAAGTGCATTTTTTCCAAACAAAAACTTAATCTGAACAGTCTAGATCAGTGATACTCAACCTGTGGCCTGCCTGCCTTTTGAACCAAGGTCACTGGTCATTGAACTAAGAAATTCAATCATTTAAGAATAATGTACTAAAAATTGAGCAGAAAATTCTATCAATAAACCAAACATATTTATCAATTTTGCTATCAATATGCTTTTCTTGATAAAACGTAAGCAAGAGGCTTGGGTGAGTGAGTTAATTAGTTAATATTAATGTTGCACTGTTTAACTACTTGAGGGTTTTAACAAGAAGCTTGGTCATAGATGAAAGGAAATCAAAATTATCCCATAACTTATTAAAAGATGCAGAAAAGTAAATACTTTTGTGTGTGTGTTTAATAGAAAGGTGAATATAGTAATAAAGTAAAAGCCAAAAAACTGAGTTTTAATATTTTGATCAATTTTGCTTTGTCCAATGTTGCATTGGCCTTTTGTATTTTTTCCAAATTATCCTCATGTTGTGGCCCACGTGAAACGCCAGTCATATGCATGTGGCCCGGTGGGAGAAAAGATTGTGTACACCTGGAGTAGATAGTATTCATTACTACTGGCATGAAGAGAACTCTATAAGAATAACTCGACATGCAAATAAGCTCTCAAATGGATGGAGACCTAGTCATGGTGTGGGATGGATTTTCTGCTCAAAGAAGGTCTTTATACACACAAAAATGAATCCTACATCATATGTTGTCATTAAAGAACCTGGAAAATAAGGCAAACTTTTAAGTGGGAAAAACTACATTTTTCCACAGGATAATGCTGAACTCACTGCATCAAAGCTAACAAAATCGTGGTTCTGACCAAATATTGGTCTCCTGCCATGGCTTTCTCACTAATTGGACTTGAACCCCATACAAAACCCATGGAAATTATGGTTCAAGCAGTTTATGAAAATAGGAGACAATTTTTTCAAAGTTGAAAAACTTAAGAATGCAATTCTCAAAGCCAAGGAAGATTATATATCCAAAGATATTTTATTAAACTTGATCAAAATCATACCAGGCCCCATTTTAGTGGTTATTAAACACAAAGATAGCTCCATGAATTATTAAATATGATTTATGCATTTTTAGTTTTGATGTAAAGTTTATTATCTTATGGTCCTGACCCCATCATTTTTTGTGTTCTATGAAAATTTGCTTATTGTAACAATAAAGGTGTGTGTTACCAATAGTTCTTGGTATTATTTTCATATTCCATAGTACATAGTTTAATTTTATTCAGTTTCTTTTTCTTTATGATAAAATTTGGTGTTGTCTTATAATTATGTTTAGGAGCCTATATACCCTTTTTCGAATAAATATACTTGCATTCATTCTAATCTTTACAGAAATAGCATTTTTTAAAAATAAAAATGTATTTTAGAACATTTTACAAAAGCTATATCAGATTGCTTTTTGCATTCTCAAAATGAAACGTCATGCATTACAATAGAATTTAACATAATAACAATGAAAGATACTTAAATTATTATTAACCATATTTTTATTTTTCAGAACATGTACTTTAGACAAAGGCTTTCAATGAAATAAAATCTAATAACTATACATTTCTTATTAAAATATACTCTTTTACAAAAAATAAATAAATTCTTTTCAAAAGAGATAGCACTAGATATATTTTTAAAAAATAGCTACACACATAAACATTAAGAAAGCATACAATAATAATGTTTACAATTTTAAAAAATTCTGTTTTTAAATATAAATGTAGTTTTAAATGCTGAAATTAAAAATTATAACAAAATAATAAAACTATAAAATAATCTATAATGTGAAGCCAAAATATAAAATTACACTATCAATTAAGTATCTTACTTCCATCACAGAATCGCCACAAGCAGAAAATGTGTCGTTTGATGCAGCTGGAGAATCATCGGCTGTTTGAAAGGCGCTATTTTCATAGTGCTGAGTTGTTCGGCTATCTAAAAGAGGTTGTATTATTGCTTGTCCATCATCTTGAGTATCTTCACTTTCACTGGCCTCACTTGAAAAGGAAGCAGTGCTTCCTGATTTCGCAACTCCGCCCTTCTCAAGCAAGGAAATTGGATCATGACTTCCTCTCTTACTAGTTTCACTTATCTTCACTACAATAAATAAGCAAAAAGAAAAAATAATTGGGGGATTAATTAACACTCTTTTATTATATTAGATAATAACCAAAAATTAAATTATTATAATAAAATTGGTTTATTTACATTTGCAACATCATTAGTAATTATTAGAGTAAATGAAAATTTAAAAAGATATATCTAACACTTATAAAAATATTTGAAAACATTAACTGTAAGAAACTGCATGTGTTTTATAAGTGACATATTTTTAATTTTTTTTAAAGAAAGCTCTAATATTGAAAAATATATTAACTACAAATTTTACTCATTTAAAATAAAACAATGATAAATTTGAAAATCAAACTATATATATACACACAAATTCAAACATATATCAGTGAAAGAGGGGATTTAGAATTTCTGATTAAAAAGGCAATTTCTAGCAAAATGTATTTAATTGAAAAATAATCAAAATCAAGAAGTAAGAATGCTAGCTAAATAATAAAAGATAATGATAGAAATATTAATTATAAAAGTGCATAATACAAAAATTTTAAAGATTTTTTATTAAATACACAAAGTACGAAGAAAAAAATGCAAAAATTTGTAAAAAATTAAGAGTGTCATGAAAAATATTATCCTCAAGAAGCAAATTAATAAAAAAGACAACAAAAAAAATTAATTGAAATGGTCCTTTAAAACAACTTTATTTTATATATTAAACATATTTTATATATATATATATATTATTAATATATTAATTATATTAAACATATGTTATATATTAAAAATAATGACACTGCATATATCTTACAATGAGCAGATGAACCGTTACAAGAAGCCAAATTATTTGAAAATGCACTTCTATGGATGTCATGTCCATCAGTCAAATTTTCACCAAGTTGGTCAAGATGATCTCCACTTATTTTGCGCAGTCCATTATATAGACTGGATGATTGCTGAAATCTTTGCAAAACTTCATCTTCACTGTCAGTAGATGAGTCAACCTCTTCATATTGAAAGGCATTGCCTGCAAATAGGAAAGTTAACAAAAAATGTAATGGAATTTCACTTTTTTAATGCAAAAATAATTAATATGTTACAAATATTTTTAAAATATCTTTCTAAAGTCCAATCAGACTTCAAGTCCTCCAAACTTAAATTTATTTGAAAAACTGAAGTAAACAAAAGATGAAAAACACTCAGATATTCACTTCTCAACAGACATTAAAAACTATAATCCAGGAAAGAAAAAAAATCTTAAAAACTTTATAAAGAAAAAATATCAATACTAACAAATTTATTGGAATATATTTTAATTTATGAATTTCTGATCATAGAAATTGGAAACATTTTTAAAATATACAATAAATATTAAAATCAAAAATCAATTTAATATTATAATGCAAATAAACATACATAAATATAACATAATAGATTTAAATATAAATTATTAGAGAGTACAAAGTAATACTAATATGAAAAGGTAATACTAGAACAAGCTACTGAAGGAGAAATATAAAAAAAAAAAAAAAAAAAAAAAAAAAAAAATTAAGATTAATCTTGTTTTCCAGTATAAATCCTATTTCTTCACAGAAAATAGAGATAGATTTAGCATCCCAATTTTTCTAACATTAAATTAATTTTTGTTCACACAGAATAAAATTTCAAAATATATTAATTGTATTGGATTAAAAATTGAACATCAGCTTTTGCCTTTTTAATTTATGGTTAAGTTTAAAATGATGCATTGTAATAAAAATAATTTAAACAATCTATGTCTTGTATTTTGCACAATATGAAAGACTTCAAATATATATTTTGTAGCTAAAAAAGGGAAACAAATGCTAAGTTATCTTGTATATATGATTGATATGTAATAATTGAGGAGAGGAAAATTTTCAAATTAGTGAAAAAAACATCGCTATTAAATTTTTAATTAATAATTTATTATACATAGAGAAAAAAAATGATGGTATTTTTTTAATTGTGAATTTATAAATACAGGTACCTTTTGAACAATGACAATCTTTTATGATTTTAGTAGATTGTAAAAATAAAATAGCTTACAGAATTTCTCTCAGGGTTTATAATAACATTTTTTTGCAATTAATGACATATATATGATGAATTACAATTTATTACTTTTGCAATCAAAAAGTTCTTAAAATTACTTTACATTATACAAAAATTTTCAAGAAAACCTTTGTTTAGAAGTCTTTAATCCAAAATATTAAAATGTTTTAATTTGAATTTTAAACATAAAAAACATTCCAATTAAATATCAATACACAGTTAAGCCCTGATTCAATGAATTCATTAGGACCGAATGTGTTATTCATTAATTTGGGGTTATTCATAATATCAGGGTAAAAAATACAAATTTTTTCACTTACTTTTTGGAAATTCTATTATAAGCAATTAAGCAACTTATTCAGCAGCTAAAAATACTATTAGTGAATTATTATGCACTAGTTGATTGAAAATTTTAATACTGACTAATAGATGTTTAACAGTCTTTTTGATTTGTGATTTGAAAGTGTTCTTTTTCGACTTTATGCAGAGAAGAAATTACTACATCATTTACATTCTACTGCTTAAGGTATGTTTTCAGTTTCAATACAATGTAACAAACATTAGAAAATGTAACAGTTTTGACAGGAGTTTCATTATCAATTTCTGATCAGAATCGCTATTTAATGGTTCTGACAAATCAGTCTGTCATCAAATTTAACATAATCATTAAAATTAATACCAGGAGCAACTGTTTTCCATATGACCTTGAAAAGAATTCTATTTCTATTTTCAAATCCAAATAAATAAAAAAGATTTTTTAGGCTGTTGAAAAATTCATTAATTTTGGGTTTATTATTTGTCAAATAGGGGGTATTTGCATTCATTTTATTCAGAGGAGAAGAAAATTTTTTAAATTATGAAATTCGGTAATTTAGGGTCTGGTTGTATTATCAAGTCTCAAACACTTTCCTAATTTGTTTTAAGTGATCTAAAATACCACGATATGAAAATAATCAATCAATGCATAGGAATTTTGTATCAATCAAAATAAGCAGATAATTTATAAAACATTCACAATTAATGCATTAATAATACATTTTGTCATACATTACGTTTACAATCACATTATAAAACCAACTGCTTTTCTGTGTAATCAATACTTTTTAAAAATAATTGAATAAAATAACAAAAATAAAAGGAAAATGCAAAATAAACATCACATTATTAAAAGAGTGATATTTTGGCTTCACAATACGAAAAACAACTATGTTAATTTTTATTTAAGAATAATATATATAGCTAATCTCTCTACTTAGAATATATCTTATATATAGTTCTACATAACTTCTCAGTTAACACAGATATTAAAATAATAACTTGTACATCAGATAATAATAATACATTTAATGAAATAACATCAAGGAAATAAAATTTTGAGAGTTAGAAATTATACACTTTTGTAATTGCTGTTCAAAATAAGTAATTAGTAATTATTTATTCAGAAATTCAGAATCAAATGGGGGGGATTAAATTGATGGAAAAAGTAATGGAAATATTTTTGTTACTACAGTTAACAATAATGTTATTCATAAATAAACATAGAATTAGAAAAAAATATTTAAAAAACTATCAAGAAAAAAAATTTCACCCAAAAGTTTTGATCTACTGTAATAAAAACCTATTTTCTAATAGTCATACTTTTTTTCTTAATTTCCATAACTTATATACATAACATGAATCAAAAAGATTGGGTAACTGGTGGTAGAGAGAACAACTAATGAGCAGAAAAAAATTTCAGTAATCCAACAGGTAACATTCATTTTATATTTGTCCTTAAATAATCATTTTTCAAAGGAGCAATCACAAGATCATGTATTTAAATGAAATTCGTGAATTTGAATTCATTTGTATTTAAATGAAATCTCAAGAAAATACAAATCTTTAGCACAACCAAAAATAAATAAAAGCATGCATTACATAACAATGAAATAAAAATATGTATTTAACAGCAGTAAACATTTTAAACTTACCTCCTTCAATGTTAAAGCTAGATTGGCAAGTTCAACAGAATCTGCTATCACATAAACAAAAAAAGAAAAAGAAAGAAAGAAATGAAATCAAAATAAGAAAATAATAAAGGATAACATGCTTCAAAAAACAATGCTTGGTACAAAATTTAATCGAGTTTGCATACTATAGCAGTATTAAATGCTTAATATATGTAGAGTTTTAAAAAAATAATAGAATTAATATGTAGTTTATAAATAAATATGTACTATGTATATTAACAGTTATATAATTAAATATAATTTACATTAACTAATCATCCACATAGTCTTTGTACAAAAATAATTTGAGTGATTGCTACACCAGACATTAATTTTAAATATATATTTATGCAGCTAATTTTATAAATTATCAATAAGCTATAAATAAAAATTCATGCTAGGGAAAATAAAAATAAACAAATAAAAAAACTGAAAACATGATTTTCAAAAAAATAAAAATATTTATCTCACAAATAATCACCCCCTTACATCATTATTCTCCATCATTCAATAAAGACCTGTCTTAAATCAAAATAATATTCATTGTTTTATCATTATAGACTTAGATTATGGATTTAGGTTATGTTTGTATGAGATTATAATTATAATATAATTATGTTATAATTATAATTACAAAAAATTTTTTCCTGTATAGCTGAATTTTGAGATACAATATTCTATTTAATTTTCCTAAAACATTTATAAATTTCCCACTTTACAATAGAAATACACATTACAAGTTCAAAATTAATTTTATATGTTTGAAATGATTAATAAAATGCTTATTATTTGTTAAAAATGAGGAATAATATTTAAACAAGTATTGCACTTTAAATACGAATTAACTGGCCGCATTTAACATATCAGTATGCCATACATTTGTTTGGGCAAAGATGCATATGACGTTCTGATATGTCATTGAAACTGAGAGGAGATTTAACTAGTTAATTCTGGTTTATTTAAAAATAATGTATATCTATTGCAACAGAATGAATAAATTCATTAGTTTGGTGAATCTTGTTTGAGATACACAATCCCATAATGACAAAAATAGGGAATTATATTTTATCAAAGTGATAGCGATAGGTCTAATGAAAGAAGTGATCTTGAATGTGATGAAGAATTTTATAATGATCCTTTTAGCAATAAAGGGGGAATTTCAAAATGAAAATGATGAAGAATATATTTAACTACAAAGTGTGATAATGATAGTGGAATTATTCCAAGATGTACAAGATGCTTCTCAAGCAGCGGTACAGAATCTTCTCACGTAAAATTAGATGAATGGATTCGGGAAGAAAAAGAAAATGTCCAAGTGCAAAAAATTTTTCAAATAAATATAAATTTGTAAAATAAATGTGGGTTAAACAGTGTGTAAGAATTTGGAGAATCTATATATTATTACAACAATGTCAATAGAAGTTGCCAGTGAGCCAAGCTTTGAAAACCTAAGTTCAATACTTTGTGGCAATCATATCAAATTTTTATCTTCCTTTTAGCATAAAATATCACCATGTTGCTTCTGCATTTCAATGTATAAATTTTTTTCTTTCTACTTCTTTTGGTAAAACCTGAATTTCCAAAAGGGGATGGTACAGTTTAAATGAATTAGCAAAACAAAAATATTATATATTTTCATTGCTGGTTTAGTAATAAAAAGGAAGAACTTGAATGGAACATGGAACCATTAATCAAATATATAACTTTGCATATCCAGAGAGAATGGCATTCATATGCAACACTTCAAAAGAATAGGTTGAGTCAGTGAGTGAGTTATATTAATGTTCCACTATAAAGCAACACGAGCACTATTGGTGATGAGCCTCGTAATTTTGAACTTTGGTCAACTGATGTGAATAACAACTGGGCTGGCACCTTTCTCTCCAAACTACAATACTGATGGGAGGATGGAAACCTCGACAGATTTAACATGCATTGGCCCCTCTACAAGACAAGTCTTCAGTGGAAACGTAGTTGAGTCAGAAAAAGGTATAAAAGAAAAGCCAATAAAGCTTTTAGTTCATATTGAGCTAAAATTATACAGTGTAAAAAATAATGAGACTAAAAAAAGTTTGTTTGAATCTACTTCTAAAATTGTGATGAAAATATTACACTGAAAGTAACCAAAAAAAAAACTAAAAAATGCATAAAAGATTTATCATTTAAAAAATATAAACTATAAAGTTATCAAAACTAGATTGGTAAAAAGATATGTGCATAAAATGAATATAACACTTTTAGTAAATCCTTATTTTCTTCTCCTGTAAGAAAGCTGAAAAATACTGTAAAGAAATATTGTTGAGCAAAAGAAAAAAATAATAATTGTGTGTGTGTGATATAAAGCACATTAAATACAACACAATGAAATAATGACATGCATGTCTTTTTTCCCCCTGGGCCTTTGTAATTTGTATTTATGAAAAAAAAAAATTTTTAATTCAAACTATTATTGAATGAGGGGAATAAATTTTTAAATACGAAAATAATTATTCCTATTATGCAATGAATTTCCAAGTAATAAAATAAATATCTTGCTGCTTAAAAAATTTCTTAAATTTGGGACAATTTCATTGAATAAAAACACAATAAATAACTGAATATATCACAAATTATCACAAAAACCAAATAATGTAGTATATAAAAGATTTTATTTTCATTATCTACCTAGTCATCACAACATACAAAAGATACAAGCTATAAAGTGTGTGTGAAAGTAAAAGATACAATAACTGAAAAAATAACAAAGATATATAAATTCAAGAAATTTCATATTTAAAAAATATACTACTGGAGAAATACAAAAGAATGAAAAATAGCACACTAAGTATGTATTTCTTTAAATATAACTTAAACCCCTTTAACATATCTTAATGAAAATAATTTGTTTAATTTCATATTTTCCCCCATTTTTAACAAAATAGTACATGAAAAATCTTATACAATTTATAGCAGGACCAATAAAAGATTTTACAAGAATTATATAAAATGGTTTTTAATTTTTTTTAAATTTTAGATTTTAAACTTAAAACAGAATTCATTTAATCTTTAACAATGAAAACATTAACCTTCTTACAGTTGCTTTTGGTATAGCTAGGTATGGAAAAGATACTTTATTGAGCTTTTTGAAGTCAAGAATTTTAACAGGAATCTTCAAAAAAAGTTTATATTTAGTTTTTAACCACAATGAAATAGGTAAAACTAAAAACATTTGCTGTTACCTAGATCCTTAGTGACAGGTTCTCGGTGATCAACAAGTGGTTTATCACAACAAGGAAAACCTCCAATAGTAGTAAAACATAATTTCTTACTCAAGTACAAGTAAAAAATCACAAGAAGAACCAAGAACGCACCAACTGCACCCAAAAATGCTGAGGCTTCACTGGGTACTAAACAATAAGAAAAAAATATTTTACATTTTTTCTAGAATTAATGTTATCAAGTAAACAGCTGAAATAGAATTAATGCCTTAATTGTAAAAAATTATTAGAATTACACATAAATATTACGAATTTATATATATATTCTTGGTGCACAAAAATATATAAATGATTCGTTCTTAAAGAAGGTTTCTGTAATAGCTGTAACATGTGTGAGTCAGTTATTATTTAAGCTTATCTCTTCATATTGATATCCCTAGTTTAACTACTTTTCTGATGATAATTGTATAAATTCCTTGAAACATTACCTAAATGTCAAAATTGGAGGCAGTATTTAATAATGAAGCAAAATTGCATAGATTGCTGAAATCTTATTTACAAAAAGAATGAGGCATGTCCAGAAACTAAGTACTGTTTCGTTCTATTGCAATCACAGATGTAGTTTTGCAATTCAATTTTTGAGCATGTCTCTAGTTGTCAGTCCAGTAATGCTATTACAGCTGGGTTGTATTGTTTTTACGTGTTAGTGAATGTTCAAAATGTTTTAGACAATTACAGATCCAGCTGACAGTGAAGTGGGTTCTGTAATCTGTATTTTAAAATCAAGGAATGTTAAGCCAATTGAAATTCATTATCAACTTGTCAAGATTTATGGTAAAAATTTAATGAGCTATGAAATGGTGAGAAAGTGGGTTTGACAATTTAATGATGAATGCACCAATGTTAATGATGATGCACAGAGTGAGCAGCCTTCTCTTGTCAATGATGGTTTAGTTGAAAAAGAGAATGAGAAAATTTGTGAAAACAGACACTTAACAATAAGATTGTTTTGTTATGAGTTTCCATGAGTTTCAAAAACTGTTCACTGGTGGCATCTTTCTTAAAAGAGGGGAAAGACAAGTTTGTTTCCCAATATGAAAAACATCTGAACAATTGTGGTAACTACATAGAAAAATAGTTTCCAACAAGCTCTTTTACATAAAAATAAATTCCGTTTTCAAAGAACATTTTTATGTGAGTTTTTTCAACATGGTACTTAGTTTCCAGACATGCTTCGTAATTAGTCCATATTCTTCCCCTTCAAGGATTTTTAACTATTATGATGTGAATGATAGGAAACATTTCCATGTTATGGTTCCTAATCATCCCAAGATACTTTTATATAAAATTGCAAAAGTATCAATTACATTCTTTCGCTAATAGATTGCATGTTAAACTTTCCAATTTGCAAGTAGCCAGATATGGATATTTCACAGGAAATCATTCTTATCATATTCATCTGTTGAGAGTTTGTGGAGTAAAATTGCATTGCAAGATATATTTTTATTTAAATTATCCTTTAGGTATAATTATTACCTTAAAACGTTCATTGCTGTATCAAAGATATGGGAAAAGTGCCAAACGGACCATTTTAGTGATGAAAATTGTATATGATATGACTATATATATATATATATATATATATATATATATATATATATATTTATATATATATAATATATATAATATATATATAATATATATAATATATATATAATATATAATATATATAATATATATATATTATATATATATATAATATATAAATATATATAAAGGAAAAATAATTTTTTCCCTTTTTGGAAAGTGTTGAGATATCTTTTCATGCTTAAGATGAAACAGTGAAAAAATATTATAATGAAAATCAGAGTATAAATGAAGAAACTAATAAATTCTGAAATAAAAAAAAATATTAGATATACACTTTTCAGTTAATAAATCTGTTTGGTTGTAAAAACACAAAAATTTAAACTTTGAAAGAGCATATAATAATTCTCAAACCAGATGTTAATATTAATGTATTTGATTTTTCACAAACAATTGTATATATGTCAGATACCCCCTGTCATTTTAACATAAATTCCTGAAGCAAGCATTTCACTTGTATCTGTCAAATTTAAATGGCTCTTTCAAAATCATTTTCAATGTAAAATGCACCCTCTCCTCTCCTACTGATAAAAGTAGATTAAACAGCCTTGAATATAAAAAGCAACTAATGAAAATATAATCTTTTTATATTATGATGCTAAATACAGCTTGACTTTTTCCAAATGCAAACCAAAAGTATGTATTAAAAAATATCAAATTAATAAATATAAGTTTTTCAACAATAACTTGTTTCAATGTTGTTACTTGCTTACAATTCTAAGAACAATATTTAGCATCAATAACACTGGATAGACATTTCTATAAGAATTGACAAATTTATGCAAGGATCATATTGCATGGAAAAAAAACTTAAAATTTTTCATCTTGAACAGAAAAAGCAACTATCAAAAATGCTATCTTTTTGTATTATAATACGAACTGTAGTTTTATTTTCTTGTGTGTGTGTGATTATTCTTTTCCCTTGAAATATAAATTTTAAAGTGAGTATATTTTAGAAAAGTTCTGTTGTTGTTACTGATGCCACCTGATCTGCAAAGGCCAGATCGAGGTCCACGAGATTCATCATGGCAAAGGACTAAGTGACGCCTGTCATTAGCCCCAGCTTTGAGCCCCATACAGGTGACAATATGATTTGGCTTGTTTCCCCCCCAATTTTGAGGGAGGACACCTGGGGTGGTCAGGGGCCTCCCACCTCCCTTCCACTAGTCCACCAACCTCACAAGAGGACTTGCGGCTATTATAGTACCCCCATGCCGCAAAGGCACAATACGTTTACAAACATCCATGTCTTCTCCAGGGGATTCACAAACCCAAACCCTACGACACAGCAGTCAGCATCACTAACCACTATACCGGATGGGTGATAGAAAAGTTCTACAGGACAAGACACTTTGACTACTTTTTAAAAACTTTAGACCCTCTTGTTTGTTTTACTTTTTTGTATTTTAATTATTGATTATGATGATTTTGAAATTTTTTACAATTTATTAATACAAACATTTTGATTCTAGTGAAAATTTACTATGTATGCACAAATCCCTTCCCCCACACCCAAGTTTCATACATTTACAATGCAAATTTTTTTAGACAACGTGCTCTTTTCTTCTTTAACCATTTGAGTGTTGCAGAGCATGATTGCACTTCACTTGTCATATACCAAAAATGCAGAGTCTCTTGTTTTGTACCATAAATGCGGCGATGCACAATCACGCTGCTGTTGGTTACTATAATTTTAGCATCAATTGAGAGCAGTTGTATTTATATTAACTTAACTCAGTGGCACAACATCCCATGAGGGACAAGGCCTACGGTACCCAACTCAGTATTCGCGACCTTGGGCTCTGAGGTGCATGAGCAAATGTTCCAGTCAGATGGTCAGTCAGACGTGAAAATGCCCAGTGTTAAGTTCCCAAGCAAATTTGGTACTCATTTTATCAACCCATTGAAGGGATGAAAGGCTGAGTCAACTTTGCCCAGACCGGGACTTGAACCTCGGACCTGTAGTGAGGAAGTGTGATGCACTAACCACTCAGCCACTGGACTTTGTATTCATATTAATTTAAGTTTTTATTCATTTCATTCAATTTTGGCTTTTAATTATAAGAATTCAAATAAATGGTAGGCAGAATGCAGTAGAGCCATGGATTGTGGTACAGTAGAAAAAGTGAGCCAATGTAAAAAGATAGATAATATTTTGACTTTAATTTGTAACCATTTTTTACAACCATTTTTATTATTTTCTTTAAAAAAAAACAACTATGCATTTCACTCTGCACTTTTAGCATATATACAAGAAAATTCTTCAGCACTCAAATGGTTAAACTGCACACAATTCAAATTTTTAAATGAAATATGTTCTCATGTACTATACTATAATATTTCATCAAAAAAATAAATACTGCTTTGTAATATTTTAATCAATTGATAAGGTAAGACAGTATTACCAAAAGGAAAACTTTAGGAAAAAGTTATTTCTTTCTTAAATAGTCAATTTCTTCTTAGTCAATCAAAGAAAATGATAACTTACATATTATACTATAGACCAATTTTACCAAATTAAAAGATGTCACCAAATGCTATCATCACTATATTGTAATCATTGTGTTTGAACACGCATGAAAATGGTTTTTCACTACTCACAGTATTTTGTGACATTTGTGATATTTTTTATTTGATGTAATCAGTTGATGGTATAATATGCAAGTACCAGAAAATACACCATGAATATTTTCATTTAAAATTAATTATTTTGTAACATAATAAATTAACACATTTACATCAATTTAAAAATATGACCAAAAAAATTATGAAAACAATGCTTGTGGCATGCAAAAAAATTAACATTTTTAGATTAGTTATTCTAAATGAAAATAGTCAGAACAATTATGTGTAATAATTTCAATTCTGCCATTCTGTCCCATTTGGGGGCAAAAGCTTTTGCATTGGAAAAATTATGATAGACTTCAAATAATTAATGACATATAAAATCAAAAAATTCACTTCAACATTAACAAATTTAATATTTTCAAAAAATCAAAATGCATTCTAATTTGAAAAAAAATAAAGCATCGTTTTATCGATACAATGCACAGTGTACTATATCGTTTGATTGTAGCGATTTACGCTTGATAAAATTCATTTATTTATTTCAAATTAAATACATTACACTGAAAATTCCAAATTCGCGTTAAAAATTTAACTCAGTATTACCAGAATTTTCCCTTATTTAAAAAATTATTATTTCTTAATCACAAATTATACTTTTAAATGTTCAATATAATCATCTTTAATTTTTTACATCAATTTAATTATTTAGAAAACAAATATTGTGCGTTAAATATACGCAGTCCAATTACAACATATGTGCCTCAAAAAGAACCCCTGACAACAAATAAATCATACTGAAATGTTTCACTAAATTTAAATTAGACATTAGCTATTCCAATAACATTAAAAAGCTTTCTTACCTGCAATCATAATTTAGTAGCATACAGGAGAAAAATGAATTGAATTCATATTTCATGTATGTTTATTTTCCTTTTCAGCTACATTGGTACATCCAGGTTTCGGAACTTGTGGTTTATCTTCTTGACGGTGAAAAATCCCGGACTGACGAAGCCGAAAATAAAAATTGAAAATAATAGGACATATTTCTTTTAATTGATTTCGTACATAAGAATAAGGCTACTGTAATAATCAAGATCATCAAAAAGGGGATGATTCAGAAATAAAAAGTAACTTTTAGAAATAGAAAAAAAAGAAATGAAAATTTCTGAACACTTTAATTTTGTAAGATAATCCTGGAGGTAAACTTTATTCACTAAATTTTGTATAGTTGTAAGTATTATAATTTATAATCATACAGAGTAATTATAAAGAAATTTTACAGTCACATCAATTAATTTTTTTATAGAAACTGAGGAATAAAAATTCTAAAATTCTAATGGTTCCCTCAGAATTCATATAATCTACGCATCACAAGTAATCAGTTGCTTAAATCATAAAAATTGATCTCATGATTCTTTGAAGTAGAATAATTGAATCAATAATATAAAAAAAAATCTCCACACTTTAGATGGATGTTCTCGACAAAAGAGAACTATTGACAAAAATCAAAATGTAACTTTCGAAAATCCCATGTAGAATCGTGTATGAAACTTTAATATAAAATTAGATTTAATATGCAGTGTAACGACTATTTTTATGAATCAACTTAGTCAGTCAACTTTAAAAAACGCAGATCTGCTCTTACGGTAGATTTTCTCCAGCCCACATCAGAATTTCATGCATTCTCAATTTCATGTATTCTCAAGTTACAAGAATGATTTGCTTTTAAACATTACTGAATTTCTGAAATTATTACAGCTTTCATATAAGCTGAAATAAAAATTTCTTTACAAGTCAAAGAGAGTGATTCAAAGAAATGCTATTTGTTTGAACAATTGCTTGGTAAGTTTGTAAAAGTGACTACGGTCTTTTTTATAACTACTCTTTATTACATCTCAAAAATATTTTTTTTAAAAATCATATTACTTAGGGAATAAAAGCAAAATCTGTTTAGCAGAATATGTTCTCATGAAAGCACCCATTCTTGCTCTCTTGCCGATAAATTGCTAAGTATTTCAACAGAAATACTTTCAAGTTACA